>LPNX010821692.1:951699-1094001 GCA_001517045.1 Pseudotsuga menziesii | reverse complement strand
TAGATGTTTTTAATTTCTATTGCATATTGGGAAAGATTGATTTCTGGAGTCTAGCTATCTGTTGTGGTACCCCAAGCCATAGGAATTTCTCTCCGTAACACTTGTTGGAAGGAGATGAGGTGACTGTCAGTGCTAAATCTAGGGTTGGCACACACAAGGAATTCTACAGTCAAGAGGAGAAGACAGTAAGGCCAAAGAAAAAGAAGATCAAGGTTAAAGCTATGGATTTTTCCACAGCTATGCATCAAGGAAAAAATTTGAAGATGGTGGGAGAGCTTGCCTCAGGATGGAGACCCAAAACTAGACCCAAAAAAAAATTGAGGCTGAACATGAAAAAGCTACTAAACCCTAAATTAAACACAAAAGAGGTAACTATGATTGATACTTCTTCTTCAGATGAAAAGCTAAAATCTAGTAAAGGTAAAAGCAAAGGAAATAAATCATCGAAGAAAGTAGAAGAGTCCAGCCTCACCGAAACTAAACTATCAGCTGCGTTTTTGGAATTAAGAAGTGAAATGTTGAAGGAACAATAGAAAGAAGAAATGGAAGCTTCTTTTTTAGAAAATAAGTTACTAATGGATGAAAATTCACCTGATGAAACAGACAATGAAGAAAATCCAAATGTTCATGCTGTGTCTACAGAGCTGCTTCCTGAGGATGATGACATCTTCAGAAAGCTGAATATCCCATGGCTTCCTAGTGAGCTACATAATACAACAGCAGGTAAGGCTTTTGAATCAGAAAGGGAGAATTTGCAAAGAACCATCAAACAGTATATGCATCAAATGGAATACATGCAAGAAACAAATGATGGTTTGATCCTAGCTAATAGAAGACTCAGGGAAGACTTAGAAGAAGTGAATGATCATTACCAAGAGCTTACTACAGTCTCCAAGGAGGCCCTGAAAAGGAAAAGAAGCACATATTTATAGTGTGCAGAGCTAAAGATGACTATCAAAATCCTACAGCAACAGAATGAGGAGCTTACAAGAAGGATGATAGATATGGAAGTTGAGCAGTCGAAAGCTAGGAAAAAGGCCCAAGCCTTAGATGGAATAGCTTTAGTGGCAAAAGCTGCTAAAGACCTTTGAGTATTGTTAGTTAAGCAGTTACTTGTTATGTTTTTGAGAAATAATTTATTTTGTAAATTATAATTTTGAAATTATCCTATCGATGAGTAGGGTAAAAACAGTTTAGACCCTAACTAAATTTTGAAAAACAATATTTAGGAAGATGAGAAAGAGAACAAGGGGTTCGATTTTTGGCTGGCTTAAGGAGGTATCTTGAATTGTTTATGAGCTAAGTACTTAAAATCTCATGTGTATTTGATGAACATAATTATGAAATATATGATCCTTTTTACCCTTCAGTCTGTGTTTTGGCTTCATTTCTAGCTTGTTTAGCTACACAATTGGTAAATTCATTGCTGGTTTATGGTTTCTTTCCTTGTAATGCTTGCCTGTTGTGAATGGAATTCAAAGTTATGTTCTATTGGATACCTGGTTATTATATTATGCATCTATACTCTTCTTTACTTATGATTTAGTTCCTATTTGGCTTATGAATGTATTCCCTTTGGTCACCAAAACTAACAGCCAGAAAAACCCTACAAAAAACCTAAAACCTAGTTTTGTTTGATTGAATGTTTGAGATTGTGTTGGCTTGTTTCTTTGTAACCTGGAAACAATTTCTGGCACAAATAGGGTCCTTGATTAAGGTTATGAGATTGGTTTAGGGGTATATTCTATATCAGTGGAGGGTTCATGGGATGATTCATTGAATGATTCTGATTCTGTGGTGGGATCTGAGGGTGATTTTGCAACGGTTGCTGGGTCTGTACTTGGTTTTGGTTTGGAACTAGTTTTGCAATTGAGAGATGTTTCCAGGATACCACTTCACAATTAGTTGAGGGAAACTTTCAACATTGTGCTTGCTAGCCGTACAGTAGGTACACTACGCATGGGGAAACTCCCTCTGATAGTGGCCAAATATCCCGCAAGTGTAGCACTGGATGGATTCTCGACCTTGACCTCCTCCTCGTCCGAAGCCTCCTCCTCGGAATCCTCTAGTTTGCTGATATTGCGGTGGAATAGCTGCTGCATGGGATTCAGTTGATGCTGAATGTAGTGCACTGCTTGAACATAATGTGGTTGAGTTTGAACAGTCATTACTTGATTATACTGTGGTCGCAGTCCAATTGTGGTTGTGCTACAAACTGCGACAATGGTGTGAACTATGGTTGTGACTGCGATGGAATAAACTACACTTGTGGGGGTAGTGTATACTGTACGGTCAACTACACCATATGTGACTACAACTACTGGACTACGCGGGGATCCTTGCTCTTCAAAAATATGAATTGTATGTTCTCTCTTGAATTAGGTCATAAGCTTGACAGTATTTATCCACCTGCCCTACGGAGTGACAAAAGGAGCAATACAAAATTTTTTCCTTTGTAACCATCTTCTGCATGTAGCTATAGTTTTCATGTTGATGCTTGTATACCTGACATATGTGACACCATGGCACACCAACACAACTAAGATGTTTCGATGCTCCTAAGAGAAAATAGTTCCTGAAATTTGGACAAGTGTCCTTCGTGTGTCCACCCGTACGACACCGTGTGCACCAAAGATCATCGTGCTCTTCTTTTGCCTTCTTAATATCCTGCAGCTGGAGTGTCAAATTTTCTAGCTGCGCCTGAATTTGGTTCAATCCAACAGCAGTCTCCCCAATAGATGAAGCCTCCAATTTCATCTCCATCTACAGAGCCTTATTCTTCATTGTGATCTTTTGTTGCATTAATGGCTGTGTGATGTGTTGAACCAGTGCAGTGATGAATCACTCCTCGTGCTGAACATCGCTAATTTTGAAGCTAACTTGAGCCATCTACGTCTTAAACTGTCGATCAAAATCCCAAATAGTTTCATTTAGAAACTGCTTGATCTTCTTGATTTCTGTAATATATTGGGCCTCATATTTAGGTTTCTTAAATTCCTCAAATAGTCCTTCTCGAATCTCATTCAATGTTTTTTTCACTGTCCCCTGAGGAACCTGCATGAATCTCATGTATCAGTCAAGTGCATGACCCCTGAGGGTGGTCGCTAATTGGCTTCTCTTAATATCATCATCCACACTTTGTCTGGAAGTCCAAACTACTTCGCATAAGAACCAATACTGCTCCGGGTCATTAGTACTGTTTCCATGGAATATAGGTAACTTCATCTTGTTGCCCGCCATTTTGGGCCTTCTTCCTACAAATGGTGTTTTAGTATTCTACTACTACTGGAACATCGTACAAGGTGATGTAGAATGCATTTTTCTACCTATTGGTGGAGTAGTGTGTGGAGGTGTGGACACATTATAGCTAGGGTTTGAGCTTCTCGCTATCCTGGGCGTAGCCTAGGTCTGGTCATCCTCATCTTCACTGTAGGGTTGCTTTGTCCCATGTGGTTGTTCTTCACAGTCTTGCATCTCGATCACAACAGGACCTTCCCCTGTCCTCTGGCTCTTCTCTTGTTGAAACCTTGCTCCTACCCTCGTACAACCACTTATTTCCTCGTTGACCCTCACATATTCCTTGGAACTCATACCCATCTACCACTTATCTTGCCATTTTTCCCCCTTTTGTCGCAGTGTCCATGGCCTCCACACACCAAAGTCCCACTACTCGAGGTGTATTTTTAGAATACCCTTTTTGCATATAAGCATCTTAATAGATAATTGCAGAGAGAGTAAGAACCTACCTCATGGACTGTTGAAGAACTCTCTTTCTGCTTCGCTCTATGCTTTATTGGTATCGACTACAAATTTAGTAATGTATCCTTCCATAATTCTATCTAGTCACACTTTGACAACTTGTGATGCTTTGTTATTGGTTTCCTGTAGCTCCTAGATCAGTCTAGGTTTCCACGATGTCAGAGCTCCTCCTTGATGGTTATTCTTCTTATAAGTGAACTTCTCTAACCACTCATACAGTATGAATAGAAATTCACAAAAGAACCATTCATATGGACCGTCGTAGATATATCTATCCAATCACCTGGTTGTCGACATCTCCAGGTTTTGATTTTCTGTTTCAATGAATTCTCATAGCTTTAGGTCAAACTAATCTTCAATCTCTGGTTTTGTTGGGTGCCACAACATATCCTCCCTTCAGTTGCAACAAGGTCCCGACAACAGAACCATTTGTTGGTGCAACCCACCAACAAATCCTCTTCGACAGGGGTTCCCACTCTGTCGACGCCCAACCAGCGCGATCTCCCTAAGCACTAGTCCAGACAGGTTTTACCCCGCCTAACAACACCCATAGAGTAGATGAAGTCTCACCCGAGATGTCGATGGAGAGTTGTCGGAACCAAGTTTCCGGTAGTAAGAAGGGAGGGTATGGCATCAACAACTTAACTTCATAATCAACAGTTACTTCAGAGATTGTTTTAATAGAATCACATCATTCATCACAACTTTATTAGCATAACCAGTAGATAGCCAATGGATCGCATTACTTCATTCATTGTAGCAGTAACAATCACTCATATAACAGATACAATAAACATCCATCATTATTATCGCATATCATAAAACAAGAAAATAAGAGACAAAAACACTTTAGGGAAACATCCGTCATGTCATTTTACTTCCATGAAATACATGCAGTGCATCTCCATAGTAGGATACTAAAAACATATCAACACAGACAGAGAAAAAACCCACTCACAATAAACGTAGATGCAAAAAGATACTAGTTTTTCTCCAGAATTCTCTCTCAAAGTTCCTCTCAAGAAGTATATCTCCAAAAAAAATTCTTCAAAAGTATGTCTACTATTGCAACTCTAGTTCTATATATAGGCTTGCGCCTTTACATCCAAGGTCCACTTCTAACTAACTTCTAACAAAATAGTGACCTATATCCACGAAATGTGGTCAATCGGTATAAAATTGCATAAATAATTCCAAAAAACAGTTATTCTTCCATCTATCGTGTTGTTGTGGTCCTTCACAATAGCATTTGAGCTTGCACAGCCTCCATGGTGCTGCGTAACTCACTTACCCAATACCCCTGCCAACACTGAGGATGGTCTACAATCAGTCCTTATAGATGACGAGGTCTACATCTAGGTGTGGTTGAGATCTACATTCAGTTGTAGATGATTAAGCTGGTCGATACTATGGACCCTCCTTGTTAAGGGGAATTAGGCTTATGGAGGATTGCAACATCCTTGGACCTATGTCCTAAAGTGATAGGGATTGATCATACCATAAATAGATAATGCTTATTGCAGCTAGCATGGTGGAAAAGGTTCAAGTAGATTGAAATGAAACTATAAAGGATTGAGAAGATCAAAGTGTTGCTGCAAAGGATTGAGAAGATTGAAGTGTTGTTGTAAAGGATAAAGAAGATTGAAGTACTGCTACAAAGGATCAAGAATATCGTAGTGCTGCTACAAAGGATTGAAAATTCAAAGTGTTGCTGCAAAATGATTAAGTGATCGTGTGATGCAGAAGATGAAGACATTAAAGAGTAACTATTCTAGTTACTCCTTGTGAAAACTTCCTATGATGTATAGATGTATTACCTCAATACTACTGAATATAATGTCTCTCGGTTCTCCTATAGTCTATGATGATGTTGTTAGTAGAATAACCTTCTCGTTAAGGGGGAGTGTTGAAATATTGTAACTTCAAAGGATATTCTAAATGTATTTTACTGATGTAACCAAAGGGAGATGTTATTATTCCTCCATTAGGGTGTTATTATTGTAAGTGGTCATCATAGAGTCATGAGGTAAAGCCTCCATTTTAAGTTGGGTCATTATTACCCTAATGAATAATATAAAATACTGTTTTGAGACTTCCTAGGTGAAGTCGACCAAGTAAGTTTAGTGGGTCCAACTTGTTTAGGGTAAAAGTCAGTTGGCTCATTATGTATAAATATAAGAGCTATGCTTCTTATTTGAACACATAATCACTCACTTGTGTGGCGCATAGGAGAGATAGAGAGACATAACAACAAGGAGGAGAATACCTGTTTTGGAGTTATATCTTATACATCTTATACAGAGCAATTTTTGCTAGGTTTTCTTCCCCTTGAGGGTTTCCCAGGATAAATACTGTGTCTATCTTGTGATTGTGTTTATTTCAGTGATTCTTCATATGTTACTATTGTTAATTTGGATTGAACACTAATGATATCTATTCTAACATATGAAATCTTAACATACTCAGAGGCGTGACTTAACCAAATATTTAGTTGGTGGGTCGAAGCCCACATTCCACCAAATGAGCATGAGAGAGCCCTGACCAAGTGTTAACACCTCTTATGTTGAACAATTGAGGAAGAAATGTGGTCGAGAAATCATAAAGGGATACATAAAAATTGGCAAAGCTTGGTAGTCTTGAGCCCTTTATTAAAAGTGCACATTTTGGTTAATTCATTACAAAATTCAAAGGTGTAAATTTATGGGTGTGAAAATCTACGGTTGAAAATTGATCCAATGGGAAAGTTGCGCAAGGGATAATTTTTAATGGAGAGGTGAAAGTGGTTAACGAGGCAGAAAGATCAATGGCTGAGTAATAAAGTAAATAAAATCTACGGTTGTGAGACAGTCCGCAGAGTAAAGATGCACGCTTGAAAAAATGAGAAAGGCTAGCGGATTGCGTAGAACAAATTTTGATCCAATGATTTATACAAAAAGTGCAATCTTATCACCGGTCATTATCTATTCCAGAGTGTGAAGCTGTGAGATGATTAAAAAGGATGAGTGGTAGCATAATTTAAACCGCTTGCCACATGGTGACTTTTGGTGAGTTCCGCTGAGGAAAGCGGTAAAGGAAAAACTACTTGATAAGGGCCTCGAAATAGTCCGTTGTATAAAAACTAAAGTTGACCTAGATAAAAGTCATTTTAATTGCATGCTACGGGTGAAAGAGAAGTGGATAGTGCACCAACTTTTCCAAAGTGAACTTCTACGTGTCCATAGTTACAGGTAATGGTTGAAACACTAAAACTTTGTTTGAAGAATTGTCACCATTGTTTATTATGGATAAGGAACATGGTTCGGGAGTATTATGCAGAGTCTTGGATGATAGAGAAGAGGTTGTTTTTGATAGGGAGAGGAATGTATGTGACTCTATTCTGTTAGTTGTTAGTGTATCAGTTTCAAAGGAGCATTTGTGGCAGTATAATTCACAAGAGAATGATATTTTGAATTTCTACACTTCTTTGTCATATTATTTTTCTATTGAACAAACCCTACCTTTTCCTGAATTTGTCGAATGGTGTGCAAATAGTTATTCTTCCTTTGAAAGAGTTATTGTGAGCCATACCATGTCAAAAATCCTTTGTAAAGTTGATGCGAACACTATTCGAGGGATATTGAGTCTGCCTGATAATTCCCTGATAGCTATGAGTCTTTGAATGAGCAAGTCTTAATTGAAATGTATAAGAATTGTAGAACTGAAGTTAGATGTCAGTTTTTATCCAGTATTATGCAAGATGGTTAGTCATTAGAAGGTCAATTTTTACCATACAATGTTAATAATTTCAAGAAGGAAGTACAGTTGGTCATGTCGTTGGTCAGTCAAATTTTGGTTTTGGATAATGATATTCATATCAATGAAGTCATCTTAGGTTTCTTGCTGAGTGTAGGTTCAATTGATCCCGAGTCCCATTTAACCCATTGTTTTAATCTTGATGAGTATCTAGCCGAGGTTATCCATGCTCAGTTGGTTGAATTCCCTAAAGTCAGGTTCTTTAGATATCAGTCATATTTACTGAACATGTTGTTGTGTTCTAATGTGTAGGAATTACAGTTCTTGTCCACCATTTTCTCTCCGGACCTCCCGAAACAAATTAACATGTTTGAGTTTGTAAATACAATTATGGACAAGATTTACAATTTTCTATTTGATGATGTCTTGCCAAGGGTGTTAGAAGACATGAGACTTATACTGTAGTCTTCCTCAGAAGACAAAACAAGAGATTGGTTCTTGTATAAAGAATTCACTGTTCTGAGAGTGTATGGGTTCACTGGGGAACCATACAGGTTGCTCGCTTTTTTGACTCCAAGAATATTCATAGTAGAGTTTATGAGACAGAGGTTATGTGCAGAAGAAGAACATTTTGGGGCATTTAAAAAGTCTTCCAATGTTAAATTTCCTCTCAAAGTTGGTCCGTTCATTTTTAAAAATAAAAGCGCCTTGTTAGTCATAGAGAAGTTGTTAGAAGTTATGGATTTTCAGAAGGAGCAAAAAGTAAGTTATGATCCACATCACATTATTTCTCAGAGGAAGCAGTTAAAAATAAATAAATGATTTGATCATCACACTGTTGAAGGCTTAGATAAAATAGAAAATTTGGATAATTTTGAAGAAAATTCAGAAATTGATGAAGATAGGAGCAACAAGTTGACTGCAATGGCTCAAATGCCTGATAATTCTAGCATTTTGAATAAGAGGAGTCTCTCTGAAACTGATGTCATGAAAGTGGATGAAAATATTTCTCATAAAAAGATCAAAACACACCCACAAGGTGATCAAACTATTTAAGAAGAAATAGTTTCATAGGATTTAAAGAAGATGGTCTTATTCCAGAAGAAGTCTATATAGATGCATCAATATTCCTTCAGAGAAGAATGTAAAGCAGAGTCCAGTTCCTGCTACAAATCTAGGACAGAGTTAGTATCAAGTTATGCTGACAAACAAATGCAATCATCAGAGGAAACTAAAAATCTGCTTCCTTGATTTAGAAATTTAATCAATCAAAAGACTTCATTAATTTCTACTCGAGACGCATAGAGGAATACCCTGAATTTCACTGTGGTTAGTGACAATAAAGTGTCTGAAATGGAGTTTAAGTTAGACAAAATCAGTGTTCTTGATGAGATACAACTCCATAAACAAACTGGAGATGTTATTTACTCTGATTTGTTACATGCTATTATGAAAATTAATAAATTACAGTCCCTTGTAGATAAGATGGAGGTTCAATTGAAGCATGAAAGGGTGGAAAATAAAGCAAATTTGATTCAAATTAAAAAGTTGCAGGGAGATGTTGTAAGTTTAGGGACTGAACCGGGTAATATGTAGGCGACCAAAAAGCTTCTAGAGGAGAAGGATAATACCATTCAAGTATTGAATTAAAGTCCCTAATGCTGAACACGTTCAGTATTCAGAATTATTTACACTTTGGGAGGAAAAAGAGAAAGTTTATCAAGAGATGATGGACTACAAAGGAAAATCATTGAAGCTGCAGGAAGAGAAAAACAAGTGGGAAGTAGAAAGAACTGAATTGATGGCTCAGATTTTGAAGTTGAAAAAGGATCAAAATGATGAAAAAGAAATTATGGAAGAATTGATGAGTCAAACTCTTGTTGACACTGATTTACCCCTTGTAAAAATTGAAAGACCATTAAATGAATTTTCTGCAGATGTTCTATTAGTTCCTATGTCACAGGTAAGTCTAAAAGAGGTGGAGATTAAAGAATTAAAATAGGAAAATGAAAAAATCCAATCATATTTGGCTAAGAGCATCAAGGAGAAGAATAAAACATTGAATGATAAGAGTCAATTGCAAAAAAAGTTTAGTGAGTTAAAAGAAATAAGTACAGGAAGATCTCCTCTGCAGGGAGCTAAACATTTAATTTGGGATAAGTTTCGGCATTATTTAAATTTTATTGATGATGAAAGTGCACTAGTCAATTTAGCTACTCAAAGATTGAATTTGGCCAATGAAACCATGGAAAAAAAGCATTTGAATACTGCTCACAATGCTTTGAATTTCTTAAATTATTTAACATATCAGAATTTGCACGACATCAAGATTAAGGACAGAGTATCAATTGTGCCATGGGAAAAGAAGTTTATAAACAAACATCAACTCATGAAAGTGGTGCAGGACAATACGAATACAATGTCTTCTCAAATAAAGGATTTCATGCTTTATTTTAAAGATCTATTTGATGATGGTCTCCCTTCTTTTTGGGATGACGAAGGAAGGTCATTTTCCTAGGAGCAATATCACAGTTTATTGGTACAGAATCGCATGGACCATTCCAAATTTGAAGATTTAGTTAAAGGGTTAACAGGAAAGATCATTGTAGAAAAATTGACAGAGGACATTGAGATATTGGAGAAGTTTTTAATTATTAAGAAAGGATTTCTTGCCGTGTCTTATGAAGCTTATGTGGATTTGGAGGTGTCAATTAGAGATATGACATAGTATGACACCCCAAATGTGGAACAACGGAAGATCGTGGAGAAATTCGGAAAGACCAAGTACATACTTCATTCATGAAGACAGATGTTGCAGTTCATGAAGCTATTTGTTTGGGATAACTTGCAGTCACTAAGTTTGCTATAATCGAGCAATCTGTTGTTTTTATCAAAGCATGTAGTTATTATTCCTAGTTATTAGGGATATGGTTACAAAAAAATTTGATTAACATATTAATTGGTTATTTATCTTCTTGGGAAGAAAATATTTTTGTATATATTTGAATTTATTTGATGTATTGGGGGTTGGAACCCATATGTTTGGACGAATGTTTTTGAGAAATTATGATTTTTGAAGGAAATAATAGAGCCGAATGCTGGTTGATATTCAAAGATTCATGTGTCATTTATGTTACAGTTTGTGCCTTCTTTCCATGTGATTGTATTCTAAGTGTTTACCTTCCATTCTGTTTTCTTTCATACATGAACGTAGTGTTTAATAGTTTCAGAATTCATACATGTTATGCTCTGGCTTTTGTTTCATATATTTCACAAATATTTCTTCTAAAGTTGATATGGAATTCATCTTGTGATGCTCTATATTGATGGACTATTCATGTTTCTCTCCTATCACCTATTAATCAATGAATGATAGTGACTGGATGATTATCTTGCCTTTGTTGGGATTCCATGTATGAATCTTTGCATTATCTTTATCTATTTTGAATCCATTTCCCAATGGTTATATGTGTTGTTTCAACCATCTGCAAAACTTAAATTATTGATTTCAATATCTGGCCTTGTTAAAATTTATATCTGAGAGATCCCTCTCCAGAAAGAAAAGCCAATTTCTTTCCAAAGTGGTTTTTGCTGTTACCTCAATATTACCTTTACAATCTGTGGTATATTTTGAGTGCTAACACCAAGCACCCAATATTTTCCTTTGATAACCTTATGATCCTCCTCATACAAGAATTGAAACAGAACCCAACCTTTAACAAGGATTAAAACCTTAGGAATTGACTTGCGGGGTGGCTTGCAGTGCTCACTAACCTAGGCCAAAATAACCCATATGGAAAGCTTCAATAACTCAAACCTACCAACGAGAGACCATTGAAACAGGGCCACCACCATATCCAAGGTAACGTCCTTTCCCAGAACATAGATGGGGAGACCACCTTTAACCTTTAAAAAAAATATTACGAGAGCGTGCACGGACAAATGAGGAGGAGGGTTTGACAAAAGAAACAACATCTCCCCCCAAAACCAAAGAATGTCATGGAAGAACCGACATGACAGAAGCCCAAAACTTGTACCTAAAAAAAGGATAAATACCGTCCACATAAAAAAACCGGACTCAGGGGGAATCATCACCGGTTTAGAAAAGTGAACCCTTTCCTTAGGGTTGGAGTGAACTCCTGAAGAAAAAGGAGAAGTTGACGTCATACATGGAACTCCGATAAAGGTAATGAAAAATTCCCACGATTTAGAGCAAACAGAAGATAAAAAACCGCCATCGCCACCCATAGGATCAAACCCATAGAAATCGAAATAGTAACAGAACAAACTATGACCACCTACAAAACTAAAACCACCAAAAACATAACGAATACCAAGTGAACCACCACCACCCACAAAGCCAGAACCACCTAAACCAAAACAAAAGAATAGAAAATCAGCCAAGAATATACGTTCCCACTATTTTAACTATTTGGTACGAGGTATTTCTAGCAGATAGACTGAAATCTAGTGACTCCCGAGAGAGAAGGGAATAAAAAGAGCAAAAGTAAAGAATATGAGAAACCAAGCAAAAAACTAAGAACAACAAACAAAAACAAAAGAGCCCCCAAAGAGAAGTACCTACCCATCATACCACCAAAGTAACGATACTAACTAGACCAATAACACTGAGGAAGCCAAAAAAAATAGGGAATTAGTTTTCGATTGGATTAGCGAGGGATTTCAATAGAGAGGTTAGGGTTTCCATCATTAAGCCTCAAGCAGAGTGCATTTCACCAAGTACCCTCAAAGATTTAACATATGTGACAAGAAAATTTTGATTTAAATAAACATTAGTAAGAAAAAATGGATATTTAAATAAACATTAATAAGAAAAAACTATAACACCATAGAATATTTTCTAACCCAATTCCATGCCTCCTTAATCTATGAAGTATTACTATAATATCTTAATCAAGTTTGATAGTTGGAGGAGGTAAATAATGAGATATATGGAGATAATGCAATATATTAGTTATTGAATTCATGTTTTCTTTTTGTATATGTCCTTTATGTTTCCTAAAAATCCATTTTTAGGATGATTCTATTGTCAGGATGATGGAATCTTTTCAACATAATTTCCTTTCAACACATTTACAAGGAGAGAAACAAGAGGTTGATCATTTATCTAAAAGAGGCCTTTCCCTGGGAGAATGTATTTGGAATAATGGTAACACAAGGGGACAGTGATGGAGGATATTTATCTTGCAGATTTTTGAATATCTATATTTTTAATGTCCCTACTTGCAATTTTGGAGAAAAGTGCAATTTGGGAAATTTTAGAGCTTTACTAGTCAAGACCGTAGGGGGTTCCAACTAACTCCAAATGGTATTGAATTTGAAATGAAATGGTATGATGAGTCTTAGGAAATCTGAATATGACCTATTAACACTTTGTATCTGAATTTAAGCTTATGAAAATTGGTAAAGTGCAAATTTCCTAGGAAATCGAGGTCAAATCCCCCCAAGGGTGGAGGTAAATTTGGCTCTCCAAATAAAGTACGAACCTCCAAAACTTCAGAATAGAGTATGGAGATGAATATTAGAAATCAATGAATATCATTAATCATGGTTATTAATATCTGAAAACTGATTATGATGTGTAACTTTTGTATGGTAACTTTTGTGGAAATTGCTTAAGGGGAAATTGCATTACTAACTCAATTTTGACACATGAAAATTAGAATAGATGGTTCAAAGAGTAACATAAAATATATTTGTAATAGAAAACATACAAATTGATTTCCAAAAATCATCAAACTCAGATAAAACCCCTCATACAAATATAATGTTAAACTCCTTCAAGATTGAATCCAAAGACATGGAAACTAGTGATTCAATGGCATGAGAATACAAGATTTTCACACACGAGTTTATTGGAATTCAAGATACAGAGAATATGGAAATGAAAGTATAGATTTCAACACCATATTTTTCTTCCCAAACATCATCAAAATCATATACGAACCCTCATACCGATCTGATATAAAACTCCAAATTTGAAGCCAAATTGATGAAAACTAGTGATTCAATGGCATGAGAATGCAATATTTTCACACATGAGATTCCTGGATTTTGAGGTAAATAGAATATGGAAATATAAGTACATATACATACATCATAAACCCAACCTTGGGCAGCAACTGGACTCTTCAAAGAGCAAGCACCACTCCAACAAGTGCATCATCAACATGAGAATGTGGGGGAATGGAGAAAAAGGAATGAGAGAAGAGAGAGATATATGTGAACTAGATATGTATGGAATTTAAAACTAAAACTAAACACCATCAATAATATTCATTTATATTTCTAAATATCCTCTCCATCAACCAACTTGGAAAGGAATCCAAGTCCCTCGAAATTGGTTCAAGCAGGGAGAGTAAACACCCACCGTGCAATGGACAAGCAAAAAATGATCAAAAGATATTCTCATTCCTCAATAAATCCTTTTATTAACTTCATTATGAATCCTAAGGTCGAATTTACCTCCATAGGATTCCTTCACCTCAACTTAGTGGTTTAGTAACTCCAATGACACTTGTCTTCTTTCTTCATGCTCCAACTCTTTTCCCAATTCGAATGGATTCCTCTAACTCATAAAGTGCACCCTATTGGTGGATATTTTTATCTCTTTCATGTCATATTTTTCATAGGTATGCTATCAGGTATGATTTTTTCATATTTTTCATAGAATATTTCATCATTTGTTGTCATAGAGTGCATGGAATCTCCCTCCAAGTGGCACACATTGTTTTCTTGGTCTCTTCATCTTCCATGGGAGTTACCCTCCTCTCATAATTCAAATTACTTGTCTCATTATAGGTTATGCAATCTTAAGTTTTCTAATCAAATATAACAAAGGATCACTGAAAGAATAACAAGCACATCAACAAAAAAGAGAACACAAATATTTATCCCAGGAAACCCTCGTGGGGAAAAACCCAACTAAAATTGCTCTAGATAGACTTCACCCAAGTATAGTGTAAGAACCAAAGGATAATACTAGACTGCTTCCTCTCCTCTAGATGGACGGTTTCATCTCACTCTAGTGAAACTACTTGAGTTCTATGTGTGTCCAAATGAGTGAGGTTCCTCCCCTATTTATATTGATAAGTGGATAATCCTAATAACCCTACAGAGCTGACTTATCCTAGTTTCTAGGTCCAACTTGTCTTGGGAGACTCAAAAACACATTCTAATAATACTTTTGTGGGTACTACTAACCTGGCTTACAACGAAGGTTTTACCTCAAGAATTTACATGACCAATTACATCAATTACATACCTAATCATAGGAACAACATCTCAGAAAGGGGTAGTAACAATAATAGTACAACTAGAATATCTTCCGCAGTTACATTTGTTTAACACTCCCTCTTAACAAGGAGGGTATTCTATAACACAACAATACATATATACAACTGATTGGTAAGTATATACTTCATAGGAAGTTTTCACGCCTATCTCATCATTATCATTATCTTTAGAATATCGACATGACATAACATCATATCTCGATCATCACATCATGAGTCTTGTATCTCGACACATCATCATAATCATCACATCACATTTGGTCGCATCGTTACAAACATTACATATCATCGCATCGTCATGAGAATCACATATCATCGCATCACATCTCATCTCATCATCATGAGAATCACATCTCATTGCATAATCATGAGCATCACATCTCATTGCATCATCACAAGCATCACATCTCATCGAATCATCATGAGAATCACATATCATCACATCACCACGAGCATCAAATATCATCACATCATCATGAGCATCACATCTCATCATATCACAACTCATTGCATCACATCACATACAATAAACACAACATTCACAAATTAATGCGAAATCACCCACAAAATATAAAGATGTTGGATTGTCTGCAAATGAGTGCCTGACCACAACATCCACAAATGAATGTAGGACCACAATGTCTGCAAATGAATTCCAGACCACAAAATCTACAAATGAATTCCAGAAAACAATGTCCACAAATGAATGGAGGACCACAACTATTAGAGCATAATCCATATGTAGTACCATAGTCTTAGACCTTAGACACTTTCATTTGCTTCTATGTAGTGATTTCTATGATTTAGACTTAGGGAAATTGATCATTTTCCATAGTTGATGCGCTCCTAGTTGATCATTCTGCACAATTGATTCTCTCTAGGTTGATCATTATAACACCGAGGCACTCATATTGATTGCATTCAACCATTCATGCACTCCCCTCCCCCCTTTTCAGGTATTTTGACTCCTTAGAGGCGCTAGTGCATGAACTAGGTGGTTTTTGGCCTTCCTTTGGAATTTATTACATCCTTGGGCCACTCCCACTCACCCATGTGCTCACCCACACTTTTCATACATACAAACACATTCCATCATGCGTCACCCACATTCACACATGCGTTCGTGACCGTTTTGGGTGATTAGGAAGTTGATTGGTCCACCTAGGGGGGTTTGAGGGTCAAATCTAGTGTCGACACTTGTATGCATCTAGATGGCCTCCAAGGACTCATGCGTTTTCCTATTGTACTATATACCTATTATATACATAGTTACATGTTAGACATTCATAATAATATGTGTTATTGGCTTCATGTGTGTATGCAAATCTTACTCTTTTAGCTATTTTGGGGTTGTTTTGTCAACTATTTTGAATTGTGAGAGTTTCTTTGATCCTATATCTAGCTGTGAATAAATTATCACATGGTATCATATAATATTTGAGATGGAGATCAAATCCATAGTGTTTGAGCTGCAATTTTAGGGATTTTCCAGATAGATTCAAGTGTTTTCCATCGTAGGTACATTCAACAACTTGTCACCAAGAGCAAGAAGAAATGCAACAAACCCATGTTTTGTTGACTCCATTCAAGTATTTTTAATGGAAGGATGAGATGGTTATCCAGCTGAGGTCAAAAGGCTTGTTCGGGTTCACCATGGGGAAATAGGTCAAACAAAACTCTGCTATTGAGAAATCGAAGTTCTTCAACAGACTTGATGAAGCATTTGGAATGCTTTGTCTTTGCATTTCAAGAGACTTTCTCTTTTGTGTAGATAGTTTGACCACTCCAAATTAAGTATGGCTGAATCTTGAAGCTTTGTTTGGAATGATTGATGAGATGAGAGGTCACCAGCTTGAAAATGAGCTCTTCTATTTGAGTCTTGCTCATTTTGAGACAATCCAAGATTTCTTCACCAAATTCAAGTCATTGGTGCTTTAACTCGAGCGATGTGGAATAGAGAAGAAGGAGGATCAAATCATGATGTCCATACTTTTGAATCTAGGGCCATTGTACTCTATGTTTGTAAGAACCTTTCACTCTAGAAATCTCACAGCTTCAAACTGGAGCATTCCTGCATTGGCTGAGTTCATGGAGTCTTTGACGCAAGAGCAAGACAAGCTAGTGCATATGGGTACCATCAAATCCATCCAATACCAAGATATTTCTACAGGATTTTTGAATCCATCCAAGGGAAATAATAAATCCAAGGATTTGAAGCAGCAAGACAAGAAGAAACAAGAAATACCCGAGTATTTAGATAGAGGTTCGAATCCTTGCAAGGATAAGGATAATAATAAGTAGGAGAAGACCAAATGCACCTGTTGTCACAAAGGGTTGAATCTAGAGAGTGCATGCATGAACAATACGTGCACCTATTCAAATGGGTGATGATTCAGAGATCCAAGATAAAGGGATTGGAAGGATTGATCTTGAATATGGGTATTTTAACAATGTTTTGTTTGTACTAGACTTACCAGTGAACCTATTCTCAGTGTACCAAATGACACACAATGGAGAATCCAAGAGAGTAAAATTTACTCTAGACATAGTGGAGATAGCTGAAACCTATACCAACAAGGTGGTGGCATTTGGGTTTGCTGATCATCAAGCTAGGATGTACAAATTCTCTCATTTCCTTCCCTACTCCAAAGGGAAAGTGCTCCTCTCTCATGCGGATAAAACAAAAAATATGTGGCATGAGAGGTTCGGCCATATGAACTATAGATAACTCCAAGCATTGAGCAAGCATGGCATGGTGGAAGGGATTCCTCCTATCAATACCTCCAATGGTGCATGCATTGGTTGTGTGGTGGGAAAGCAGCGAGAGCGCAACTATGAGAAAGGGAAAGCAAGGAGATCTACTCAAGTACTTGGATTGGTACATTAAGATATTATTGGGCCTCTTCTCACACCGTCCTATGGAGGATCAAGGTATTTACTGACCTTCATATATGATTTTTCAAGGTTTTGTTGGGTCTACTTTCTCAAACTCAAATTTGAAGTCTTTGAGACTCCTAAAGTTTGGAAAGCCTTAGTTGAGAATCAATGTGTGAACAAGATCAAAGTAATTCGTACTAATAATGGTAAAGACTACGTGAAAAATAGTTTGGAGCAGCTTTGTCAAGAATGTGGCATCCAAATGCAGCATTCGTCCCCCTACACACCACATCAAAATGGTGTGGCAGAGAGGAGGAACAGGGTGCTCAAGGAGATGGAAACCTGTATGATTGAAGCTAAGGATTTGAGTCCTAAGATATGGTATGAAGCCATTAAATGTGATGCATACAATAGAAAAATATCTCTTCACACATTATTGGATGGAAAAATACCATATGAGGCTTGGTTTGGTCACAATCCAAATATTTCATATTTCAGAATTTTTGGCTCAAGGGCTTGGGCTAGGATACCTCTAGAAAAGAGAAAGGAATTGCAGTCACAAAGAAAGGAGTGTATCATGGTTGGGTATGCTTAATATAAAAAGGGCTACAATATATTTGATCCATCAACTCAAAATACTTTCATATAAATAAGTGTGCAATTCAAAGAAGAGGTCATTCTAGATTTCGAACTAGCAGCAAGGAAATGCTCTTCTCCTCACACGAAGATGATGAGTGATGATTACCTTTCTGATATTTCTGATATTTCTGATTCTGAGATGGCTGACTATGATTTTTCTGAAAATGACTCCCCACTCAGCCCAAGTGGGCTGAGAAAACTCTTGAAGCTGTTGGGGATTAAGCTGGAAATCCACTAGATCCTAGGAAAACTAGATCACAATTTCACACTACTTATTGAAAATGAAGTGTATATTGCTGGGAAATGATTCATCATGGTTGGATATTATCCACAATCATATTAGGAAGCATCAATTGACCCAATATGGAAAACAACCATGCAATAAGAGTTCAACTCTCTATAGGAGAATGAGACTTGGAAATTGGTTCCCTTTCCTTCCAAGAGGAAGCTAATATAATGTAAATGGGTCTATATGACCAAATTTTCTGCTGATGGGTATGATATAAAGTATAAATCCAGTTTGGTTTCCAAAGGTTTCTCTCAATTCCAAGGAGTGGACTATACAGAGACATTTGCACCGGTTGTAAAGATGGAATCTATTAGGCGAGTTTTCGCCATTGTTGCATCTAAGCACTGGGAGGTTCACCGCATGGAGGTGAAGAGTGCATATATTCATCGTGAAATTCAGGAGGAGATATATATGAATCAAAATAAATTTTTCCAAGAGGATCCTTCTCTTGTATGTAGGTTAAAGAAGTCTCTCTATGGCCTCAAGCAAGCCCCCATGGCTTGGTATGCCAATATGGACAAATTTCTGCTTTCACTTGGATTTGAAAGATGAAAGTCTGAGCCTAATGTTTATTTGTAGCATGTTGGTGTTGTAGTGTAGGTCATAGTAATATATGTATATGACCTTTTGATTACAGGTATATGCACCAAGACAATTGGGTCAATCAAAGCATATTTGCACAGTGAATTTTCAATGACCGATCTTGGATTGTTGAAACATTTTCTTGGTTTGGAAATTGTTCAATATGAAGCAGGGATCAAGGTCATCCAAAAAATGTATGCTGAATACCTGTTAATCAATTTTAAAATGGATGAATGTAAGGCGTCCAATTTCCCATTCCTTCTGGTATCAAACTAGGTGATGTTGGTGACTCTCCATTGGTGGACAACTCATTGTATAGGCAGCTAGTCGGGAGTTCATTGTATCTTACTAATTCTAGATCTTATTTAGCATATGCTATAGGTTATATATCTATATATATGCAGAAGCCACATGAGACCCATTGTAAGGCAGCCAAGATGATCCTTCAGTATGTACAAGGCACTAGGAACTTCGGGGGTACACTATGCTGCTAGTTCTCCACTAGAACTAGTTGGATTTTCTGATTTCGATTGGGATGGCGATCCCAACGACAGGAAGTCCACTTCAGGTTATGTATTCATTATTTACAATGGTACCATATGTTGAATTATTGTAACTTAGAAGTGTATTTACTTATTATACCCCGATGTTCCTATCAGGAGAATCATTTGTATTTCATTATGCCCCAATGTTCCTATCGGGGGAATTACTAAGAGTCATGAGGAATTCTGCTCCATTGTAAGCTGGGTATTTAGAACCCTAATTAATATAATATTAAGTTTTTTGGGTCCTCCTAGAGAAGTCGGCCCAGTCAATTTTAGTGGGGCCGACTTGGTTGAGCGAAATGTCAAGTGAACTGAAGAATATAAATAGAGGTGAGGTGCTTATAATTTGAACACTCTCACNTTGAACACTCTCACACTCACTTGTGTAGCGCATAAGAGAGAGAGAGAGAGAGAGAGAGAGAGAGAGAGAGAGAGAGAGAGAGAGAGAGATATGTAGCTGCAAGGAGGAGAAGGATCAGTCTGGGGTTTTATCTTTTATCTTTTGATAAATATTGAGGAAGCTTTTGCTGGGTTTTTCCCAAGGTAAATCTATGTTGATCTTTTGATACTGTTTCTTTCAGTGATCCTTTTTATATGCTTTTGTTATGAAATTGAAATATAATTCTAATAATATATCTTAGCATATGGAATCTTAACATGGTATCAGAGATAAACTGAATAGGACAACCTTCACAAGGTGAAAAAAATCCCTCTCTCTCCTTGCGACAAGAAATTAGGGTTTCAGGAAATTTTTTGAATTTTGAAGAACTAATTGCATGGAAAGTTGTGCCCTCCTAGAGAGCATATTCTAATACTAAGATCAATTTTTTTGAAGGAGTAGATATCTGGGAAATTCAAACCCTAGTTTGACTTCTGGACCAAAAAACTACAGAAACAGAAAACTACTAGAAGCTGCAGTGCTGAATCTTGCAAATCAGATTTGAAATGTGAAGACTTGAGATCTTCAGAAATCAAGCACACTAGTCAACTCGCCTCAGTCAAGCGCATCTCCTGGTAAGATCAGATTCTCATTTTCCAAAATTTCAATTTTTTGTAATAACCTGACAAGATGGCCCTAAGCACCAAGCTTGAGGAAAAACTAGAAGGTGTAGAGAACTATAGAACATGGAAAAATAGGATTGGCCTCATTCTTAAGGAGAATGATCTTGAAAAATATATCAAGGATGAAGTTGCAGAACCTGAAGAGGCTGAAGCTAAGGAGAAGCATAAGAAGGATCTGATTAGGGCACAAAGGATTATTTCTGACTATATAAAGGGGCACTTGATCCATCAAGTGTCTTCCAAGAAAACTCTAAAATAAATGTATGATGCCCTAGACAGAATGTATGAAGGAAGAAAAATCAATAGAAAGATGAATCTAAGAGCTCAATTGAAGAGCACCAAGATGAGTCATGGATAATCCATAATCCATCTAGGACTAATTCACAAGGGTCTCCCAGTTCAAGGAACAACTAGAAGCCATTAGAGACAAACTTGATGAAGATGAGTTGGTTATGACTGCTCTCAATGGTCTCACTAGACCCTGGGAGTCATTCATCCAAATGACATGTTCCAGGAAGGAAAGAATGCAGTTTGATATTGTATGGGAAGATTGTATTCAAGAGGAGACTAGAGTGGAAAATAGGGAAGCTCTACTGAAGGAATATGATTAAGCCCTAGCGACTCATACCAAGAGAATAAAAAGTCAACCCAACTTCAAGAAAAGAAAACAAAAGGAGTCTCAACCTCACAGAAGGTTCCAGAGAACAAGAGAGAGTCTCCCCAATAGGGATTATTCCAATTTTTAATGTTTTCATTGTGATAAGATAGGACACATTGCCAGAAATTGTCCTTTGAAGAGACACGAATACAAGAAGAGGAACAACAACAAAAAAGACATCATGCACATATAGCTGAAGACGAGGATGAAGAAGAAGAAGAGGAAGGACTTCAATTAAAGAAAGCAAGAGAAGAAGATGCAGAAGAGTATGTACTATTCTCTACACTCTCTGGGTCTGTAATACCTAGAGAAGACACTTGGTTTATTGATAGTGGTGATTCAAAGCACATGACGGGATAGAAGAAAACTATATCAAAACTTGAAGAAAATAACTCTCCTCAGAAAGTATCTCTAGGAGATGACTATTAATATCATATCAAAGAAATTGGTGAACCAAGCTACAAGCTTGATTCAGGAAATCCTCTGAAGATGATGGAAGTCTTATATTTACCAGGTCTAAAGAAGAATTTACTTTCTATCTCAACTTTAGATAATAAAGGATTCAGAGTTGCATTCATAAATGTCCAAGTACTCATGTGGCCCAAAGGAAAATCAAGTGAAGATGTAGTTGTCATCAGTGAAGAAGAAGGAGGCCTGTATAAAATCAAGGGACATTCAAAAACAACCCTTGTTCATGAGTCCACTAACCCTAGCGAACTGTGGCATAGAAGGATTTCCCACATTAATTAAAAAGCACTACCTCATGTGAACAAAGTAGTGCCGGGATTACTATACTTGAAGATCAACCATGAAGGCATTTTCAAAAGATGCGCGAAAGGGAAGAATATCAAGAATCCATTTCCAAAGAGTGGAACAAAAACTAAAGGTACGTTGGAATTGATTATTCAGATGTGTGTGGTCCAAATTCCTCCACATATTTGAGTGGTTTTGAATACTGTATTACATTTATTGATGAGTATTCAAGAAATACATGGAAATACTTCTTGAAAGAGAAGAGCGAGGTGTTTGAGAAATTCATGGAAATAAAATCCTTGATAGAGAATATTTCAGATAGAAGAATCAACACACTCCGATCAGACAATGGAGGAGAGTATACTTCAAAATATTTTGAATCCTTTTGTAAATATGCTGGAATCAAGAGGGAACTAACTACTCCCTACAATCCTCAACAAAATGGTGTTGTGGAAAGAAAGAACAAAACCATCATGGAGGCAGTCAAGAAAATGATATATGATCAAGATCTTACAATGCAACTATGGGAAAAAGCAACAATAACTATTGTCTATGTACAAAAAAAAATATCTCATAGTGCCCTTGGATTCAAGACTCTAGAAGAGATGTTCACGGGAAAGAAGCCTGAGGTAAGTCACCTCAAGAGATTTGGTTGTCCAGTATATGTTCATATACCAAAGGAAAAAAGAAACAAGTTAGACCCCTCCAGAAAGAAGGGAATATTTGTTGGATACTGTGAAGTATCCAAGGCATTTAGAATTTACATTCATGGATTCCATCACATGTAAATCAGTAGAGATGTAACATTCAATGAAGAAGCAACTCTCAAAAGATCCAGAAAATGTCAACATGAAGAAGTGTACGAGGAAGATGCACCTCCCAGAAATGTAGAGGCTACATTCCTCCTTGAAGATGAAGCACCTAAAGATCATGATATGACATAACCACAAGAACCTCCTACGATGGAGATATCACGAAAGAGAAAACCTGCTTGGGCAAGAGAAATTATACAAGAAGCAGAAATATATGGAGTGCCTGAAGGCTTCAAAAAGATAAGCAAGAGTCCCAAGCCATTTTCCAGCTATCTATCTTTGATGTGTGATCTTGTAGATCAAGAACCTACAAAATATGAAGAAGCTATACAGAATAATGAATGGGTAGAAGTAAAGAAGAAAGAATACCAGTCAATAATGAAGAACAATGTGTGGGATATAGTTTCCAAACCATAATGCAAGAGTACGGTATCTTCCAAATGGATCTACAAGATAAAAAATCTAGCTGATGGAAGTATAGAGAATTACAAGGAAAGATTTGTGGCTAGGGGTTTCTCTCAAAAAGAGGGAATTGATTATGAAGAAATGTTTGCACTAGTAGCATGGTATACTTCGATTAGAGCTATCATGGCACTTGCATCCATGATGAAATGGGACTTATACCAGATGGATGTGAAGACAACCTTCCTGAATGGTGTGATTGAGGAATAAGTATACATAGAACAACCACAAGGATTTGAATTTGAAGACAAAAAGACTCGTGTATGCAAGTTGAAGAATGCCCTGTATGGCCTGAAGCAAGCTCCTAGAGCTTGGTATGGAATGATAGATAGTTTCTTGATGAGCTTGGATTTTACAAAGAGTAAAGTCGACCCTCACCTTTACTTCAAGGTTATATAAGATGAACCTATCATACTGTAATACCACGGTTTTGACCCCATTTTCACTTAAATAAAATGATGTAAATAATCATGGTGTGGAGCTAGGAAAAATCCCCACCATCGATTTAGTATTTATGTTTTCGGCAATTAAGGTGTGGTCGATGGCATTTTTTTTGTGCTAGCTGAACATTAACAGCTGAACATCATAAATTGCAATTTTTAATTAAAAACCCACAGCCGGCTATGTCAACGCAACTAAATGAGATGGGGGCATGATTTTTCCTAAGGATGAGGGAGTGGGGGATTGGAAGAGTGGGGAAATTCGAATTGGGAAGAGCTCCACTTTAGGAAAAACATTTTTTTGAATTTCTTGGGAATTCACGCAGCAGCAAGCAAGAAAAAATGAACTTAAGTATGAACCATCATGATTTTTCTCCTGTCCGACGATCTGAATCCTTCATGTTTTTGGTTTTTGTGTTATGATTTTTTCCTTGTTCGGAAATTTTGTTCTCTCTCATGTTTTCTCCCATCGGTTAGTTGTTTTCATGAATACAATTTACCATAATTTGATTTTGTATCTTTGATTTGAATAACCAGCAAACATTTTTGCTTTGGTAATTCATAGCAATCAGTCTAGCACTGGCAATGTTCATAAATTCTAGAAATTTCTGTGTGTGTATGTAATCCTTGACGTCTGCTACATTTTTATAAATCCCAAGACTGAGATCACTGTGTGTGCATCCACATTGGCATTTGAATTGATTGAAGGAATGGAAATAGATTCTGGACTTTCTTGATAAATCTAGTGTGTGAAAGAACCTCACGGACCAATCTAGAAGGATGGTTCTCTTTGTTACAGGTGATTTTACCACACATGGTGGATCACACTTTTATGGCCTTCCCTATCCCTCTACAGAATCTTTAGACCCCATGGACCATTTTTGTACCTTTTATGTTTCCGATATCATCCCTAAAAACATGCAATAATTTCCATATGTGACTTTTAATCCTTTTCTCACATATATACGTGGATTTGACCCTCAAACCCGCGTACATCGAGATGTGTGCAAAAGGCCAAATGATTTTGGAGTTTTCCTTGATGTGGATCTGAGTCACTTGTCTCTTGGTCTTCCATATTCCTTGAGATTGCTCAGATTTGACCTTCCATTACCCCATTGAAGAGATATATAAGGAACCCTTTGGATACATTGAAGGGAGAGGAATTGAATAGAAAGAAAACTACAGTCCATTGTTACCGGAGCTTATATTTGAGTTTGCATCCCTTTGTCCCTTGGAGCACTTTGTGTTCTTCCCAAGATTGCCTTTTGCTTGTGAGCTTGCTATTGAGAGATGGAGGATTGAAGTGGTGGAGGCCCAAGTGGGGGACTTAGTTTCTCCGATTCGCAGACGTGCCAACAGAGGTTGTCACTATTGTAATCTCTATTTTATATCAATAGAAATATCTTTTCCTGTCCAATAATGTGTATTTAGATGAGTATTTGATCCATGGATGCTTTTAAATTCTTATATGTTATTGATTATATATGCTAGAGTAGGTTTAACATAATTATATATAGCATGCTTTTCTTGTTTGCTGAATGTTGAGGAAGAAAATTGCTAATACAAGCAAGAGTGGAAAATATCAACGGGGATCTACATCAACCATCCGGAATAAGGTACGAATCGAGATCCTTTAGTGTTAGATGTTTGGTTTCTCTTGCATATAGGAAAAGATTGATTTTTGGAATTAATCTGTCTATTGTGGTACCCCAAGCCATAGGAATTTCTCTCTGTAACACTCCTCTTTGCATGCCCTAAATAGCATTGGAAGGGAAGGCATGTCTTGAGGGACTGTGTAGCAGAGAAGGAAAATCTTCCTTGTGTTGGGTATGTAATTTTTTAGAAATCAGGCTAGATTCAGTGTGAGTGTTCATAGCTCTGGGGTTGAGCTAACTAGATTAGCAATCAGTCTTTCCACCTTGTTGGCAGCCTGATAAAACCAACTAGAAGGATGGCTTGGCTGGTAGCTTGATAAACCCATCTCTTGGCTTGGATGTGTCTCATGTGAATTTGGATAAGTGTTAACCACTGCCTGTGTAAGTCTGATAAACCCAACTATGTTGGCTTGACTGAATTTGATTGTATCCTTGGCTATGAGGAAAGTCTGCTAGTGTTCCTTATTCCTCGGGGAAAATCATGCCCATCTCAGGGGTGGCATTGTTGCTAAGAGATTAAAGAGCACATTAGCCTATGGTTGGGTGGAACTTTGTAGTGACATAGCTGGTTGTGGGACAAGCTTCTCCAAAGATAAGTATTCTTGTTTATTTAAAGTTCTGCAACTGTGTTTGCTTATGACTTATTATGAAATTATCATGAACATGTTGAATGCATGGATGTATTGAATTAAATGAATTATGATTCTGCTGTAGATTGCATTATGCATATGTTTATACTTATGTATGTTTTAAGTTCGATGCATTTTATATATGTATTATGTTCATGGGGGCTTAGACAACCCAGGTTGATAGATGCCAGTCGCGTCCTCTCCACCGAGTAAGGGTTGGGGATGTGACACAAACTATTATTGTATGTGGATTATATATTTCTGACAGGGAATGAGAAACAAATTGTAGAATGCAAGAAGAATCTCACTGAATAATTTGAGATGAAATACCTTGGTCTAATGCATTATCTCCTTGGTCTGGAAGTACGGTAGAACTCAGAAGGAATCTTTCTCAATCAAGGAAAGCCTATGTAATGGAAGTTTTGAAAAGATTTGACATTAGAGGAAATTTCGACTCAAAATGGGCCTCCTAAAAAGAATTAATAAAATAATAGTTAAACTAAGAAAATAATATTTATTAATTTTGGAGGGAGGAAAGAAAAAAACTACTTTTTTAATTGTATTTTTGACATATCTCCCTGTTTTTTTATCTAGATTTCGATCGAGAGAGCTCGTTGGATGTGGAATTAAATTATGCATCCAACGAGTACCCACTCGGCATTCTTTTGACAGACCCCGCTACCCCAAAAACCAGAAATACCTGAAAAATGTGATGATGATGTCACCATCACATTTTTTCAGGTATTTCTGGTTTTTGGGGTAGCGGGGTCTGTCAAAAGTATGCTGAATGGGTAGTCATTGGATGAGGAATTTAATTCCACATCCAACGAGCTTTCCCAATCGAAATTTGAGTAAAAACACGGGGAGATATGTCGAAAATACAAACAAAAAAAGTAGTTTTTTTTATGATACCCATCCCGAAATTTATATTAAAAAAGTGTTTAAGACCTATACAGTATTTCAAATTTAAATCCATTTCATTGGCTAACACATGCTGACATGGGATTTGAATCAAAGTTAAAAGGGCCATTTTGAGTTGAAATTTCCTCTAATGTATGTTGGAATGTAAAGCCATGGCCACACCCATGGATACCAACCTAAAATTTTTGGCGGATGAATCATCAGAACTAGTGGATGTGACTCAATGCAAACATATTGTTGGATTGTTGATGTATCTAACAAATACCAGATGAGACATTTGTTTTGCTGTGAACACCATGAGTTAGTATCTAGTTCAACCTAGACATGTTCACCTAATAGCTACAAAACATGTGATGAGATATCTGAAAGGGACTATAAAATTTGTTCTATACTATGATGGAAACCATGATTACAGATTGTATGGCTATATAGATGCAGACTGGGTTGGAAGTGTCTCAGACATAAGAAGTACATAAGGTTGATGTTATAGTCTGGGGTCTACTATGATTTCATGGTTTAGCAGAAAACAATATGGTGTTGCTCTTAGCATGGCTGAAGAAGAATATATAGCAACTTGCTTTGCTAGCTGTGAAGCCATATGGCTTCGAAAGTTGATGTCAGGTTTATTCAACCCAGAGTTAGATACCATAGTGATTCTATGTGATAACCAAAGTTGTATAAATATGATGGAGAACCCAGTGTTCCGTAATAAGTCAAAGCACATAGAAATATGGTATTTTTACATTCGAGATATGATACAGAAGGGAGCCATAAATCTCCAGTATGTGAGTGTTAAGCCAAATATCCCCCACTAAGCTCTCAATGGCCTAAAACACCCAAGGAAACCATATCACGACCCTCATATCCCTCCATTAGACCCCCACACCCTCAAAATAGCGTAAGGATGAATAAAAAGGGCTAAAAACCCCAAAAAGGATCCCAAAATAGCCTCCTAGGAGCTAAAGCCCTAAAAAAGGGGCTAAAACCCTACAAGGAGCTAAAGTTAGGGCGGAAGGGGCTAAAATCCCAAAAGAGGGGCTAAAGCCCTGACCAAGGGCTGAAAACCCTAAAACCCTTTGGAAAAGCTATAAAAGGAGGGAGGGGGGTCACTCTCAAAACACTTCTCCCATTGCCTATTGTTATGCTGCCCGTGGATGCTTTGAGACCTTTGCCTCTAAAACCACCCACACTCCCTCTCCTCTATCTCCATCCCCATTGAGCCATTGGTCCCCAACCAAGAGAGGTGCTTCCATAATCTTGGGCATGGTGGCCCATTTCCACCAGAGAAGGTATACCATGTTTTATTTATGTTTCTTAGTTGTTTAATATGCTTTGCTTTCTAACCCTTGTCCCCAATTGCAGGTTTTGTTTTTTTTTACATTGTTTTGCAGGTTTTATCATAGCTTAGGATTTGTTTGTAGGTTTTGAAGGTGAAACCCTAACTTGTGTTTGCAGAGGGGTTCATCAACATTGCTTCTATTTCTTTCTATCATTAGCTTAGCGTTAGTTTAGTTTACTGTTCTGTCATTTCTGTTTCTATTTTATTTTCTGCATTTCCACCCATGTAGGAACCTATCCTTCTGTCCTATAGACAGAAGGAAGTCATTCCTGCCCCTGTAGCAAGGAGAAATCTTTGCTACAGAACTAGTGACCATACCAGGTCGATCCCACAGGATCCCTGGTTCAAAATTTTTATTTTCATGTTTTTAAAATTTTTGCCCTAGTTTTTTAGAAATTTCATGTTAAATCCATCTTAGATTCTATTTATTTCCTATTTTAAGAACTACCGAAGCCTCTGCTAGGCCAAACCGAGTCAGGTTGACCATAGTACCAGTTACTGTTGGCCAGATTTGACTTCGTCTCACAAAAAAATCCCAATCTAGAGTAGGGCGCTCTTATCGGGGAAAAAGGTGAGACTGGGGCACACTTAATGAGAAAACAGGTGCACCCAGGGTGCACTTAGCCTACCGATAAGTGCAAATTTAGCCAAAAAACTCAGTCTATGGTTGTTTCTGTATTCTTCGCGATCCCCTCGATCATTTTTGAAAAAATATCGTGACCCCCTCGCCAGATTTGGTCAGAAATGTGCGGCCTGTCAAACTGAACTTTAATTTGAGTTTAATAGACAGTAAATTTCAGTTTCAGAGGACCGTTAGTGTGGCCCAACTGCCTCTGTCCACCACACTAGTTTTATTTTAGTTTCTTTTTTTATTCTCAGTAATTTATTTAATGAACAATGTGTAAATGTTAAGTAAAATTTAAGGGCTTAATGAAATGAACCTAGCCTAACTAAAATCAACCTAAAATCAATCATCTTTCTTCCCCTTCCTCCTATACCTAGTCATCACCCTTCGGGATTTTTTGGGATATGATGAAGGGAAATCTTATATAGATCTAGGCACTCCACCATATTGTTCCAAACCATTAAAATCGGGTGACCTGGAAGGTACAATGGGTAGAGAAGGAGGGCTTCTCATAGCACTAAGAGTCCTCCCTGTTGACCAACCTAGCATCTAGGAGGTGACCTGAGGATCTACGGATGGGACTAGTCCCATTGTGTTGAGAGCCCAACACCTTCTCTTGGTTGAAGAGGAATATCAGTGGGAGGTAGACATCTAGTTAGGCCAGCAAACATTCAGGGTTAATCACTGTAATTATTCACAATTTCTGTTTATTTATGCTTGCATACACAACCACAATGACATGAACTCTACCATGATGAATTCATAAACCATATTGTAGCAACCAAATACCAGAAAAACAAGCAAACAAATACACCACACCAACTAATTAACCCAACTCAGTTCATGACGCTGAGTGAGCCTTAAAATTTACTAATTTACACTAAGTAAAAACAACTCTGCAGTCTTTGAGGACATAAGTCCCTGACTACTTCAACTATGGGAAGTACTTGGGCTCTGTCTAGAAACTCATTGTGAAGAGTAACACAGGAACCCCAAAGTAGCTGGCCATTGGGAGGAATTTCCAAGCGAAACGGGAAACGAACCCTTTCGATTGAGTAGAAACACCTGTGAGGAAAAAGCCAATCGCTATCTTCTGGAAGTCTTGGTGGCCGAGAGACCACCTTCAGCCAATAGGAAGCCACTGAAATTGGGGTCCAAATCTCATTCCCACCAGTTTCATTCATCAAATCAAACACAATTAATCCTCAACGCTCTTCCTCACGCGTAAGAGGTGAACCACCACCATTCAGAACACTCAATTAGCACCGTCAAAGCCACTCTCAGCGATCTCCCACACCATCAGAGGGCCACAAAGCCTCTGATTTTGATTCATACCCATATTAGTCTGAACCAGACCTCCACACCGCACCATCAAGCCCCATGGCTAGTGTGAACCTGGATCCATTTTTCAGCTTAACCTTAGCAAATGGACCCATGTCCACATCACAACCTGTCACCCACAACTTGGCAAGTGGCCCAAGCATAGTCATGTAGATTGTCATTAGTCAGCTACCACCACCTATAGTGACCAGCCAAGATGGCCCACTTACAACACATGGGGGCAGTGGCCCCTCCACACACATTGCCCCTCCTGCCATGCAAGGGGGTAGTGGACCGTCTACTTACATTGCCCCTACTATCATACATGGGGGAAATACCCTCGCCACTCACATGGTCCCACTCACAACACTTGGGGGCATTGGCCCATCCGTAATGGTGCCACCGCAAGAACCCCCAGGCGTGCAGATGCATTATGCACCTGCGAACCCCACCCCCATCACAGTCCCATCCCACATCAACTTAGGGTCAAATATGCCCTTCATGGCTCATCTGAACTTGCTTGATTTGGATAGATTAACAAACTACCCCATCCACCACCAAGCCTTCTGGCCACCCATGCCAACTAAGCTGCCATCAGACATCCCCAAGTTTGAAGGAAAAGTAGGGGAATGTCCCCAAAACCACATAATGACATTCCATATATGGTGCTCATCCAATAGCATCGTAGATGACTCCATCAAGCTGAGGCTATTCCAATGCACCCTTATAGGTGTCGTGGCCAAATGGTACATTGAGCTGCCACAAGCCAAGTACCCGGACTTCAACTCCCTAGCCTTCATGTTCCTACAGTATTTCCAACTCCCTGTTGGATATGACAAGGGGTTGGACATCCTGCTATCCTACCGTCAAAGCATGACCACTAACATAACTGACCATATCCATGAGTGGTGGTGACGCCATAGTCTATGCAAAATCCAACTAGATGACAAGATCTTCTTCGATTGGTTCCTTAAGACTTTCTCCCGCCCATCTCAAAGGACGTCACATCCGAACGTCCCCAATCTAAAGAAGAGGCCATACTGAAGGCCCAACAATTTGACCTTATCTATGCTTAGTCTGGATACATGTACACTGTCATTCCAGACGCTCCCCATCCAAGTACCTCCTATCGTGATGCACCGGTGGCATCCCATGCTGCGGACGTCATCATAGGGTCAGTCTCCCAATAGCCATAGCCTTGACTGACACCACCAGCCGTTACACCACAACCAAGCAACACTGCTAGTGTTGCTTACGAAAACCAAGCTCTGGACTACGCAAGAATGATGTCCCAGTCCGGAGCAACAACTTCCTATGCACAACTTGCGCCATCGCAATAGGCTCAAGCCATGTTTTGTCCAACACAGCAGTAGTGGGGCAAATTCCCACATTTGTGGCACCACCACCCCCACAAATCTACTATGCACCACCAGTGCAACCAGTGCAAGCCCCTACACTCGCTCCACCCACTCCATTGGGAGAAGTGTTCGCACAGAAAAATTGTCCCAACTAGCCTACCACCAACAACCAACAAGGGAAAGCTAGGAATAACCAGCCCTGCAACCAAGGCAATAACCAATTGCAGGGAGGCGGTCAACAACTAAACCCTCCCAACAATGTTGTGGCTAACCGGCCAGCCCAAAACACCCCATGAAAAAATGCACCAAGACGCAATGCCCCATTGCGCACAAACCAACCATGCACACTCTGTGATGTTTATAGGCATCACATGTTTGAGTGTCCCCTCATGGCTTGCGCTAAGCAGGCCATTCAAAATGAGGCCGAATAGGCTGCTAATGCTGCAAATCAAGCCCAACCCAACTAGGCACCACAAGGACCTCCCCCCATGGTGATTAAAAACTCACTACCAGTCCAAGGATTGGTGGCAACCGCTTCCTCTCCCCAGGCTAATCCCAACGCTCCGGGGGCACCTCCCACAGCCGAAACAGGTGTTCACGACCTACTAGCCATGATGAATGAAGAGGTCAACTTACATACCAGACAGAATTAGTACGGTACCACCACCAAACCTACTAAATCATCAACAACATCCACGTCTAAGACAGTCAACCTGCCTCTTCAGTTACCCCCCTTCCTGCAGAGTGGCCAATAATGCCACAGCTAGAGCTGCAGTCAGCTATAGCATTGTGGATGATTTGGACCAAATTCCAACTACCATGTCCACTCTTGAGGTACTCAAAATGTGCCCAATGCAGCGGAAATCCTTGCTAGCTTCCCTAGGGGTAGTAGACCCCCCTGACTCCAAGTTAGTCACCTTTGACACGGAGAATGGAGAACCGTGCATGCCCTCGACCATCGCCTTCCAAATCCCAGTGTCCATCTAGAATTTGGTTGTGCATCGGTGCATAGTGGATGAGGGGGAATCCACGTACGTTATGTCTACCTTGGTTTGGCAGAAACTTGGATCACCAATTCTGCAACTGTCCTCCACAACTATGTGGGATTATAATGGACATCCCACTAAATCCAAAGGAATATTCCTACATGTCCCCATCACATTAGCCGAGAAGATAGTCTTGATTGACATCGAAGTCATCAACGCTCAACTAGACTACAACCTCCTCCTTGGGAGGAGTTACATGTATGCCATGCAAGCAGTCGCATCAACTGTCTTCCATCTCATGATGTTCCCCCAAGAAGGGAAGATTGTAACGGTTGACCAGCTCACCTATCATGATCCGCAAGGGTTAACATCACCTGCCAATGTTATCCCTGCCATCACCACCATTGAGTCGCAAGGGAAGAACACACATGCCCATGTCGTCCCTACAATTAACACTATTGTTGAAAACACACCAACATCCTCACTGTTGAATGTGGGCCCTGGGTTTCTTACCGATCCCACCATGATGGCTCCTTTCCCGTTAGTGTCGCCACCGCTGGCACAAAATGAAACTACAGACTTGTGCATGGTCTCATCTAGCACCGCTACACCCAAACATCAACTGCAGCCACAACCCCAACCACAACCACAACATTGTCCAAAGCCACAACATAAACAACATCCGCAACGTCACCTACAGCAGCAGCATTACGTGCAGTCACAACCACAACCTCACCCCCACATGCAACCAGCAGGGAGTTATTGTTGGGTAAAATTATCACTAATTAATTAACCTTCAATTTAATTATCGACCAGGACACGTAAGATTTGATTTGCTACACTGTATGTGTAGGGTAAAATAGTTTAAAGATCATGCCTAGGGTGGCTTCAATCTACTCACACACAAAGAAAAAGAATGTAGTTCATGAAACTAACTACTCTATTGAGCAACCAAGACCAAAAGTTGTTAAATCTGATCTAGGGAAAAGAATCAACCTGCTGAGTACTGTTTACAATCCAAAAGTTTATCCAATCCAATTAATGAAGCCTAAAGCAATTTCATACTATACTAATTGTTAATCTATTTCCAAAAGAGCAACTAAGCAATCAAAGGGTTCATTAGAGGGAATCCTACTTATCAAGAGAGATCTTCAGATCTCAAACTTTCCTACAAAAGGAATGCTATTTGATCAATCTTAATGTCTCACACCATTCCAACATAACCTCTAAGATTGCCCCATCATCCATAAAGAAATCTATACCAAGTACAATGGCTCTTCTTCAAGAACTAGATTTTTATTACTTTGAAGACTACCAACCCTAATTCACACCAACGCTATCATTCACAAACAATTATTGAAATGAATTTTCCTTTTTACTAACAAAAGAAACAACTCCACTTGTATTCTATGCTCATAAAAATAAATTGAAAATATTCAGGAAAAACCATATTTCAATTCAATTTGACCGACCCATGAGATTTAGCATTTATCATTAAGTTTCGAATTCAATCTATAGTTACAAATAAATGAACAACAGAAATCAAAGTGTACTAGCATATACACACTACCAAATATTAATAAACTTTAACTTCCTCTCTCTAATCTCATTCAACTTTCTCAAGATCTTGAAATAAGTAATACATAATCCCAATATTCTATACAACAAGTCTGAAAATGCTAACCTATAAACCTTATGAACTCTATAAGCTCTAAAACCTCTATAAATTCTACAAACACTGCAAATTATTTAAACTCTTTAAAACTCTACAAATCCTTGAAACACTTTAAAGCTTTGTAAGCTTTGTAAACTATAGAAACTCTGGATAGGAAGTTTAACCATTCAATTGTCAATACTACAATATGATCTAATTCTAGAAATAAGAGAAGAAGAAATCCAGATCCAGCACATCTATCTACTCTCACTATTCTTTGAATCTATATTTCACCAAATCAAACCTACAAACAGAGCTGGAAGTAATTAAATACTCTATCTAAGTATGTTCAGTAAAGCAACCAAACCTGTCCACATGCATTCAGTAACATAAAGCAATTCAATGTAAGCATATATATTTCCCAAATCGTGAGTTGATAAAGCTACTGGCATACATATGTAAAAGACAATATTAGGAAGAAATGATGCAAGTTTTCTTATAGCAATGAAAACAAAACAAAACAACTCACAAATAACAAGAGTTGAAGGTGGGCCCGACCTTCAACACTTCCAGATCTGAAATTGAAGCTTTAAGAAAGAAAATGCAGTAGTTGATCAATTAATTAAAAAGTAGAGTTTTATAGTCTCACCCATATCTCATCCTTCTAAGGCTTTATTTATACATGGCTAGATGGATAAGATCCATCCCAAAAATCAGAAATTCGTGCCACTACCTAGAAAACGACAAACACCAAAATCTGGAAAAACCATGTCTGTTCTGGAAAGGATTTCTCCATATTCATTTAGAAATTATGTAAAATTTTCATGAATAGGGGTAAATGGGGCCATTTATGAAATGGGTTTTGAACCGTTTTGAATAATTCCCCACCGATTGCTCAGAAATTGAACCCGAAATCAGGTTCCTGATTAATGACGAGAATGCCATTGCCAGATTGCTTGAGATTAGGGCCACGACTTCTGGAGGAAACAGATCATTTGAATGATGACTGATAGCTCATAATCCATATTGAAATGACCAAGCATAAAATCTATGTGTAATTTTGGACAAATGAATCCCCCAAACATCCGAACCAATGATACTTTGCTCAGAGAGAGTCAGAGCGGGTGTGGGATCGAGCCACCAGAAAAATAAGGTAACTGTGTAGGAAACAAATCTTTGGCAAATAATCAGAGTTTTAATAATAAGTTGAAATCCATCAAAAATATGAATAAAATAACTAAAAAATAATAATTTTACCTTGCTTAAAGTTTTGATGCATCCCCTTCAAAATATATAGTTGAGCACAACATATACAACAAAATGAGATCAAAATCATTGGTTCCTTTACAAATTTGAACTAGAAATTGGATGGTAGATGGATAAAATGGGAGGCCATCAGTTATCTGGGCTCATCTCCAGTCCATACGATTCCCTTCCTCTTTCCCCCACCTGGTGTCATGAGCAAGCCGGTCATGGCCACCTTAAGCTTGCCCAACTTTACGTTGGGCATCCCGGTGTGGCATCTTGATCCACCAGCTCAACCAGCAATGCCCAAGGTTGTTTTAACCCTGGTGCAACCTATCATGGTTGAGTCTCACCCTCCACCTGGTTCGCACAAGCCAACCACCGTATCTGCACCCGCACCGCCCCAACCCAAAAGGGCTAGGGGAAAGAACACCAAAGCCATCGCAAAACCACGACAAGTCCCACCTTGTGCCATCTGTGAACAATAGGGCCATCCAACTCAAAATTTCCCTAAAATCCCAGTGATCCATGTGCATTTGGATGCCATGGATACGAACGAAAACATCCCCATGGTTTAACTCCCAACCACGCCAGTAGTCAGGAACAAGGAATTGAGGACAAACCATGCTTGTGCCCTTTGCGGCTTGTATGGACATTACTCCCACCACCTCCAATACTTTCCTGAGTTTCAAATGGCTCTCGCTAACCTTCGTCACCATTCCCTTGAGTCTGAGATCACCTTGATCGAAGAAGTTCACCCCCCACCACCTTCTTTAGACACCATGTCCAGTTCCATCGACCCTCTCATCTCCTCCTCCACCGATGGTCCATCAGACCTATCTCTTCGTTGCTTCAGCAACGATGAGGAGATACTTGAAGCTCTGACCGCCCTAGAATACCCATGGGATGACATGCACCATTGCTCGTTCTTCCTCCCGTAAGAACTTGTGTTGTAGTCGGACCAGTTTTCCATGGAGACCAAAGATTTCATCCATGGGAAGGTTTACTGGTTCAAGAACCCAATCCCAACACCTGATGCCTTCGAAGAAGGGAACATGGTGAACATTTCACCAACCATTAAAATTGACATCTCAACCAATTCTGAGATCATTGAATAAGTCATGCTGGGGGGATCATGCTCCCCGAAAGAGATCGACGCCTACACAGCTCTCTTCCAAGAATTCCGCAACATCTTTGCTTGGTCATACACTGAAATTCCCAGCTTAGATCCATCCATCGTGGAGCACCACATCGACACATGGCTTGATGTGGTACCCATATGCCAAAAACAACGGCCCATCCATCCATCCAAAGTGGCTGCGGTGAATGTCGAGATAGAGAAGCTGTGCACAGCCAGCTTCATTTATCCCATTGCATACATGGGTTTCTAATCTTGTTCCCATGAATAAAAAATAGGGTACAATTCATGTTTGCATGGACTTCCATGACCTCAATGGGGCATGTCCCAAAGACAAATTCCCCACACCTTTCATCGACTAGATCATCGATGCGTGCACCGGACATGAAGCCTTTTCTTTCATGGACGGTTTTTCCGGATACAACCAAATCCAAATCCAGAAAGAAGACCATTAAAAAATGGCATTTACAACCCCATGGGGCACATTTGTGTATCGAGTCATGCCCTTTGGCCTAAAAAACACTGGAGCCACCTTCTAGCACGCCATGACATATTGTTTCCATGACCTAGTCCACATCATCCTGGTCTACCTGGATGATCTTACCACTCGATCACCAAAACAAGCACAGCATATAGATGACTTACGTCAAGTCTTTTTATGTTGCCACAAGTACAACATCTGGCTAAACCCCATCAAGTACATTTTTTGTGTCCCAGCAGGCCATCTACTCAGGTTCATTGCATCCCACAAAGGGATAATGGTAGATCCCCTCAAAGTTTAGGCCATCCTTGCTCTTCCTTCCCCAAGAACTTGGCACCAACTCCAAAGCCTACAAGGAAAGGCCAACTTCCTTCGCTCCTTTGTGCCAGAGTATGCAACAAAATCTTACGGATTCATTCCCCTGCTCCACAAAAAAATCCCCTTTGTTTGGGATCAGCAAGCACAAGAATCATTTCATGCTCTCAAGCAAGCCCTAGATTCTGCACCATTACTCTCAGCACCGGATTTCACTCGAGACTTCATCCTCTATGTGTTGGCCTTAGAAAAAGTGATCACTAGAGTATTGGCCCAAGAAGATGATGCTCGCCATTAGCATGTAATTTAATACATCATTCAGAAGCTATTAGGACCCCCACTATGATATTCACCCGAGGAGAAATTGGCCCTCGTCGTCATCCTCTCGGCTCAAAAATTGCAACACTACATCATTGCAAACCATACATGTGTAGTGGCTGGTTCAAACCCAATGCGGTACCTCTTAAGCCGTCGCCTTCTACAAGGTCGAGCAGCTAAGTGGGTAGTCGTCCTCCAAGAGTTCGACCTAGAGTTCGTGTCTCCAAAAATCACAAAGGCATTCAAACTGGCCACACTCATGACTGACTTGCCCCCATTAACGATGTCATCACCCACCAAATATTATCTCCCTGATGATTTCCTATTCTTCATGTCCACAGATGACCCATGGTATGGGGACATCCTTCTCTATTTATGAACATAGAAGTTCACAGTGCACTTCAACCACGAGGATAGGTGATGCATCCGACATCAATCCATTCACCACTTGCTGATAGGAGATGTTCTCTATTGTCAAGGCATTGACACCATTCTATGTCATTTCCTCACCCGTGACGAGGCTGAGACCATCCTGAACGACAGTCATAGTGGAGCTTGTGGTGGTCACCTTTCAGGCCTAGCAACCGCCCAAAATATTCTATACGCCGGCTATTTCTAGCCCTCCATCTTTACTGATTACATAGAGGTAGTCAAACATTGTCGTAGCTGTCATCTTTTTGCCCCAAAGGAAAGAACCCCTATCGCACCATTACACCTTGTAGTCACAGTCGAGCCCTTCTGCAAATTAGCAATTGACTTCATGACCATCAACCTCGTTTCAGCTAATGGCCACAAATACATCATCATGGCAGTGGATTAATTCACCAAGTGGGTCGAGGCCATGCCCACATTCGATTGCAAAGCAGAAACCACAACGCGTTTCTTCTTCAATCATGTTATTACATGATTTGGTGTCCCTAAACAACTAGTTTAAGACCATGGGGCACACTTCCAAGATGCTATATGGGTCGAATTATCAACCATGTTGAAATTCGAACACCAGTACTCATCATCCTACTACCCCCAAGGCAATGGCCAAGTGGAAGCAATCAACAAGATCATCAAAACAATGCTCCAAAGGATGGTAGGAAATCATAAAATCAATTGGCATCACATGCTTTTCTCTGCCCTATGGGCTTATTGCACATCCACAAAAACCGCAACTGGTTTTACTCCTTTCCGCCTAGTACATGGCATTGAATCAATACTCCCTATAGAGTTCCAAATCCCATCCCTCCGCCTGGAGGTAGAACTCCTCCCAGATACTTTGCCTTTAGAAGAATGACTCCTCCAACTTGAGCAAACCATAGAAGACCGTCAAGCTGCCCTCCAAGCCATCGAAGCAGCAAAAACACGATTAAAGATCCACTATGACTCCCACGTCCACCCTCGCACCTTCAGTGAATGCAGATGGTTCTAGTCCATGACCAACCCAACGATAAATTGGGCAAAGGAAAGTTTGAATCAATGTGGTATGGCCCATACATCATCCATCGTTGCCTTGGAAAAGGGGCATACACCCTCATTGACTTTGATGGACAACTCTTGGAGAACCCCCGCAATGGGATCTACCTCAAGAAGTTTTACGCTTAACATCACCAATGAGTCGCTTCATTTTATTTTCTTGTTTTCCAATGTTTTTCAACACAAATCAGGGGCAGCACCATCACCTGCTAATCCAAAGTCACCCGGAACCGGTTCGAAACACCTCTCACACCTCCGGGCTCAAATTTCCATTACTGAGACCATTGTCTCATGTTTAATAAACAAATTTTGGGACCATTTCCCACAAGTCACCTTGATTTATGAGCCATGACATGACGATGCAAGTGTCTATGGACCTATACTTGTATCACACCTCCCGACCGCAACTCATGCAAGTTTTCGGGCCACCGCCCGTTAAGGAATGTAATTTTACTTTAATTTTTGTATTTATAGTTATATTTTACACCACAATTTACGTGCACCTATGGACCACTGTGCAAAAAATGATTTCTTTTTCTTACACGTATTCAACATATAAATTCCTCCAGACTTGTACTTACATCGCATGTAGTCAAGTCTGTCCACTGCAACACACACACACACTCTCCTGACCTCTATCTAAGAGCCACTTCGGTTTGCGTGCCTCTACCACACCGACTCGTGAGCCTCTGCTGCGATTTATCCCATGAATGTATTCGTATGTTTGAGAGGCTTCTGCCCTGTACATACTGTGTGGATGACGTTTGGACCTCTGTCCACCATTCCGACATGGGGCACTGCATGTGCCACCGCAATTGGTTGACCACTTTAGAGTTTCGTTTAAGCTCTTTTATGACTCCTTAAAACAATGAAAACATTGCCGAGCGCAACTGCTTCCTTTCCCGCTCATTAAAGTATAGGAAAGGGCGTCTACATCATCTCATTTACCTCCTTTTGCGGACCATGTAGACCAGTAAAATGAAAAGGACACCCTTGTCACACTCAAGCCAAGACCGTTCCCCTCTGCATACTTCTATGCTTTCTCAGGTAGAGGGGTCACACTTTACGAAAAATCCCGCCATAGGTTGTCGTTAAGCTCTTTTCCAGCCATCTCAATAAGAAAAGATTGCCGAGCAAACTTGGTTTCGTTCATGCTAGTAAAAGTATATGAATGACCATCCTGTCAGTACATGTTTAACCTTTTTCGGCCTGATTGGACTACCAACGGTAAAAAAGTCTCTCATCCCCTACAGGATGAGCGAGCTCTCCTATGTATACTTTTATCCTTTTTTAGGCATAGGATACTACCAATGAAAAAGAGCCCCCACTGGAGTCTTCTTCATGCTTTCAGACTCTCTAAAAGTGAAAGCACCATGGAGTATTTACCTTGTTGGGCTCATCAAAAATCCATGAGATCGTACCATAATGGTGTCCCTAGACACCTCCTCACAACAAACAGTTTGGAAGCATTCCCCCGTTGGGTCACCTTTATTCAGAGTACTCTGCAATGTGTCTTCCTTCGATCCCACCAATATCAAAAGAGTCTACCTCCTCCAAGTACTTTCCATTTGCAGCGACATCCCTGGTATTACAACTATGATCCCATTCCCATGAGTCAGTTTCATTTGTTTCCTGGTCTTCCCTGTCGTCATACTCTGAACAAAGGAAGTTTGAGTCTCCCACACTACCCCTGCCCCTATTCAGTTCTTTCCCTCCACCCCCCCAATTCAGTGAGTTAGTCTACAGATTGCTTCACACCTTTCAGTTATCTCCCTCGCGCTCCTGGTCAAGGAAATATCATTGCCTTGACTAGGGGTAGGTCTCCCTTTGTCGACGTCAACACACATATTCCATAGTATAGACCTAGAGGTCCCTGTACCTTGGTTTCATTGACATCATTGATGAGTTCCTTGAACAACTTGAGAGGAGTCCTTAGTGCCTCTCGGGATGGTTGTTTCTCACGTGCTCGACTTCAACTCCATCATCGCACCATTGAGATTTGTGCAGGGTTCGTTCCCCACAGTACTTGGTTGAAGACCTCGGATGTCACCCGAATCTAGCACATTGGTGAGTCCACTTGAAGGACCTAAATAGGTTATGTCCCTTGTGATTTTTGGGTTGCATTGGAGACAGTGATCTGAAGCCTTAGCAGTGCTTCGATATACCTTTATGATTGATGCAACATACTTGTACGGCATAGAATCTAACTCTCAATCAACAAGTCCACATAGCTATGTACCGTTCTAGATCCAGCAGATGGTCACTGATGAAGATATAGCATTCCATGAGAATGCCATGGGTCCAATACACCAGACAGTATTGTATTTCAGCCTCACATGGAGGAAACCATTATTGTACCATCAGTTGTATATGATCAGCTCTTGTATTTTATAACATAGATTAAATTATTCTTTTGACATCATCACGAGCATGGGGATTCCCACCTTGTCCATATACATGTCACACATTATTTGTATCTCACCCATTGATGGGAACCACATTAATACAAAAACCAAAAGCCACCATGCCCCAGCCCCGGAAGCACCACCTCTACATAACAAAATCCTATGATGTCCATTGGCCATACATTGAGCTCCTGTCCTCACACATCAAGGGGCAATCTGTTAACCCAAAAATCCCCCACTAAGCTCTCAATGGCCTACACCACCCAAGGACACCATATCATGGCCCTCATATCCCTCCATTAGACCCCCACACCCTCAAAATAGCCTAAGGATGAAGAAAAATGGCTAAAAATCCCAAAAAGGAGCCCAAAATAGCCTCCTAGGAGCTAAAGCCCTCAAAAAGGGGCTAAAAACCTAAAAGGGGATAAATTTAGGGCGAAAGGGGATAAAATCCCCAAAAAGGGGCTAAAGCCCTAACCAAGGGCTTAAAACCGTAAAACCCCTTGGAAAAGCTATAAAAGGAGGGTGGGGGGTCACTCTCAAAACACTTCTCCCATTGCCTATTGTTATGCTTCCCATGGATGCTTTGAAACCTTTGCCTCTCAAACCACCCACACTCCCTCTCTTCCATCTCCATCCCCATTGAGCCATTTCTCCCCAACCAAGAGAGGTGCTTCCACAAGCTTGGGCATGGTGGCCCATTTCCACCAGAGAAGGTATACCATGTTTTATTTTTGTTTCTTAGTTGTTTAATATGCTTTGCTTTCTAACCCTTGTCCCCATTTGCAGGTTTTGTATTTTTTTAACATTGTTTTGCAGGTTTTATCATAGCTTAGGATTTGTTTGCAGGTTTTGAAGGCGGAACCCTAACCCGTGTTTGTAGAGGGGTTCATCAACATTGCTTCTATTTGTTTCTGTCATTAGCTTAGCCTTAGTTTAGTTTACTGTTCTGTCATTTCTGTTTCTGTTTTATTTTCTGCTTTTCCACCCATGCAGGAAACTATACTTCTATCCTATAGATAGAAGGAAGTCATTCTTGCCCCTATAGCAGGGAGAAATCCTTGCTACAGAACTGGCAACCATACCAAGTTGATCGCACAGGATCCCTGGTTCAAAATTTTTATTTTCAAGTTTTTAAAATTTTTTCCCTAGTTTTTCAGAAAGTTCATGTTACATCCATATTAGATTCTATTTATTTCCAGTTTTAAACACTGCCGAAGCCTCTGCTAGGCCAAACCAAGTCAAGTTGACCACAATACCAGTTACTGTCGGCCAGATCTGATTCTTTCTCACAAAAAACCCCCAATTTGGAGCAGGGTGCTCTTATCGAGGCAAAAGATGAGACTGGGGCGCACTTAATGAGAAAATAGGTGTGCCCTGGGTGCACTTAATATCCTGATAAGTGTGACTTCAGCCCAGAAACTTAGTCTGTGGCTGTTTCTGCATTCTGTGCGACCCCCTCGCTCATTTCTGAAAAAATCTTGCGGCCCCCTCACCATTTTTGGTCAGAAATGTGCAGCCTGTCAAACAAAACTTTAATTTGAGTTTAATAGACAATAAATTTCAATTTCATAGGACAATTAGTGCGGCCCAGCTGCCTTTGTCCACCACACCAGTTTAATTTCAGTTTCCTTTTTTATTCTCAGCAATTTATTTCATGAACAATGTGTAAATGTTAAGTAAAAGTTAAGGGCTTAATGAAATGAACCTAGCATAACTAAAATCAACCTAAAATCAACCATCTTGCTTCTCCTTCCTCCTCTACCTAGCCATCACCCTCTGGGGTATTCTAGGATATGATGAAGGGAAAGCTCGTATAGATCTAGGCACTCCACCATATTGTTCCAAACCATTAAAACCGGGTGACCTGGAAGGTAGAGGGGGTAGAGAAGGAGGGATTCTCACGGCGCTAAGCATCCTCCCTGTTGACTAACCTAGCATCCGAGAGGTGACCTGAGGATCTACATATGGGCTTAGTCCCATTGTTTTGAAAGCCCAACACCTTCTCTTGGTTGAAGAGGAATATCAGTGGTAGGATTATATCATCTCTGGAAATTTGTCCTAAATTGTATCCGATGACTTCAGTCCTCAAGAATGTGGTAGGATTGTATCATCCCTAGACATTTTTCCTAAATTGTATCTGGTGACTTTGGTCCTCAATAATGTGGTAGGATTGCATCATCCTTTCCTAAAGTGATAGGGAGTGATTATCCTATAATTGTATCCGGTGACTTGGATCCTAGAGAATGTGGTAGGATTGCATCATCCTTGGACTTAGTCCTAAAGTGATAGGGAATGATTATCCCGTAATTGTACCCGATGAATTTTTTCCTCGAGAATGTGGTAGGATTGTATCATCCCTAGACTTAATTCCTAAAGTGATCCATAGAATTTCTTCTTCGAATTGTGGATTGCAGGTTGTTGCTGATAAAGATGATGTTGTTGTGTGATGATGATGTTGCTCAAAGTATTTCTAATGACGATGATGATGTTTCTGATTGAAATATCAGAGTGTGATGATTATGTTGATCAAAGAGTTACTGCTGCTGATGATGTTGTTGATCAAAGTGTTGCTGCTGCTGAAATTGAAGATGAAGACTATATGTCTAAGATGATGAAAAATATTCCAATTATTTATAGATGTATCACCCCGATGATGTTGAATATGTTCTCTCGGGCCTTATCCTACTGCTGTTGTTGATGATGTTGTAGAATACCCTTCTTGTTAAGGGGGAGTGTCAAATTATTGTAACTTTGAAGTGTATTTACTTATTATACCTCGATGTTCCTATCGGGAGAATAATTTGTATTTCATCATTCCCCGATGTTCCTATCGGGAGAATTACTAAGAGTCATGAGGAATTCCCCTCCGTTGTAAGTCAGGTCATTACCACCCTAATTAATATAATATTAAGTTTTTTGATTCCTCCCAGAGAAGTCGAACCAGTCAATTTTAGTGGGGCCGACTTGGTTGAGTAAAATGTCAAGTGAACTGAAGAATATAAATAGAGGTGAGGTGCTTCTCATTTGAACACTCTCACACTCACTTGTGTAGCACATAAGACAGAGAGAGAGAGAGCTATAGATAAAAGGAGGAGAAGAATTAGTTCGGGGTTTTATATTTTATCTTTTCATCATCTATATTGAGGAATATTTTGCTGGGTTTTTCCCATTAGGTTTTCCCAGGGTAAATCTATGTTGATCTTGTGATATCGTTTCTTTCAGTGATTTTGTCTATATTCTTTTTTTATGAAATTGAAATTGAATGCTGATAATATAGCTTAGCATATGGAATCTTAGCACCATATGATGGTCAAGAAAGAAACAACAAATTATCTCTCTATATTCAGCTCAGGCAGAGTACAGAGGAGTAGTGGATGCAACTACACAATGTGTGTGGTTGCAAGGTATTCTTCAAGAACTTGGAGTTGCACTTGATTCAAACATAGTAATTTGGTTGAAAATCAAAGTGAAATCAATATTTCCATATATCCAGTGCATAGATAGAGGTATAAACACATTGATATACACATGCACTATATCGGGAGCTTGGTGCATGATCAGGTGATAGCCTTGAAGTATTTCCCATCTGCAGAGCAAACTCTTGATATTTTCACCAAGTGCTTCACAGAGAAGACTTTCACCTACCTGAGATCACTTATTGGGGTGAGTGATACATGGTGATGGATACCATTCACTTTCATATTTTTGTCTCCATGTCCATTTTTCAGGAGAGGTTCTATTCCAATGTGGTTTTCCTCTTTTCCTTGTTTTCATGGACAAATAAAATTTTATGTTGTATGAGGTGACTTGAGCCTTTATTTCCAAGGCCTCCATGATATTTTTGGATAAGATGTATTAAGTCAGGCTTAAGTGGGGGTTTTATATCATAATCCATCCTTAGTACCATATTCTTATAACTTAGACACTTTCATGTGCTTCTATGCAGTGAATTTTATGGTTTAGACTTAGGGAAATTAATCATTTGACATAGTTGATGTGCTCCTAGTTAATCATTCTGCATAGTTGATGTGCTTCGGGTTGATCAGTATGAAACCCAGGAACCCACATTGATTGTCATTAACCAACAGGTGTTCCCCTTCCCCCCTTTTAGGTATTTTGACTCCTTTGAGGCGTTAGTGCATGAACTAGGTTGTTTTTGGCCTTCCTTGGGAATTTATTGCCTCCTCAGGACACTCCCACTCACCCATGTGCTCACCCACTCCTGTCATACCTCCAAACACATTCCATCATTCCTCATGCATGTTCAAACATGCATTCATGACTATTTTGGGTGATTAGGAAGCTCATTGGTCTACCTATGGGGGTTCGAGGGTAAAATCTAGTGATGGCACTTGTATGCATCCAGATGGCCTTCAAGGCCTCACAATTTTTCCCTATTTTACTATGTAACTATTCTAGACATAGTTACATGTTATAAAATCATAATAATATATGTTATTGGCTTCATGTGTGTATTCAAATATAACTCTTTTAACTATTTTGTGCTTGTTTTGTAAACTATTTCGAATTGTGAGAGTTTCTTTACTCCTAGATCTAGCTATGAATCAATTCTCACAACAAATTCTGCAAATGAATTCTATACCACAACCTCTACAAATGAATTCAAGAACACAATGTTCGCAAATGAATTTCGAACCACAATGTCTGCAAATGAATGCCTGACCACAACATACGCAAATGAATGCTAGACCACAATGTATGCAAATGCATGCTAGACTAGAATGTACAGAAATGAATTCCAGTCCACAACCTATGCAAATCAATTCCATACCACAACATCTTCTATAGGCACTTAATATTCCATCACATCATAAATGACAATTCTTATAATCACTCCCTCTTTCCAGGGAGGTCCTTTTGGACCACACCAAGCTTGTCTCTAAAATATTCAAACTTCACAAGAGACAAAGGATTAGTTAACACATCTCTAAATTGTTCCTCTCTAAGAACATACTAGATCTTTATGTCTCTTCTCTACACCATATCTTGGATGTAATGATATGTTATCTCTATGTTCTTTGACTTATCATGGAACACCAGGTTCTCTGTTAACTTGATGACCCTCTAGTTGTCACAATAAATATTAGTTGCATCTATTTCGATATCAAACAATCTTGTCAACAATTTGTGAAGCCATACTACTTCACTACATGATGAACATGCTGTAATGTACTCATCCTTCCCTATACTGAGCACAATACTAGTCTGTTTTCTACTAAGCCATGAGGTCACACCTGATCCGAAACTAAAAAAACATCCTGAAGTGCTCTTTCTATCATTAATACTTCTATCCCAATCTAAATCAATGTAGCTACATAATCTAAACTCACTATAAACTGTATATGTGAAGCCATAATCCAATGTGCTATTTAGTTACCTCATCACATGTTTTGATACAGCTAAGTGAACATGCATGGGTTCTACCATATAGTGACTTAATGTGTTGACAACGAAACACATATCTAGTCTTGTATTTGTAAAGTACACCAGTGAACCGATAATATATATATATATAGTGTGACATCTATCCTTTCTAAAGAGTCACCATTTAGGAGCTTCAGGTTTATCACCATCATAGTGTTCATTAAATTACAATCCAACATCCCAAATATATTTAGGATCTCAAATGAATATTTTCCTTGGTTTAGGAAAATTTAATCTAAAAACTTCCATACTTCAAGTCCTAGAAAATAATGCATCATGCCAAGATCTTTCATTTCAAATTTCTTCGCAATATTATTCTTATATTCATTGATGAGTTTCTCCTTTCTTGTTAAAAATAGATCATCTACATATAAGAGTAATATCATGATTCCTTCATCTTCAACCTTATATTAAAGGTTGGAATCTCCTTTACTTTTGGTAAATCGCATGCACATTAGGAAGTCACCAATTCTTCTGTACCATGCTATGGGTTCTTTCTTTAATCCATATAATGCTTTATTTAGTCGTCATGCATGTGTTTTCTTATCACGTGTCTCAAAACATGGAGGTTTATCATTATACACTTCTTCTTGTGTAACACCATTTATAAAGGATATCTTTACATCCATTTGATGTAACTTCCATTTCATCTTGGATGCCAAAGAAAGAATGGTTTTGATTGAGGTATATCTGGATACTGGTGCAAAAATTTATTCATAATCAATCCCTTCTTTATGAGAGAATCCTGGTGTGACAAATATTGCTTTTAACTTTTCAATACTACCATCGGCTGAATGCTTTGTCTCAAAAATCCATTTGGAAGAGACCAATGACTTATCCTTTGGTATTGGCACTACTTCCCAAACATCATTCTTTAAGATAGATTGGTATTCTCCAATCATGGCATCCATCCATTCCTTGTTCTTTGAGGCTTCTTTAAAACATGTAGGTTCTTCATCAACAATATTACACATTAATTCTACGTAGTTGGAACAGAGTCTTAGTCTATTGCTTCCTTCTGGTGCAACATATCTTTCTGCTTCTTGAATTATATCACGAGCCAAAGCTAGAATTTTACTTATTGAGATTTTTTCATGAGATGTCTCTATACTTTCTTGTGGTTCCACCATGTCATGAAATTCTAGTATAGGATGTTCTTCATCTCTAATTGGTGGTTTACTGATACCTACTACTCTGGGAGTTTCTTTTTCTTCTTCATCCACATGGGTCTTTTAGGATTTGTTGAAGGATGCATCTTCATAAAATGTGACATCTCTGCTTACCTCAATTTTATGAAAACTTGGAATATAGATTCTATATGCTTTCGACTAATCATTATACCCAACAAATAATCCATTATTTCTTGAGGGGTCCAACTTTGATATTTTCTCTTTGGGAACATGTAGGTACATAGGAAAACAAAATATATTCAGGCGAATAACTTCAGGATTTTAACTGGTAAACATTTATTCTGGAGTTTTGTTTCCAAGTGCATTGTGAGATAATTTGTTTTGAACATAGACTATGGTCTTTGCTATTTCATCCCATAAATACATGGGTAGATCTTGATCATGAATCATGTCTTTGAATTCTTCCATGATAGATCTATTCTTCCTTTCTACTACTCCATTATGTTGAGGATTATAGGGTGTAGTAAGCTCCCTCTTAATCCCAGCTTCTTTGTATAAGTTCTTGAATTCAGTTGAAGTAAATTCCCCTCTGTTATTTGATCTTAATAAATTAATCTTTTTTGTCCCAATATATTTTCTATAAGATCTTTGAACTCTTTGAAATTTTCAAATACTTCATCTTTATTTTTCAAGAAATATATCCATGTATTACGTGAGTAGTCATCAATAAAAGAAACATAATAGACATACCCGCTTAAGGACGTAGTTGGAATTGGTCTGCACACATCCGAGTGAACAATATCTAGGATCCATTTTGACTTACTATTACTTCTTTTAAATGTATTCTTGATGTTATTACCTTGAGCACACCCTTTGCATATGCCTTCATTGTTGATCTGGATTTTTGGTAGACTTATTATTACCTTTCTCACAATTGGTAATGCCTTATAGTTTACTTGGGAAAGTCTTCTGCATGGAATGATAGTGCACGCTATGAAAGATAAGTCTGTATGCCCTTCTACTTTGTAGAGCCCTCCTTCTTCAATACTTATTACAACTGCATCATCTATAGTTTCTCCATAATAACTTCACCATATACAATGGAAACTTTGAAGCCTTTCATTTTCATGGACATTAGACCTGGAACATATAAGAATTCTTTCATTTTCATGGACTTACTAGATTTCAGCTTGTTGGAAGCTTCTCCCATTCCTTTGATAGGATATTGATAGTCATTTCCAAGATGAAATTTATGTGGATAATATTTTTGAGTGAGGCATGAGAGAGAATCTTTATGGCATGTCATATGTTTGGAAGAACCAATATCTATGATCCAAGTATCACTTCCATGACAGATAGATCCTACGAGAGATGGTACTAAGACATATTCTTCATCAAAGAGTTCATTCTCTCTGATTCTTTCTTCATCTGAATCATTTTCTTCATTTGCATGGGCATGGAACTTTCTATTATTATTCTTGAACTTGTTCTTGTTAAGTGGAAAAAGTCTGGATATAAGCCCTAAGTTATGACATGTATAGCATTCATAGGATGAGTAATCCTTCTTAATATTCTTATCTCTTTTGAGTTCTAGTGATCTACTTCTAGGAGATACTTGATCCTTCCTTTTATTCCTTCCACTCTTTGTATTCACAACTAGAGCTTGATATTCATCTTTATTTAACTTATACTTTCTATTTTCTAACCCTCCTTATTCTTATACACATACCTCCCATAGCTTGCTGAATTTGGTTAGTTTTATTCTAACACATATTTCTATGATAAATGAATCCTATTCTCTTGGAAGACCATTAAGAGTGGTCATCACAAATTCAGATTCTTCCACCATGTCACCAATGGATTCTAAGAAAAATATAAAAATTTAGGCTTGTCGCTTCCTCCTCTCATGATTAACAAGACGAGTACATCACCAAGTTGGATGGAAAAATCATATTACACTAGTGGAATGTTATCACTCCCATTGCAAAACAAAATTTTTGTGTGACTCTCTAAAAAAGAATGTAACTCTGGAATGTAAATCCAAATCAAATTGAGTCTCTTCAATAAGGCATGAAAGTGCACATCATTAGGAATCATGCTCAAATTATATAAGAAGGAATCGTCAAAGAACCATGGATGCCCATGGAACTGCTTACAAAAGAAAAATGGTGTGTTCATGAGGCCTCTACAAATGCAAGCAATAATTTGACCCTTTTGGGTTTCAAACTCCAACATGTTTCTACTCATCCAATAAATTTATTAACAAACACCCTAAATTAAAGGTCCAAAAGGAAATCTTGGGGCTTCCCCAAGTTCACAACTCCAATGGATCAACTCTTTTCCATTGGTTCCCCTCAAATGGTTCAAGTGGACGAGGGAGGCATTAAAGGATGCAAGTGAATACCTTTGTTGCATATGGAATGGAGTTGGTTATTTAACAAATTCATCACAAAGAAATGTGGGATCCTCCTACTCCTTGGGAAGCACCCCAAAAAATAAATCTTTCACCCAATTTTCATCCCTAATTGATGTGGCTGAAAAAGAAGTAGGGAGCAAAGAATTGTGAACCAACCTTACCTATTTTCAAATCTTATCCATCAAAATTTTGAATTCATATTCTCCATCATCGGATGTTCCAATTGTTGTGATATCATGTGCCGCCTCCAAGTCTCTGCAACTTTCACCAAGAGGCAACTCATAATACCTCTAAACAAGAACAAGTGATTGGTTTCCTTCTTGTTTGAATGTAACCTCTTAAGAAACCTACATATAAAAATGCACCTCATGTTCCACCATCACATGAGGTTACTCCTTTGTAACATAAATTATTTCATCCATTGAATTACTGTTTGATATGTAGGAGGGTGTAAAGGACCCTCGCAACCTCTATTGAAGTTGTTCAATATACACCATAGATTTTTTAAGTTGATTTTGGGTGGAATCCAACTCATTTGAGAGATTTTAATTATCTTATACATTCTTTTTTTTTGAGACCAAATAATGTGTTCCATGTAGAGTCTTTAGGGCCTATTGATTCTTATTTTCATCCATCCTCAATGACCCTTCAATAAGAATAGGTTATTATTGAGGAAACTCCTCTTCTTCTTTCTTATTTTTTTGATCAACTTCTTGAAGATCAAGTGGTGATGGGGAAGTTGATCTTGGATATTCATTATCGACTACAAGGTATTCATATTCATTCTCATTAGAAATTTTTCTTGAAACAACATATCCAAAATTTATCTCTATGTCACCAACATAGAGGCGTGAGAACCCATCAATAGGTACTCTTTGGTTTGCACAACCCCCATCAGTAAGAATTGTGTGCTTTCTTATTTGAGAGTCACCTTGGGGTGACTTTCAAACCTCTTCATGGAAATCTTATTCTTTTGGAAAAATTGAATAAATAGTTGGATCATGACTCCTTTCTTTGACTGTGGAAGGTTGAGGGTGCACATCAAAACCCTCCTCATCAATATTAGATCCGTGTGGAAAACATCTAGTCCCCACCTTATTGCACACTTCATTTGTGAAATGTTTTATTAACTAGACCTCTCCGATGGGGTCAAGAAAAAGCACCCTATTGCAGCACTACAATATGATAAAAAATATATGGTCTTAAAGCATTCATCATTCAGTTCACAATAATCTATTAAATACTCAAGAGGTCTTTTTGGCTTCTTCCCACTATACATTTGGCCATCTGATGAAATGAAAATAGTTGGATATTCTTCATATATGTTCTCAAATTAGTATCCATCATCCCTAAGTGTGAATTAAGATGAAGTACTATATTATGGAACCTCTTCCTCATACCATTCATATTCCTGTTCCATATATGCAAAAAAGGAATGTCCCTCATCATCTGACCAAGACATGGTTGCAATTTATTCTATTAAATTGATGATCCACTAAAAAGGTGCAAGGACCAAGATATGATACCACTGTAATTTCCCTACTTGGAATTTTGGAAAAAAGTGCAATTTGGGAAATGTTTGTGCGTTACTAGTCAAGACTGTAGGAGGTTCCAACTGGCTCCAAATGGTCTCGAATTTGAAATAAAAGGGTATGATGAATATTTAAATGCAAAAACTAATATGATGAGTATTATGATAGATTATATATCCTAAGTTTGGTAAACACTAATATTGAATCTTATACAAGTTAAAGTATTTATTTTTTTCCTATGTTTCAAATACGCATTAATGCTATCTCCAAGATATCACTAGTTAGCTAAAAATTTATGTTACAATGCTTTTAGAAAAGTTAAGATTACAATTTTTTTTTTGTGTGGCTCTAACAATGGTAGTGTGTGTGTTGTCATGGTGGAAATGTGTAGACTTTGATGGGTGTCATTGCATTGGCATAATTCTACACACCATTACCTACACACAATCATATTTCTCCCTTGATCCATTTTAGGTATCATTCCTTTTCCCCTATTCTTACTATGATTCATATTTTGATTTTGGGAATGCTATGGAAATGGAGCTTCCCTTCACAACTGCCCATATGATCCATTGACAATATTATTTCCAATCATACCTTTTTGTAGTATGTACATTTTGTCCTTCACTAGGATTTGATTGTTACCACATAATCAAGAATCCTCCAAAAGACTCCATGGTCTATTCAATAGATGAGAAAAAATAAAGAAATTGTAAAAGTTGTCATTCATTATCCCCTATTCTTATTATGATTCCTATTTAAATTTTTTGAATGATATGGAAACCGAGCTTCCCCTCACCTTTGTGGATATTGACTTCATTGAAATTATTATTGTCAATCATTCATGCATGTGGTATGTATGTTTTGTCCTTCATTGGAATTTTATTGTTGCCACACAATCAAGAATCCTACAAAATACTTCATGGTATGTTCAGTCTGACAAGAAGAAACATAACATGTGTAGAAAAGTTATGGGGAGAAAATGATTATGGAGATTGAATTCTTACAGATTGAGTGTTAGGTAGTGCAAAGAAAATGAACGAGGGATGAAAGAGAATGCAAGAAAACAAAAATGAGGAAATGGAAGAATTACGTTCTAGGTTTCAAATAGACTGTGGATTCCATTACTTTTCCTTTTCTTTAAGTCCCAATTTGAAATTGTTTTTTTAGCTATCTATGTTTTTGCTTCGGCTGGTGCTGCTTACTTTTCACCTTTGCAACTCAACTCTTATAATTACCTTGAAACTACATATATTTTCTATGTAATTGTTCAATTTTAATTGTATTCTTCCCTTGCCTTATTCTACCAATGGATTATTGGATAATTGAACCTTGTTTTCCATCTCAATGAGACTTTAAGAAACTGATAAATGAGTAAATAGTAGCTAAATGTTGCAATTACCTTGATAAATGAAGACAAGTGACTTTTCTTATTCCCCTCCTAGGACATAGGGATACTGTGGGAATTTAACAGTGGAGTGATGTGAGTCCACTATGGGGGAAAGTCTCATTTCCTGGTAATGAACACTCTTTAATAGAAATGAATATTTATCATAGTCAATGTTCGCAGTTCAAGAAAAAAAATTGGATCAAGAAGGAGGAAAAATTGAGAAGGGATATGGAGATATTTTATAATTTCTTGTGAAAATTTGATTCACATCAATATCTATAAGTCAATGGAATCCTCACAACTCAAGAATTTCACAAAATAATGTAGAAAAACAACGAAAATAGAAAAATTAACACATAGGAATAGTGCCAATATTTGAAGTTTCTATTACTGTCCAACATGTAAATATGTATAGAACATCATTATAATACAATAGGTGAAAATTTTTAGCCTTTGGAGGAAAATTGGATGCATACATGTGGAATGCTTAGATTGGACCTCAAACTCCCCTAGGTGGACCAATGAGCTCCCAAACCACCTCAAAAGGTCACGAATGGCCATGTGAACATGGGTGAAGCATTATGGGACATAAATGAGGGTAGAATAGGTGTGTTGAAGTGCATGTGTGAGTGGGAGTGGCTTTAGGGAACATTTAATGGTCCAAAAGGGAAAAAAACTACCCAAATACATGCATGTGAACCTCCAGTCAAACCAGTTACTTGTTTTAAGGAGTAGGAGTACCCCAAGGACTGAAATGTCATTAATGAGAGCCCTCATGCTCCTATTTGACCAAAACATGGGCACTTGGGTGCATTAATGAGTCCAAAACCCCGATATACCTTGCTATACCAACATAACCAAGGTTTGGACCATATAACATAAGTGTAAAACAAATGAAGTGTGTCCTAGATGGTATGTAACCATGGTAATAGGTGGTATGATGCTATAATACCCCCCATTAATCCTGAGTTAGTGTAACCACATTAAAAATTGAGGCCTTGGCAACTAAGTCTCAAGTCACCTCTTTCAAAAAAAGTATTTGTCCATATAAAGATGAGGAAAGAGGAAAATAATTATGTGGAAAATCCTCCCTAAAGAATGTAAATGGCACAAATATAATAAAAATGTATTAAAAAGGTATTCTTATTCACTTGAATTAACTGAATGACCAACTTCTTGGTGATAGGCTTGGTGAAGATGTTATGGATGCCAAGATCATGCGTCCATGCATCAATGTGTTGTAGACAAAGAACATGTGGAGAGGCCCCTTGAAGGTCATAATTTGATGATGGAGGAGAATCATAAGAATTATTTTTGATGAAAACACACTCTTATCTAGAAGCATAATCAATAATAGAAAATATATCTGTGCAAATTGCTTCCCAAAGAGCATCAAAAGACTCGACAAAACCAGCTTCTTATGTAGCTTACATATCATGAATTAAACCATGAATCTTCTTCCCAATTTGATTAAGCACTTTCATAAATATGTAGCAAGGCTCATGAGGATCTTAAATATCAGAATATAATTCATATGCATAATAAAATATCATATGTGTATTTTCTCCATGAATGAATGGGTCCATAGTGGGAAAAGAGTGGGCAACTAGATCACACTGACAGTTGAGAGAACTTCGATGGCATGAATAGTACTTGAAATTTGAACCATAGGTGGTGAGATTAGGTCCATACATGTGGAAAAATAGTCCCATTAATTCAAGTTAAACGGATGTACAACCAATGAACGATATACAATACATAAAAAGGACATACACAAGTGACATAGTATTGGAAACAATGCAATTTTGAGATTTTCCAAATAACGAACTTGGGGTTTGTAGTGTATTTTGGAAATAAAATGGTAGGATAAATGAGTTTAATGCTTTTATAGAATACATATCATCTTTCATATCAACTTCATAATTATAATAGGAAGGATATTAATGGAGTGGGAAAGAGCTTTCAGAAGACAAGTCGGAAACTAGTGAAAAATGACTAGTTTTTGGAGGAAACTTTGGACAACTGTTTGGGGTTTCTTCCAAGGAAGGGACGGAGGTTTCAAAATATGATATACCATACTATAAATAAGAAAAAAATATATCTGAAACAAATATATGATAAATAGTTTTGACCCTAGCACCCAAATCATACAAGCGCTTACCATCTTCAATGTTCCAAGGAGAGCTTTCCTTCTTCTCTTCTTGCAAAATATGGAACATCAATATTGTTGTCTTCAAGTAGCTTGGTCATGATGTCCAAATTCCTTATGAAACAATATTTTTCATGTTGTGAAACTCTGCAATAACCAAATTTTGGCTTCTCCCTCTTACTGTTCATCCTCTTCGATTTCGAATACTCGACAGTTGAACTTGAGCTTTCTACATCCAAATTCTCCTTCTCCTTCACCCTTTGCTGCTTCAAATACTTGGATTTATTCTTGAATTTGGATTGATTTGACACACTTGCAGCAAGGTATTAATCCTAAGTGTATTTTATGATACCCATTTGAACTAACTTGTCCTGTTCATGAGTCAAAGACTCCATGAAGTCTTCCAAGGTAGGCATTCTCCAATTTCAAATTGTTAGCTTGCCTAAGTGCAATGTGGAGAAAAACACTGAATACTCAGGGCCTAGATTCAAAAGAATGGAAAATATTAGCTTTTGTTCTTTCTTTGTGATGACACACTGTTTCAGTTTAAGTACCAAGGATTTTAACTTTGTGAAGAAATCCTGGATCGTCTCAAAGTGTGTTGGGCTCAATGTGATAAAGTCATTTTCGAGTTGGTGTCCTCTCATCTCATTAGTATTCCCAAATAATGACTTGATATTGAGATAAAATTCATTGGGTATATTAAGACTATCTACATGGAGGAGAATATACCTTGAAATATTGAGACAAAGCATCTTGAATGCCTCATCCAACATGTTGAAGTACTTCGATTTTTCCACAATAGAGTTGGGATAGTTCTCAGTCCCCATCGTGAATCTGTAGAGGCTTTTAGACCTCAGCCGGAGAATCATTTTGAAATTCCATTAAAAATAACTGAATGGGATAAGAAATACATGACTCTACTCCATTCCCGCTTACGCATTGAGTGAAAAAGACACTTGAACTACTTGCAATGCAAAAACTATTTTTTTATATAGGATACCCTAGATAGCAAATCAAACTCTCTGAATTCAACTTCCAAATAGCTCTTATTTCATGTGAAAATATGATTCAATTCGATATCCATAAGTTAAGGGAATCCTCACAACTCAATAATTTCACAAAACAATGTAGAATAACAATGACAAGAGAAATATTAACACATAGGGATAGTGCCAATATCTGATGTTTCTATTATTGTCCAACATGTAAATATGTCCACAACATAATTATAATAAAATAGGTGAAAATCGGTATCCTTTGGAGGAAAATTATATGCATACATGTTGCAGGCTTAGATTGGATGTCAAACCCCCCTAGGTGGACCAATGAGATCCTAAACCACCTAAAAAGGTAAGGAATTCCCATGTGAATGTGGGTGAATCATGCTAGGACATAATTGAAGGTAGGATAGGATTGCTGTAGTGGGTGAGTGGGAGTGACTCTAGGAAGCATTTAATGGTCAAAAAGGGAAAAAAACCACCCAAATACATTCATGGGAACCTTTGGTCAAATAATTCAGATCTATTCTTGAATTGGGAAGTGGAATCTGTAGGTGTTCCAAAAAAATCACATTATTTAACATCAAATGCAGGTCCTTTAACCTTCATTTGCTTCTTCTTTTTACCTTTTACCTCTGTTACTTACACAAGTTGTCTTGTTTCTTCAACTTTTTTCTTCTTGGGTGTCCTTGTTGTATCTTCTTCTTTTGTGTCCATGGAATCATATAATTCTCTTTTATTTGTTTTTTCAAAACAACTGGATATTGGTGTAATCCTTTCTAGTGGCAAAACCATGCTTGAAGGGCTAGGTTGTAAGGACTTGATTTCTTTAACAGAAGAAGTAGAATATGTTATAGCATATTTTACCACACCAGGTGAATCACACTTGAATGGCCTTTCCCTGTCCCTCTGCAGACTCGTTAAACCCCTTGGACCATTTTTTGTCCTTTGATGTTTCCTAGACCATCCCTAAAAACATGTGAAAATTGATATACGCGACTTTTAAACCCTTTATCGCGCATATATGCAGGTTTGACCTCTAAAACCACGTACATTGGGATGTGTACAAAAATCCAAATCCTTTTGTAATTTTCCTTGACATGGATCCTACTCACTTGTCTCCTGGCCTTCTATATGCCTTGAGATCACTCGGATTCGACCTTTCATTACCCCATTGAAAAGCTATATAAGGAACCCTTTGGATACATTGAAGGCATAAGAGAATTGAGAGCAAAGAAACTATAGTCCATTGTTGCTAGAACTTGTTCTTGAGTCTGCATCCCTTTGTCCCTTGTAGCACTTTAGTGTTCTTCCCAAGCTTGCCTTTTACTTGCGAGCTTGCTATCGAGAGATGGAGGATTGAGGTGGTGGAGGCCCAAGTGGGGGATTCAGTTTCTTTGATTCGCAGACGTGGCGATAGATGTTGTATTTATTGTAATCTCTGATTTTATATTAATAGAAATATCTTTTCCTATCCAATAATGTATGTTTGAATGAATATTTTATCCATGAATGATTTCAAATGCTTATACATTGTTGATTATATATGGTAGAGTATATCTAACACCAATATATATAGTATGCTTGTCTTGTTTACTTATTGTTGAGGAAGTGATTCATCAATTCAAGATGAAGTTGGAAATCTCAATGGGGATCTACTTCAACCGTCCAGAATAAGGTACAAGTTTTGATCCTTTAGTGTTAGATATTTGATTTCTCTTGCATATTGGAAAGGATTGATTTCTGGAGTCAAGCTGTTTGTTGTGGTACCCCAAGCCATAGAAATTTCTCTCCGTAACAGAATTGGTGAATCTGCTGGGGATGTTCCTTGTTTTTATTTAGGGTTTGAGGGAACAATGGGCTTGACATTATTGACTTGCTCTTTGTTTCTCCTTGTTTATGTGTTTCATTTTATAGTATGTTCATCCATTGACACTCCCCTTCATTGGTTTGACCCTTGGCCTGCTTTTTACCACTGTCTTCTCTGTATACGGAGGTTTTTGGCCAAAATTCACATACATACACATATTTTTGGCCAAAAGTTGCGTATACACGTAGGTTTTTGGCAAAAATCTGCATATACATGCAACGTTTTGGCCAAAAGTCGCGTATATATGCAGTTGTTCTTTAAACAGTCCCGTACATCCTCCCTTTTGGTGAGTTTGATGTTGTGGGAAGTTCTTGGCTGGGTTGTGAGTGTGGTTGGGTCTTCCTTGGGTCTAATGGATGCTTCTTTTGTGACCAGAGACGGCTTTTTGATTGGTTTTTCTTTGAAGTAGTTTTAGTCATTTATCCTTTTTTTTTGCCATTAGTGCATTACTCTTTTTTGTCTCGGTGTCTTGTCGAGCTTGTGTTTTATACTTGCTACAGAAACTGAGAGTTTTAGATGACTTTTATTGCATTTTTCTTTCTTTTATATTGAAAAATACAAGGTAGTTTCATTTTTTGCATATGGATTTGAGGAGGTATTGCACTGGATTGCTTGGATGAGAGTTGTATTTAGGCCTTCATATAGGAAGTATTGCATTGGCATTCAGAAAGCAATATATATTTATGCATCTCATGTAGTGGACTACCCTATTTTTCATTTGAAAAATATTGCACTTAGCATTGTTTGTTATGGTGTGCACTTTTATTTCATTGCTGAGTCATAGTGTCATTAGTTGCACGGCCATTTCCCTTTGCGTAATTACAGCCAAATAAAATCAACGCATAATAAAATGAATTACATTCTTTTCTTTTATAGGGTGCACCAACAAGACTAGGCTTTAGGGTCTTGGAATAGTTCATTGTGAGTAAATTCTCCAAGACCACTAAATGAAACATGTATGTGTCTGTCCAAGTGAGAGTGTGAAATTTCTTGGTATAATTAGTGTTTCTCAGGATCCTCCTCTTACAAGAGAGTTAAGCACGAGGCAATGTGAATGGTTATTGATTGGGATGACCCCTAGTCATAACTGAGTAGCACCAGAGATATTTCTAGGATTGTATTCATATCTGGGGGCTCTTTCGAGAGTTTCGGGCTTTTCTACCCTACCCATACAGTCAATCCCACCTACGACTATCTGCCTGAGCATTGATTATATTGAGGTGACCTTAGTTGCCTTACCTAGGATATTGAGGGGGTAATTTACAGGGGTTATTTTGTAGCTGTCCCGGCCAGGTAGAGGTTGGACAACATAGTCGCTTTATGCATTGAAGCTGAGGACCACTATAATTGGTTACGTACCTCCACTTGTAGTGTATGGGAGTTTCAAGCCTCTCCTAGGCGAGACATACATGTAGCATTCAAGAGCTCACATATCCTCCCTTTGGTTTGCTTGTATTTTGGTTGTATATTTTCTTAGGAGTGTGCTCTTTGTGCACTAGTTGGTCTTTGGGATCACGTTTACTTGAGTATATTTATGCTCTCTTGAGTTCGGGTCCTTTTATTTTTGGCATGCCTGGTATCCTATCACTCGTCTTTGGTCCTAGTACGGACCTTGGTGTCAGACTTGGGGGCATCACAACCCCTTACCGTGCTCATAGATTTGGGAATGGTCATATTCCATCCTCTACTCCATTTGTGGAGTATTTTTATTCCCTTCACTCGGTCTTTACACCAGTGGTCACCCTCACAGGGGTGGTGGTGGATGTGTGAACATTGGGTCTACACCTTAGTTTTCTTTTTATGTCCCATCATTCACCGCATTGTTTCCTTTGGGTGCAGTTGTCATGATCGTTTCTCCCTATATCCTATAGTTTGGATTCTTTATTGACTATTTTGGGTTGTTTTGGACTAATATGGTTGTCATGGAGGGTCCAATTTTTGTACACTCTCTCTGAGGTTTCGACCCATTCATGCTTATCACAGGTATCATGTCTAAATTGGTATAAAGGTTAGGATTTCACATCCGCTTGCATTTTGCATGACCTTATGACTGTTTCATTTTAATCTTAGGTACGAAACCATTCTATGGTATCACAGAACCTTCATGTTGTTGTTAGAAGTGGTACTATGTGAATGGTAGAGCTTTCCTATACATGGGTGTCCTAGTTAGCTCCCCTTTGCATTTGGTACCCATGCTGTGAGTCCTCTCTTAGGTCTGGGAGTCCCTTTTAGTCCCGCCATTTCCTTGAGCAAGAGCCTCATACTCCTCTTGAACTTTATGCTGGCATTTCCCTGAGACTCCCGTATGTCAAGTTGTAATTGCATTATCATGAGATTTTCTTGCCTCATTGAGCCTTATGTTGGCTTCCCTGACTTTGAGTATCAGACATATAGCCCGATCTTGTCTCATGTCTAGCCACGCAGAGCCATTTTATATATATCATTTGCAGCTTGATTCCCTATTTTACCGGGAGGGGACTTCCCCCCGAGTGTCGCTATCCTACACATGTATCCTTGCATTGAGAATAGGTATGTGCCACTGCTTGGAACTAGTTTGTTTTCCCATATGAAACTCATCTCCTCCTATTCTGTAACTATAAAGTAATTTTATTCTTTTTTAAGCTTTTTAAATATTTGAAAAAGTCCAAAAAAAATTTTAAAAAGCAAAAAACTGGACAAGGAAAGATGTTATATTTGGTAGCTATCGAGTCATGTCACCTTCAAACAGAGCATTGTATATCACATCCACTGGTTGGGATTATAGTTTGACTTTAGGAGCTGTACTCATTTATCTGAGTTTATCTCCACTGACTGATTAAGCTTCTAGTCCCTATGGAGCCTCTATAGATTCCTCCTGTGTCGCAAAGATGTTCCGGTTTTGTATATCGAGTCTATGCTTCCTAAATTCAGTCACCATTTGTCGTTATGCTCTTGTTCAAAGGAAGTTGAAACCTGAGTCAGCCATTCCTCAGTTATCTTGACTTTGCATGTCGGCCATTCCCGGTGCAGTTACTGGTTCGTGCACCTTATGATTGAGTCCTTCCACATTATACAGCTTTGTTGAGTACCTCATGTTGGATGATGGGGGATGCCTTAATGCCCTCCTCCCAACAGATTTCATCCCATCGAATTCAGATCATTTATTATGGGATTGGAATCTAGAGTCATTTTTGAGTGCCTTGAGACTTGTAGTCATCGGTGGTAGGTTCTCTCGCCATCTACAGTTTTTGGGAATACATCAATGTCCCTTAATCGATGGATCCTCTCAAGTGTTTGACCTCAACAAACCTATTCACACTTGTTAGTTTGCACTCTAGTACCTTGATTCCCATTATCATTATTGGTGGGTGATCTCGCGTCTGTTAACGGTATACATCAATGACCGATAATTAGATGATGGAATACTATGTTCAACCTTGACACCTCTATTCACACAGTAGGACTTGTACTCATTTCGGTTTGTGCATAAGACCTTCCAGATTGGTGGCATCTCTTATATGCTACCTCCTTGATCGTGCCAGTGTTCATGAGATTTCAGCTCTTGTGGCTTGATTCCAGTGTGTTTCAAACATTTCTAGCTATTATGAAGATCATGATCCTTTGCATATCTTCATCATGGAGATTCTGATCTATGTATATTGTATGTGGTGATGACCACTTATGTCATATTTTGTATCATGCCTATTCATGGCCATTGTACTCTTATGTATCCAGGACTGCTATATGTATTTGCAGTTATATGCAAAGTTGTATCATTGTACTATGCTGATTGGGTGGCTGGTCTTCCATTTGGGATTCTTCATGACTCCACTTCTGGGATGGACTTATAATGTATTTCGGCCATCGTATGACCCCTCTGACCTCACACATTAGGGGGCATTAGTATATTTTACTACACCAGGTGAATCACACTTGTATGGCCTTCCCCTATCCCTCTGCAGACTCCTTAAATCCCTTGGACCATTTTTTGTCCTTTGATGTTTCCTAGACCATCCGTAAAAACATGTGAAAATTGATATACATGACTTTTAAACCCTTTATCGCCTATAGACGCGGGTTTGAACTCTAAAACCGTGTACATTAGGATGTGTACAAAAATCCAAATCCTTTTGGAATTTTCCTTGACATGGATCCGACTCACTTGTCTCTTGGCCTTCCATATGCCTTGAGATTGCTCATATTCGACCTTTCATTACACCATTGAAAAGCTATATAAGGAACCCTTTGGATACATTAAAGGGATAAGAGAATTAAGAGCAAAGAAACTATAGTCCATTGTTCCTAGAACTTGTGCTTGAGTCTGTATCCCTTTGTCCCTTGGAGCACTTTAGTGTTCTTCCCAATCTTGCCTTTTTCTTGTGAGCTTGCTACCGAGAGATGGAAGATTGAGGTGGTGGAGGCCCAAGTGGGGGATTCAGTTTCTCCGATTCGCAGACATGCCAACAGAGGTTGTATTCATTGTAATCTCTGATTTTATATTAATAAAAATATCTTTTCCTGTCCAATAATGTATGTTTGAATGAATATTTTATCCCTGAATGATTTCAAATGCTTATACGTTGGTGATTATATATGCTAGAGTATATCTAACACAAATATATATAGTATGCTTGTCTTGTTTACTTATTGTTGAGGAAGTGATTCATCAATTCAAGATGAAGTTGGAAAGGTCAACGGGGATCTAATTCAACCATCCGGAATAAGGTATGAGTTTTGATCCTTTATTGTTAGATATTTGATTTCTCTTACATATTAGAAAGGATTGGTTTCTGGAGTCAAGCTCTCTGTTGTGGTACTCCAAGCCATAGGAATTTCTCTCTGTAATAGAATCCTCTTGCATCTCTACATCCCTCTGGGTCTCACGAGGGTATTCTAACCAATTTACAGTCTCGGACAGACCTTAAACCTCAAAATTCTCAAAAGGTTTATTCTTGTTAACTTGTATTCTGATAGGTATAATGTGGTGGGGATCATAGTTAATGTCAACCTTTGTCTGAAACCCCATTTATCTCAATAAAATTTCTATCATTGGAAAAGAAAACCTGTTCTTTATAATGAATGGGCCTATAGCCCACAGGAATTTGATTTCTGACGACTTCTTGAATTTAAGAAAATGTTCATTTTCCACTACTAGCTTCTATCTCAAGGAAAATACTGTAACAGTTAGGAATGCAGGTAAAATGCAGGGTTGATAAAAAAAACCCATACAATATGATCAATGTACCCTATTCCAATAAAAACCAATCTCATATTCTCTTTTCAAGAGAAAATTGAAACATTTCCTTCATTTGTGGTAAGACCCTAGGCAATTTCTTCTAGAAAAATGCATTATAGACTTCTGACATTAGAAAATTCATGTATATGGTGTAATCCCTGTTAATCTCATCTATAAGTACCATCTCAAGAAGTTTCAAATTTTCATCATTAAAACATAAGAACATCTTGAGCAGATATGACTGGAACTTGAAACATCTATTTTTATGGAAGTCAAATAGCCGAGAATGAATATTTTCAGCTATAAACTCATCAAATTTAAGGCAGGATGATTGGACTAACTGACTCGACCCTTCTGACTCAATATGGACAGTGCTAATTGTAAACAAAAGACTCATTAAAAACTCTATGACATATTTATCAATATCTAACCCTAAAAAATGACTTATTAGAGTTATAGCACACTTGGTTTCATCATTGAATAGGCCAGAATCAACAAGGAAAGGCTGGTTTTGCAATAGGACATTATGATTGAAAAATGTTTTGAAGAAAAAATGTTTTTGTTCAACAGTGGACCCTCTGAAAAACTAGATTATGATTTCTTCATTAAAATATTTGGACACTTGAGTACACTTGACATGAATAGAGGAAGTATTTCTGATAACAAGTGGGATAATTGGCCATAGGATATTAGACTTGGTTGCATCCATAATTACCCTCTCAGAAGAGGAGTAATTATAAGCACACCAGTCGACAAACTCAAGAAATTTTAGGGTTTTCTCAGTGGTGAAATAATGGAAATATGACTTGAAAATACCATGATCCTCCATCCCCTGGTCCTTGAGGAGTTTTAATTTAGTTTTGACAGAGTCTATTGGACCATTCAATAGTATTGTTTCAAAAATGTCTGAGTCTTTATCCTCGAAAACCTCTTCAATTCTATGGTATTCTAAATTCTGGAACTCAACTTATTCTACCTCACCCATTTCAAATAATTTCTTAGTGGGTATAATTAGCATACCTGGTATCCTCAACAAATGGTCCAAATTTTGGTCTGAACTGGCTGCTTTCGCATAGTCCTGGACTTTCGCTTTCCAATGTACAAACAAACAAATAACTTGGATCCACGTGCTTTCATTTTTATATTATTTATTCTTTCATATATACCATGCATCTTTCTCAGCGGAAACATTTCCCATCCGTCCATCTTACACCTTTCATCCCGAGCCATTGATCCTTTTTCATGTGTAAACATTTATCCTTATTCTCTATTATGCTACCATCCCTATTCTTCTTGCAAATTCCAGTTGCTGATTGAATTTTGACCACAAATCTATCCTCTAACTGATATTCATCATTGATCATTTTCACCCTTAAACTCACCTCTTTAACCTTTCTGCTTAGCCTTAGTCTCTTAACAAGTGTACATTGTCCCTTTGCGGAGAAATTGTATGTCATTGATCTGGATCCTAACTAATCTGAGCCATTCATTTATGTTTCAGTTTATCCAATTCCACTAATCTTCCTTTCAATTTCTAGTGTGCATGTTCTATCAACGGAACTGTTTCCAGCCATGTATCTATTTCTTCATCAGATCTATTCCCTTGATATCATATTCATTTAACTCATTCCACAATATCACCAAGTTTCTTCTTCCATGCACCAAGGATGATTTTAAGGAACCATACTTATTTAAAAGTGTATAAATGTTGGAAAATCTTACCAATTCTTAAAACACCAACTATAAAATGTTTGGCGATATTTTTCAAAAAATACTTTAATTTCCAAGGATTTTATATTGTTTATATAATAATTTAGCAATTTTTAGGGTGAAAAACATTACCCCATCAAAATTGGGTGAAACAGGGCTTCAAAAAATGAAAAAGGATGAATCTTTTTTTGGAGAAAACCCCCTAAAAATATCCCATGGGATAAATTTTGCCCCTAAAATTATCCTTGCCATGCACCTTCCATTAGCAGAAACTATTTCAGCCATTGATTTAGGTCATGCCTTCATCTGGACCATTGAAATATGCAGTCCATACCACATTCCACTGGGTCTGAATATTTTATTCACACCTACATATTTAAACTCTAGAATTAACACTAACCATAGATATGGATTTGTATTTTATCTAGGCCATCAAAATATAAATCCTATACCCAATTATGTTGATTTTCAACTTAACTTACCCCTCGCTTGTTCTCACAACATAATCCATTTGAACCGTAGATCTAAAACACCTTTAAGTATACATCATCTAAAAGTGATGGGCCTACCTTTTAAAAATTCCACAAATATTTAAAATTATTTCTTTGCACATGTTCTTATAGAGGAATCCATATCCACCATAGATCTCTTCTATCCTCCAATCTCCTCTTCTATCCTCCAATCTCCACCATTGAAAGGAGAGGGATCTACCTAATTCCGCTGATTTTGAAATTTTATTTTCCCGTACATGTTTAATTAGTGAAAATATTGATGGTCGTAGATATTCCTCCATCTGTTGATCTAATGATATATTTTTGCTGTAAGTTAACTCCATTTCCTAGGTAATAAAACTTATTTGAACCTTGCAACTTACCTTTGTAGATTTATATTTAGCTGTCAATCTCCATTGCTGCAAATCTACATCATTGATTCTTGCTATGACATAATACTGAAGTGAATTTCTCAGATGAAACTTATTTCCAAGGTTGCACTTAGGATTTTCTTCATTTTTTCATTTTATACCTAGGAATAAGTCCTTCAAAGCATTTTAGAACCCCTTCTGCATACCCCCTAGGTCATATGATACCAATTTTTTGACGTTACCTTTCATTTTCTCTCGTCTGACCCGTTCCAACTAATTATCCCAGAAATGGTGCTAATAGCTGGATCCAACTGGGGATGCTATCCTCCCTTTGAGGTAGCAAAGAACCCACAGATCAGTTCCTGACTCAAAAAATTCAAATCTCATACATCTTTTATTTTTATTTTTGTGTATATAAAAATGAAATAAAGAAACATGCCTACCCCTCAATATCTTAGGGACTTCTCTCTGTGCTTCAAATATCTTGGTTCACCATCTGTATTGATTCAAATGTAAATAAATATATACAGTCTATGGTACAAAAGGTACCTTCTACCCTTAAGACAGGTAATGTTTTAGAAACTGTCCATTAATCGTGCCTCCTTTCAGCTAAGCCCCATCCTGATGCTGCAAAATGAATGAATTGTATCGCCTGTACGCTGCAATAATATATGGACCTACCCACATGTGATAAAATTTTCAATGTTTGTCTTCTCTAGGAGCATCCCACTTTAATAAAAGATCATCAATATGGAACTGTTCTTTAAATTTCCTGTCAAAAGTATTCTTCATCTTTTCTTGATACATTTGTACTTTTTCATAGGATTTATCTCTCATTTCATTCATTTCTATTATTTGATTGATCCTTATTTGCATATGATTTTGCTCATCCTCCTTCTCTTACAACAACTTCATGACAAGAAAAACCAAAGATGCTCGAACTACTATTTCATCCCCATAAACCAACTGAAATTGTGACATTCCAATTTCTCTTTTTGTACTGATCCTATCTTCCCACAAAGCATATTTCAGTTTTGTATGCCAAGATCTTTTATTTTTTTCCTTGCAACTTCTTAATTATCCTCACTAAACTCTTGTTGGAAGATTATGTGAGTCAATTTCCTGACAAATAACAAGCAGTTGGATGATTTAAATTGATGTGGTACTTATGACAGAAAGTTATCATATTTTTTTTTAATTTGAAATCAACTACATTATCTATCACAATTCTACTTGGACATCCAAACCTAGATAAGATATTTTTTTCTAGAAAGTCCATGATCACAACATCAGTTGCTCTTCTTGTGGGTATAGATTCAATCCATCTTGTGAAGTAATCTATTGCTGTCAAAATACACCTATGTTGACATGAAGAATTTGGGTTGATTTAGCTGATGAAATCTAACCCCCATTGCTGAAAAGGTGCCTTAACTGAAATTGGATTAAGAGGTAGTGGAACCATCTTTCTCTTTCCATAAAAAATATGACACTGATGACATGTAGTAATTTCCTTATAAATGTTAAAAAACATAGAAGTCCAGTAAAAACTAGCTCTCATATTATTATTAGATGTTACCTTCTAGGATTGGTGTCCTCCACAATATCCTTGATGAAATCCCTTCATTGTTTGTTGAGCTTCAGTTTCAAATAGGAAATTCAACACACCTCAAGGATTCTTCTAGTACAAATATTGATTCACAATGTAGAACTTAGAATCCTTCAATTTTACAGATATGGCTCTTGTTTACTCAACCTTGCAGGAGCCTGCAAATTTTGCAGCACATATATGATATCATTGTACCATGGAGAAAGAGAAAAATCTGGCAATACATGTAGCCCTGCATCAAGCTGGTTTGAATGACTAGACAAGAAGTTGAGTTGTAGAGATTCACAATTATAATCTGTCATTAATTTGGCAAGTTCATATCCCTTGATCAACTTTGTAGGCTTGATTTCAATATCATACTCCAACAACACAACAATCCACTTTGCTCTATTACCTTCTGGATTTGGCTAAGTGAGGATGCTCTTTACTACATTAATTGGGACATATGCAACAATGTGTGAATGGAGAATATATACTCTGAAGTATTTCAAGGATTTCACCAAAGAATAGGCCCGTTTTTCCATGATATCATACTTTATCTCTCCATCTCTCAGCACCTTGCTGAAGAAAAAAATAAACTCTTCAACGTTCTGGTGATTCTTCTACACTAGGACTCCATCTATAGTATGCTCAGATGCATAAGACAATACTAGGAAATATTTAGTAAAATATGGACTCACCAAAACTAGGGCTTCAGTGATGGCCTTTTTAATATCATTAAAGGACTTCCTAGCATCCACTATCCATTTTATTTCATTTTATTTCTTCAACATATTTATGATGTTCCTATGAATTTCAGCATAACTAGGAATGGATCTCCTTAGAAAATGTTGGAAAGAGGTTTTGGATAGATTAGTTGCGCAACATCGTAGATGCTACGCAAGATCAAAGACACCGCGCAATTGGAAGATTAGTGCGCAAATAGGAGATCATAATATCTTTTATATTTTGTGTCACCTTTTGTAGTTTTAGACCATATTTTGTGGATATTGGTCATCATTTTGTAAAATCAGTTAGGATTTAGTTAGGAAGTTGGGCAAATGGACCTTGAATGTAAAGGAACAAGCCTATAAGTAGATGTTGAATCAAAAGTGGTTGTTATCTAGTTATCAATCAGAGTGTGGCCATTCTTAGTTCCTTTTTGAGTACTTTTGAGAGCACTTGTTGAACTATGAACTGTTTTGAATCTGTGATTTTGTACGGAAGTAATATTGCAAGGTAGAAGTTGATTTGATGAATCACTGTGTTCTTTTATATTTTACTGTTGTCTGTGACTCAATGATGAATGCTATGTGAATTTGCGACATGGATATATGATGTGATGTTTCCCTATTTTAAATGATATTATCATATTGGATTTGTTTTCACATCAGTATGCTTACTATAGTTATGATTGAATGATGCGATCTATTGAAGAAAAATGATGAATGATTATGTTAATGCTTAAGTAAATGGTCAGATCTGTTAATGTTGCGCTAAGCTATTAAGTTGATGTCACATTATCCTCTCCTATTTTGCAGAAACTTAGTTCCAACAGCTCTCCCTCCATTAGAGGAAATTTGGGGTCTAAAATGGGACTTATAAGAAAATGCGCCAAAAATAAATTTTGTGAGTTGGAATTCAAGAACCAATAGAATTTCAATAAAATGATTCAACCATAATGGTTGAATTGACATATTTGTCATAAAAGAAAACTACTTTTTTATTTGTATTTTCAACATATCTCACTGTGCTTTTACTCAAATTCTAAGCGAGAGAGCTCATTGGATGTGGAGTTTAATTCCACATCCAACGAGTATCCACACTGCATACTTTTGACGGACCCCACTACCCCAAAAACAAGAAATACCTGAAAAAATGTGACGATGTCATCATCATCATGTTTTTTTAGGTATTTCTTGTTTTTGGGGTAGCAAGGTCCATCAAAAGTATGTAGTGTGGGTACTCGTTGGATGTGGAATTAAGTTCCTCGTCCAACAAGCTCTCCCGCTTGAAATTTGAGTAAAAACACAGGGAGATATGTCGAAAATATGAACACAAAAAGTAGTTTTTTCATTCTTCCTCGAAAATTAATAACTATTATTTTATTATTTTCCTTAGGAGGCCCATTTTAGACTTCAAATTTCCTCTAATCTAACTTATCGGGTGAGACCTCATCTGCTCTACGTGTGTTGCTGGATAGGGTAAAACCTGTCTAGGTCAGTGCTCAAGGAGATTCTGGTGGTTTGGCCGTCGACAGAGTGGGAATCCCTGTCGACTGGTTTTGCTGGCTAGGTTTGTGCCAACAAATGGTTTCGTTGCTGGAACCTTGTTGAGACTAATGGAGGGACATGTGGCATCCAATGAGACCAGGAATTCAAGATTGCTTCGACCAGAAGCTGTGAGAATTTGCTGAGATAAAAAATAAGAACCCTGGATTGACGATGGATAAGTGGCTGGAAAGATACATACACAACGACCCACAGGAGTATTTTTTTTCTTCTGAATTCCTGATCATCTTGTATGAGTGGTTGGCACGGTTTACCTATCGCAAGAAAAATTTTCAAGGAGGAGAGCCAATGTCCTGGACGCCTAAATTGATCCAGGAGTTGTAGGAAATTGACAACAGAGCATCGCAGGCTGTTGAAGTTTGGTTGGACAGTATCTTGGAAGGATGTATCACCGAGTTTGTGGTTGATACTACTAAGTCCTACAATGAAGCAGAAAGGGAATTCTTCAATGGACCAAGGGGTAGGTTCTTATTAACGTTGCAATTTTCAATTAAGATGCTTGTTTGTGAAAAAGACATAGTGAAGATGCACCTCGAGTAGTAGAAATATGGTGTGTGGAGGATATGGATACCAATAAGAAAGGGGGGAAATGAATGGAAGGATAAGGGGTAAATGGGTGCATGTTTCGATGAGACTCTGAGGGAAGCCGAGGAAGAAAGTGGTCTTACAAAGGGAGGAGAAAGGTTTCGACAAGAGAAGAGGCAGAGGATAGGGGAAGGTCCTGTTGCAATTGAAATGCAAGACCACAAAGGAAGACCACATGGGACGAAGCAACCCTACACCGATGAAGAGGATAACCAAAATACGTTCAGGATAGCACTAAGATCAACCCCCAACAACAAAATTTCCACATCGACTTGTCTGACATTCCAACAAAATTCTAGTAGTAGATCAGTATCTGTAGGAAGTAGGCCCAGGATGGTGGGCGACGAAGTGAAGTTACCTTTGTTCCATGGGAATGAGACTCCATAACAATACAAGTTCCTCTGCGAGGCAGTATAGAATGTCAGATAAACTGTAGATGATGAAGTCAAGAGGGACCAGTTGGAAAAAACCTTTCCAGGTCATGCATTGAATTGGTTCATGAAATTTGTACAAGTTCCTGTGGGGACTTAAAAGAAGACTTTATCAGAAGTCAGGAAAGGAATTATTGAAGAATTCAGAAAACCAAAATTTGAAGCGTAGTACATCAAGGAATAGAAGGAAATTAAGAAATATCCCAATGAGACTATTTGGGAATTTGATCAAAGATTCAAGACACTAATGGCAAGAGTTAGTTTTGAGATGAACGAAATTCAACATAAGGAATGGTTCATTGTAGCATTGCTAACTCATATCAGACTACCGCTTATGCAGCAAAATATTGCGACACAGAGCGAGGCTCTGTAGATCACCATGAAGTTGGAAGCTTCACTCGTTGGAGAAAAAACAGTTGGTATGAACTAGATTCAAATGCAGTTAGTAAACCTAACACTCTAGTTGCAAGACATTAATAAGGGAAAGGAACACCGTGAGGATCTCTGGTGCACTCGATGTCGTACAGATGGACATACCAAGGATACTTGCCCAGATTTTTAAAACTACCTATTTTTAGGGGCACCAAACCATTTAAGTTGTGGTAATATACCATGGTGCCACTATTTTTAGGTATATAGGCATCAACATGAGGAATTAAGATACATGCAAAAGATGGTGACAAAGTCGGTGAACCTATACTACTCATTTTGTCGATGTGTCGGGAATGAAGATAATGATTTTCATGCATATGACCTACTCTAGGAGAGAACATACAAATAATATTATGTGAAGGGAGAGGATCATCGGGTGATACAACATCCGCATTCATAGGTGGTGCAACCACCACCTCAACCGCAGTATGAACCATGACCACATATGTAGCATGTACCACCACCACATATGCAGTTTATACCGCAACATCTGCAACAATAGTTTGTGCCAAAACTACAGTATAACCAAATGTAGATGTCTCTGCAACAACTAGAATATGTTCAGTCAACACATTATTTTCATCAATGACTGAATCCCCTACAACAACAACTAAATCAGCCGCACTACCAGCAACAAGGAGGATTCCGAGGACGAGGAGGAGGCTTTGTTCAAGGAGGAGGATAAGGTCACAAAAACCTTTCCAATTTTATAATGTGTGGTGTATTGGGTCATTACTAGAGGAATTTACCATAGTTGCAGTGTTCATGTACATATTGTACCACGATTGATCACACAGTTGAAAACTGTCCACAACTGATCACGAGATGGCAGGCAGGAAATGTCTCGAAGTTGTAGAATTAGAATAAATTATAGAACCAGAACCAGCTGAATCAGAATCAGTTTTAGAATCATAATCAAATACAAAAATAGATCCAGTTGCAGAGTCAAAATTAGAACCAAATTCCAGCTCAAATCCAAATCCCAATCCAGAACCAGAATACAAATAAGAACATGAATCAACATGTAAATCCATAGTTGAACCAAAATCAAGGATCGACGGTTGCGACGATCTCGGCGGAGCCCAGAACGCAAAATGTTGATGTCACTATCATCACTCGTGGAGGTGCGACAACTGGAGAAGATAGTCTGATTCAACAAGTATGGTTAGCTGGAAAGAATAAATTGAAATTTCACATCAACGTGGAGAAAGATACATTCTTTGAAGCAGGGGATGAGATGCGCAAAAACTCTGGTAAGTTACTTGTTTATGAAATTCCTACTGCTTTTGATTCCACTTTGGAGGTAGGACCATCGGGATAGCATGGTACCTTGAAACATTTTTTTGTGAGTTGCTTGTTGTTGGAGAGAGATCTCGATGCTCTTTCTGAGATTGAGAATCTATTGCATCGATAGGCTAAGGGACAGAGGGAAAGAAATGCACATGCACATTTAGATTGGGAAGTCTGAGGTAGATTCATTCATCTTGGATCTAGGCTCAGATGTTAATATTTTGAAAATATAGACATGGGAAAATATGGGGAGCCCAATGATGAGCTTGTCATGTCCCCAACCCTTACTTGGCTGAGAGGATGCGACTAACATCTATCAACCTGGGCTGTCTAAGCCCCGATGAACATAATACATATAAAAAAAATAAATTGAAATTAAAGCATATAAATACAGAGATGCATAATAAAATGTACATGATATATATAGCAGAAGCAAACCATTCATTTAACACATTCATGCATTCAACATGTTCATGATAATTTCATAATAATTCATAAGAAAATACAGTTGCAGAACTTAAATACACCAGAATACTTATCTTTGAAAGAAGCTCATCCTGCAACTAGCTGTGTCGCTTCAATGTTCCACCCAACCATATGCCACTGTGCTCTTTAATCTCTCAACATCACTGCCAAGGAATAAGGAACACTAATAGAATTTCCCCATAGCCAAGGATACAATAAAATTCAGTCAAGCCAACACAGTTGGGTTTATCATACTTACATAGGCAGTGGTTTACACTTAGCCAAATTCACATGAGACACAACCAAGCCAACATATGGGTTTACCTAGCTACCATCCAAGCCATCCTTCCAGTTTGGTTTATCATGCTGCCAATGAGGTGGAAAGACTGACTCCTAAGCTAGTGAGCTCAACCCTAGAGCTATGAACACCCACATTGGATCTAGCTTGATTTCTAAAAAATTACACAATCAACACAAGGAATCATTCCCTTCTCTGCTACACAGTCCCTCATGCCATGCCTTCCCTTCCAGTGCTATTTAGGGCATGCAAAGAAGAAAACCAACCTTCTATATTGGCCTGTGAGGTTCTTTCACACACTAGGTTTATCAATCAAGTCTAGACTCTATATCCATTTCTTCAATCAATTCAAATGCCACATGTGGATGCACACACAAGGATCTCAGTCCTGGGATTTATAAAATGTAGCAAATTCTAGGGATTACATACACACACAGAAATTTACGAATTTCTGAACATTCTCGGTGCCAGACCAACTGCTGCAAAATACCAAAAATGAAAACGTTTTCAGTCTTTCAAATCAAAGACACCAAATCAGCTACTGGGAAATCGGGTTCAAGAAAATGACCAGCAGACAGGGGAAAATGTGAGAGAGAACAATCCACACAGGAAAACCAAAAACATAAACGATTCATATCATCGGATAGGGGAAAATTCATGAAAGGTTTAGACTTAGAATCATTTTTTTGTCTTGCTGCTATGTGAATGCCGAATTGGTTTTCCCAAAACGTTTTGTTCAACCCAAATCGTGATGGATAGTGGAACGTTTCCGCATGAAGGAAAGGTGGCCGTTGTTGGTGAGTTCTTTCCCAAGAAATTCAAAAAACGTTTTTCCAAAAGTAGGGCTCTGCACAAATCAAAATTCCCCACTTTTCCAATCCCTCACTCCCTCATCCTTAGGAAAAATCATGCCCCCATCTCATTTAGTTGCATTGACATAGCTGACTTTGGGTTTTTAATCAAAATTGCAATTTTAACATAATGTTCATCTAGCATAAAAAATACCATCGGCCACATCATAATTTCCAAAACATAAACACTAAATCAATGGTGGGTCTTTTGCATAGCTCCACACCATGATTATTTACATAATTTTATTTAAATGCAAACGGGGTCAAAACTGGGGTATTGCATTCCCATCCCCTTTCAATAGCACTATCCTCAGTGCTTTACAACATTGAACAAAAATGCTTGCTGGTACTACCCTCAACAATCTGCAGATTCGAACAAAAATGGATGTGCCAGTCGCATGGCATCCTCCAGCTCCCATGTAGCTTCTTTAGGACCGTAGTGCTCCCATTGCACCTTCACCTGTCCTATTGCTCGGTTTCAAAGCATTGTGACCTTCCTAGCGAGGATGCGCATATGATCGATTTGGAAATTTCCCTATGGTTCCACCTAAATCACATCCCAATTGATTACATGGTTAGGATCATGTACATACTTCTTAAGCAAAGAAACATGAAAAACATTATGAGCTCTAGTGCGAGCAGGCAATGCAAGTCTATATGAAACTGTCCCTATTCTTTCAAGCACTTCAAATATCCCACAGTATCTAGGGGACAACTTGGCACAACTTCCAAGATTCAAGGAACTCTTCTTTTCCTTCACTCTGAGGTAAACATGATCCCAAAAACTGAACTCTCTATTCACCCTATGCCTATCTACATAGATTTTCTGTCTATCCTAGGCTTCCCTCAAATTTTGCCTGATGTTTACAAATTCCTACTCCATCTCCTTGAGTAATTCTGGACCAAGCACAACCTTGTTAAGTGGATTATCCCAAGTCATTGGTGTCCTACACCTTCTTCCATACAAAGATTCATACGGAATCATCCCTAAGGACACTTGCTATCCATTGTTAAAAGAAAACTCTACTAGGTGTAAATAATAATCCCACTTGGTTGGTTTGTCGATCACATACATGCGAAACATGTCTTCTAGCACATGGTTAAATATTTCGGTCTATCCATCAGTCTGAGGATGGTAGGCGGTGCTGAAATTCAAATTTGTACCCAAATATGCAAACAACCCCTTCCAAAAATTGGAAGTGAACTTGACATCTCTATTAGAGACTATTTCCTTAGGCAATCCATGCAATTTGAGACTATTTCCTTAGGCAATCCATGCAGTTTGAAAATATCCTTCATGAATATATTTGCAATGTAATCCGTCTTATGCCTAGACTTAACCGGTATAAAATGTGTTTCCTTTGTCAACTTGTCCACCACAACCATGATGGAATCATGTTGTCTCCAGGTCATTGGAAATCCTGTAGTAAAATCCATGGAAATAACTTCCCATTTCCATTCCGGAACTAGAAAAGGCTGCAACAAACCTGCTGGGTGTTGATATTCAACCTTCACTTATTGACACTTCATGCACCCTGAAATATATTCAGCCATATATTTTTTCATTCTTGGATAAAAGTACTACTTTCTAGATGTAGCAATCGTCTTCTGATATCCTGGGTGACCAGAATATGGATCTTGATGGATCTCATCCATAAGCATTCTCCTCAAATCTTCTATATTTGGAATATAGGCTCTGTTCTTATAGGTAAAGTCCATATTATTCCAATTTATATCCCTCATACTTCTTTTCAAGGATTTGATGTTGGAACGTGTCCTTGACCTGTCCATACAATTCATCTTCAACAACATGATTAGCAATCTGCTGCCTCAAATATGATTGGAAAATACTAATGGATGACACATGCATCTCCTCCACCTTCCTTCTGAGTGCATCAACTGCCTTATTCTCTTTTCCTTTTATGTGCTTGATTTCAAAATCAAATTCACTTAAAAAATCCAACCATCTCACTTTCCTAGCATTCAGAGTAGGCTGGTCAAATAAATACTTCATACTACAATGGTATGTCTTTAACTCAAATATGCTTCCCATCAAGTAATGTCTCCACACCTTGAGAGCATGTACTATGGATTCAAGTTCTAGATCATGAGTGGCATAATTCTTTTCATGCTCCTTTAATTTTATTTACTCATAACAAACCACGTGGTTTTATTGCAAAAGAACTCCTCCAAGTCCTTGACCACATGCATATGTACATACCACAAAATCTTTCTCTGGGTCTACAACTTTTAATACCGATGCACTTGTGAGAAGATACTTCAACGGCTGGAAAATTTCTTCACACTTCGAGGTCCATTCGAACTTTATCCTCTTCCTTTGCAAAGAAGTGATAGCATGTGCAACCTTGGAGAATCCTTCAATGAATCTCTTGTAATATCCTACAAGCCCCATAAAAGATCTTACCTCGGTCACATTATTTGGAGTAGGCCAATTCTTAATAGCTTCAATCTTGTCAGGGTCTATAGATATATCCTCCTCTAAAATAATGTGTCCCAAGTACTGAATTCTATCCATATAGAATTCACACTTGCTCAGCTTTGCATAGAGCTGATGTTTTTTGAGAAATTGCAATGTTAGTCTCAAATTTTCTTCATGCTTTTCTTCATTCTTAGAATAAACAAGAATGTCATGAAGGAAAAAAAGAATGAATTTGTCTAAATACCTGTTGAAGACACTATTCATAAGGCACATAAATGTTGTTGGTGCATTTGTGAGTCCAAATGGCACCACTACAAACTCATAATGTCCATACCTTGTTCTGAAGGCTATCTTATGAATGCCTTCATCCTTGATTCTCACTTGATGGTAACTAAAGCTCAAGTCGGTCTTGGAAAATACATTTTCCCCTTTCATTTGATTAAATATGTCATCAATTCTTGGCAAGGGATATTTTTTCTTCACCCTGACTTTATTCATCTTCCTGTAATCAATACACAATCTGAGTGTACCATCTTTATTCTTTACAAACAGAACTGGTGCTCCCCAAGGAGACACACTCATCCTGATATACTTTTTATCCAACAATTCTTGCAGCTGCATCTTCAGCTCTAACATTTCTGGTGTACTCATTTTGTAGGGTGCTCTTGACACTAGTGCTGCTCCTGGCACAAGTTCAATTGTGAAATCTATGTCCCTCTTTGGAGGAAGTCCTAGAACCTCATCAGGAAAAACATCCTTTAATTCTTGCAACACAAGATAGTATTCCAACCTAGGAGTTTCATTCTCTGTTTCCTTCTCAATATGGGCTGCATACAATTGACAACCTTTTCTACAAAACTTCTTTAATTGCATTGCTGAAATATTCCTTATCAATATTACCTTTGGAATGCCTCTTACAACTATTGGGTTCCCTTATTCATCCATGCATTCAAAAGTTTTTTTATAACAGTCAAGCTTCACTTTGTCAGATTCTAACCAATCCATTCCAATGAGAACATCAGAGGAACCAAGTGGTAGAACATTCAGATCTACACAAGTGACCAATCCATTCATTTCCAATGGACATTTCTCCACCACTTCATTAACTTTTCTCTTAGTTCCAGTGGCTAGCTGAACTAACCATGACTTGCTATGCTTTACCTTCCTAAGAGCACAAGCCTCCACTACTCTAGGAGTAATATAAATGTGAGTAGAACTAAGGTCAATAAAAATAGAAATATATTGCTCAACAATATTACCTACAACTTCAACCACTGTTGACTGGTGATTTTCCTGACAGTCTTCCAGTGCTGCATAAATTCTAGGTATGGCCCTTGCTACTTGTCCCACTATTTTTTCCTTTTGAACATTGTATGTTGGCCTTTCATTTTCATTCTCAAGTGGACAGTACTTACGCATGTGGGGTCCTCCACATTTCCAACATTGGAGTGGTCCTCTATTTTGTTGTGGATCCTTTGGCTTCTCTCCTGTCACTCTAGCTGGATGCTTCTCAACTTGTGCTGGTTGCTTCTATTGATTCCTGAAGTTAGAAGGTTTGTAACCTTTCTTCCTTTGGTCATACTTATCAATCCTTTTGTCCTTCCATGTTTTTTGATAATATAGTTTGTTCTTGCTTTGCTCCTAGCAATACTTAGCTTTTCTTATTGCTTCTTCCATAGTCCTAGGTTCATAGAACTCAATTCGGTCTTTGTAGGACTGAGGCAGTCCACTCAGAAAACATTGGATCTTTACCTTCTCATCTTTAATATACCTAACATACCTCAACAATTCCAAGAATTTGTTTGCATATTCCTCCATAGTTTGCTGTCCCAATCTTAGCTCATGGAACTCTTTAATATTGTCATCATAGTACCTTTCAGAGAGTTACTTCTCCTTGAAATACTTCTGAAACTACTTCCACACAATATTCCTTTCATTGATCTTCTTTACTTGTTTGAAATGCTCCCATCATATGGATTCTCTTTCGGTCAAATTGAAAATGGCTACTCTAGATTTCATATTCCTAGAATAGTCTTTGACTTGGAAATATTTCCTCATCCCCAGAAGCTAGGCTTCAGTTTCTTGACCAGTCTTTACCTCACCATTAAAGGTAGGAGGCCTTGCCTTCTTAAATTCATCTCATGAGTGGTTTTGGTAGAGCCTCCTTCTTTGATTCTTGTGCAAAGAAGAACTTGAACCTATAGTGAACCCTTCAGAGTCAGATGACTCACTAGGTGATCTCTTTCTTCTTCTAGCAGTGTTCTTACTCCCTTCTGACTTTTCTGTCCAGTCCTTGGAGTTCATCTTTCTCTGAATATCTGTCAAACTTTGTAGCATGGCTGCATTCAACTGATTTTTCTCCTCCTAATCCTTAATCAACATTTCATTGTCTGCCCTGTAACTCTACATGTCCACCATCAGGCTTCTCATGGTGGCTGCAAAATATGGCAGAGTCTCTTACAATCTTCATCCATTAGATTATGTTTCAACATTTCCAACTTGAAAATTTTCCTACATAGCATATTCCTCATACTCATTGGGGTTATGTACATCATCATGCATGTTGTCGGTTCTCATGGCTGAACCACAACACACTTTACCCAACTGCACTATCTGGAATGCTACTTTTGAAGGTGACTATGATTCAACAAAATATGTTAATAACACAGTTTGTTAAATTATAAATTCATAGCATTCTCATAAATACACAACTACTTACCTTCATTTGGAAAAATCATACATTGAAATTTTTTCCCAAACAAAGAATTTTCTTTCACAAAGAAAGACTGTCTGAAGGGGATGATGGGGGTCAAGGGGGGCTTGCCCCCTTGTGGCTTGCCCTCATTTTTTTTTTTGGTAAATATTTAGATTTCATGCAATATGGTGCATAAACAAACTTCCATTTTTCACTTTCTACACCCCTAAAAATCCTATTGAAAAACCTGCTAAAATTCCCTGTTTCGGCAAAATTTTCAAAATTTTCACCCACTCCATCGAAATTTTTTTGACTTTCACCCTCTATAGTGGCTCGATCCTCATTTTTCATCCACTGTAGAGGATCCTTCATCATATTCCATCCACTATCGTGTAGCTGCTCGATCTTCCTTTCTCCTCCATCGCTTAGCGACTCCTTCTTCCTTTTCTTTCCGTCGTTGCGGCTCGATGTTCAACATTCTTCCACTACACATCGACTCGATGTTCATCTTCCATCCACCGTAGAGGCTCAATTATTCATTTCATTCCGCATCACGTTGGCTTGATATTCAAATTTCTTCCACTACACGTTAGCTTGATCTTCAAATTTCTTTTGCTGCATAGCGGCTCTTTCCCCAACTTCCATCTGCAACTACGACCCTGATCTTCTTTTGCTCGCCCTCGCTAAGCCAAAACTTAGTCAATTTTCTTTCCCTCAGTGGAAAAAAACTTGGTTTCTACCCGCCATTATAGCTCGAGCCCCGGATTTCTTTCGCCATTGCAGCTCAAAGCCCGACTTTCGCCCGTTGTTGCGGCTTGGTTCTCAAAATCCATCCGCTACACAATCACTTAGAAAATTTCTAAAATTTTTCTCTCTGTTGGGGAGATTTGGCTATTTCATCTGTTGCATCGGCGATGAACAGGGAAGCACAACTGACGTATCGGCTCTCTCTTGGTGACCCAGCTGCTATAGCGGCTCATTCATGAAAACTTTCCTGCTATTGCGGCTCTCCTTTAGCTACCCCAACCGCTACAATGGGTCACATTTGGATTTCTTAGCTGCCAAGGAAAAGTGTTCAACACTTAGAAAAAAATTCGTACTTAGAATAAATTTCAAAAAACAAAATTTCCTGTCTGCCTTCTTTCCTTCTATCTGAACACAGAGGCTGGTTCTTCATGGACCATTGAGGCCAAAAGTTGAAACTAGAGCTCTGATACCACATTGTCACATCCCCAACCCTTACTCGGGGGAGAGGACATGACTAACATCTATCAGCTTAGGATGTCTAAGCCCCGATGAACATAATACATATAAATAAATATTTGAACTTAAAGAATATAAATACACAAATGCATAATAAAATGTACATGATATATACAGTGGAAGCAAATCATTCATTCAACAAATTCATACATTCAACATGTTCATGATAGTTTCATAATAATTCATAAGAAAATACACTTGCAGAACTTAAATACAACAGAATACTTATCTTTGAAAGAAGCTCGTCCTGCAACCAACTATGTCACTGCAATGTTCCACCCAACCATATATGAGTGTGCTCTTTAATCTCTCAACAATATTGTCACCCCCGAGTTGGGCATGATTTTTCCCAAGGAATAAGGAACACTAGTAGAATTTCCCGATAGCCAGGGATACAATAAAATTCAGTCAAGACAAAACAATTGGGTTTATCAAACTTACAAAGGTAGTGGTTTTCACTTAACCAAATTCACATGAGGCACAACCAATCCAATAGATGGTTTTATCAGGATACCAGCTGAGCCATCCTTCTAGTTGGGTTTATCATGCTGTCAAGGATGTGGACATACTGGCTGCTAAGTTAGTGAGCTCAAACCCAGAGCTATGAACACCCACACTAGATCTAGCCTGATTTCTAAACAGTTACACACCCAACACAAGGAAGAATTCCCTTCTCTGCTACATAGTCCCTCAAGCCATACCTTCCTTTCCATTGATATTCAGGGCATGCAAAGAAGAAAACTAGCTTTCTAGATTGGTCTGTGAGGTTCTTTCACACACTAGGTTTATCAAGTAAGTCTAGAATCTATTTCCATTCCTTCAATCAATTCAAATTCCAAACGTGGATGCACACACAGGGATCTCAGTCCTGGGATTTATCAAATGTAGCAGATGCCAAGGATTAAATACACACACATAAATTTACGAATTTCTGAACATTGCTGGTTTCAGAACGATTGTTGCAAAATACCAAAAATGAAAACATTGCCAATCTTTCAAATCAAAGACACCAAATCAGCTGTTGGGAAATCGGGTTCAAGAAAATGACCAGTAGACAGGAGAAAATGTGAGAGAGAACAATCCACACAGGAAAACAAAAAATGTGAAGGATTCAGATCATTGGACAAGGGAAAATTCATGAAAGGTTCAAACTCAGAACCGTTTTTTCCTACTTCGTGCTATGTGAATTCTAAATTGGTTTTCCCAGAATGTTTTGTTCAATCCAAATCGTGAGGGAAGGTATAATGTTTCTGGATGAGGGAAAGGTGGCCATTTTTGGTGATTTGTTTCATAAGAAATTCAAAAAATGTTTTTCCCAAAGTGGGTCTCTACCCAATTTGAATTTCCCCACTCTTCCAATCCCCCACTCCCTCATCCTTAGGAAAAATCATGCCCCCATATCATTTAGTTGCGTTGACATAGCCGGCTTTGGGTTTTTAATTAAAATTGCAATTTTAACATAATGTTCAACTAGCATAAAAAATACCATCGGCCACATCATAATTTCCAAATCATAAACACTAAATCAATGGTGGATCTTTTTACATAGCTCCACACCATGATTATTTACATAATTTTATTTAAATGCAAACGGGGTCAAAACTGGGGTATTGCATTCCCCTCCCCTTTCAATAGCACTATCCTCAGTTCTTTACAACATTGAACAAAAATGATTGCTGGTACTGCCCTCAACAATCCGCAGATTCGAACAAAAACGGATGTGCCAGTCGCATGGCATCCTCCAGCTCCCATGTAGCTTCTTTAGGACCGTAGTGCTCCCATTGCACCTTCACCTATCCTATTGCTCAGTATCAGAGCATTGTGACCTTCCCAGCGAGGATGCGCATATGATCGATTTGGAACTTTCCCTATGGTTCCACCTAAATCACATCCCAATTGATTACATGGTTAGGATCATGTACATACTTCTTAAGCAAAGAAACATGAAAAACATTATGAGCTCTAGTGCGAGCAGGCAATGCAAGTCTATATGAAACTGGCCCTATTCTTTCAAGCACTTCAAATAGCCCACAGTATCTAGGGGACAACTTGGCACAACTTCCAAGATTCAAGGAACTCTTCTTTTCCTTCACTCTGAGGTAAATATGATCCCAAAAACTGAACTGTCTATTCACCCTATGCCTATCTACATAGATTTTCTGTCTATCCTAGGCTTCCTTCAAATTTTTCCTGATCTTTACAAATTCCTGCTCCATCTCCTTGAGTAATTCTAGACCAAGCACAACCTTGTTAAGTGGATTATCCAAAATCATTGGTGTCGTACACCTTCTTCCATACAAAGATTCATATGGAATCATCCCCAAGGACACTTGCTATCCATTGTTAAAAGAAAACTCTACTAGGTGTAAATAATAATCCCACTTGGTTGGTTTGTCCATCACCGTCAGACTTTTTCTGCCGCTTGGGTCATCCTCTTGTCGACGAAGGCCCATTCTTGGATTTCGGTCCAAATTTTCTGCCATTGTCCCTCCTGTACTTTTGCATTTTTGATATGTTTCAGTCGGCGGATCAAGGGTGTATCCTCAACCTGGAGCTCTTTGGATTTTGTCGCTATTCTGGTCTGCTTGGGGGCCATTACGTCGGTTTGGTCGGGGTTATTATAGGTTTCTGGGTTTTTAGGCGACTGACTGTGCAAGTGCTCTGTATGTAAAGGGTGTGGTGAATGAACTTTCGATGGTCCCATATTTATAGGCGATGGTGTGACTGCTTGTGGGAATGGATGTATTAATGGCGAACTTGACGTTCCAGCTGCAATACGTGAGTGTGGAGGAATGGTGAATTACTTTCGGCGCTCGAAGTCATAAATGCACGATGGGACTTTCAAGTTCATCGGCTTGTTTCGGTGTAGAAAGTGGTCGACCCGACTGGTCGATGTAGATGGTCAGAGGTGATGATGTCGGTTGTCGAAGTAGTGAGTTCTTGTCATGTTTTGTTGTGTCGGGTGTAGTATTTTATTTTTGGGATTTTTAGATTTTTATGGGTTTTGATTGACGGTTAAGGTCGTTATATGATGTTTTTCTTTTTATTATATATATATATATATATATATTTTTTTTTTTCAGTTTTTGTAACGTTTGAGTCGGGCTCCATTAATGAGCTTCCGAAATACGAGGCCCTGCAATGTTTTTAGTCAGACTGAACCATTGGGGTGTATCTCTTCGACAAGGTAAGGTCCCATCCATTCTGTGTGGATTTTCTTGGGTTTTCCTTTGACTCAACTATTATAGAGTAATGCAAAGTCTCCGACCGACAGGTTTTTGTTTTTGATATTGCGGTCGTGCCATGCTTTCTGCTATTGCTTGTGAATCTATTGGTGTTGTATAGCCATGAGTCTGTGTTCTTCCATCTTGCTAAGTTGGAATAGTCGTTCCTTCCTTGCATGTTCGACATTGACATGCAATAGTTGTGCAATAATAGGTGTCTGATGTCAGAAATGTAGGGGGACGACTGCTTCTTTCCCGTAGACTAGTCGAAAGGGGGTTTGATCGATCGACCGTTTATATGCTGTCCTATATGCCCAGAGGATCGCAGGGATTTTCTCGTCCCAATCATCTTTGTCGGTACTGCATATTTTGGTTAACCCTTTTGTCAATGTTTTGTTGAAAGCTTCAATCACGCCGTTTGACTGAGGGTTATACGCTGTACTCCGTCGATGGTCGATGTGAAATTGGTCGGTCAAATTTTTGATGGTTTTGTTGATAAAGTGTGATCCTTGGTCGCTGATAAATGTGAGTGGGCATCCGAATCTAGTGATGATGTTTTCATAGATAAACTTAGCGGCTACCTCACTTGAACATGTATCGACGGGTTCAGCTTCTTCCCATTTAGTAACATATTCTACTGCCGTGATAATATATCTTGCACCTGATCGTTTGGATGGGATAGGAAATGGTCCTATGAAGTCTATAGCCTAGATTTCAAATGTTATACTAGGGTTTATAGATATCAAGGGAATCTCTGTGCTCGACAGAGGTTGACCAAGTCATTGACAGTGGTCACATCGACTAACAAAGTTTTTGCAATCTCTGTGGATAGTCGGCCACCATAATCCCGACTGTTGGATTTTTCTTGCAGTTGTATCCGCTTGAAAATGTCCTCCTGCAGGTCCATAGTGTGCTTCATGCATGATTTGGTCTCTCTCATGGTCGAGTACACACCCACTGAGAATGTCGTCTAACCCCATTTTGTATAGGAATCCATTGATGAGGCTGTAAGGTGCAACCTTCATAGCTAAGATTTGTTTTTTCTTAGTGTTCAGGCCTTCTAGGGCCTGACCTGCCTCTAAGAACTGATCTATTTCTTTGAGTTCTTCTGGCACTGCTTCTATGCAAAATAGATGTGCATCCGGCAAGTTGTCTTCGACTCCGGTCACTTCCTCTCTTGTGTCTATGCGGGATAGATGGTCGGGCCCGATATCTAACTTTCCTGGTCGGACCACAACTTCAAACTCAAATTCTTGAAAGATAAGTAGCCATCGACAAATTCTCCCATGATGAAGTGGTTTATTTACAAGGTACTTTAAGGCTTGATGGTCGGTATAAAATGTGAAGGGATTAGCCAAGAGGTAATGTCGATACTTTTGGAGGGAAAAGACCATACCTAGGGCTTCTCTTTCAGTGGTCTAATAGTTCCTTTCAGCCTTATTTAATTTTTGACTGCTGTAAACTATAGGGTAATCCATCCCATCATCCCCTGGTTGAGTTAGGATGGCTCCGATTGCGATTCATGATGCATCAATATGCACATGAAATTTGGTCAACCAGTTTGGGAACTTGAGTATTGGGGCTTTGATTAGTTTTCTTTTCATATTGTCGAAGGAGATTTGGCATTCCTCTATCCATTTAAACTCTTGGTCTTCCTTTAGTAGCTCTTCTAAAGGATAGGTCATATATGAGTAGTGTCGTATGAAATTTCTATAATAGTCTGTATGGCCAAGTAACACCCTGACTTGTTTAGGGTTTATTGGTGGTTTCAGGTCGAGGATGATTTTAATTTTAGCAAAGTCGACCTTGATACCATCTTTACAGACAATATGTCCTAAGAGTATGCCTATGGGAGTCATGAAGATACATTTCTTAATATTCAGGGAGAGTTGAATTTGTCGACATCTCTCCAGCATAAGTCGAAGCCATTTGCAGTGATCTTTTAGGGTGGATTATATAGTCCAATCATCGAAGTATACTGCCATGGTCTTATATATGTATTCTTGGAAAGTATTGACAACAATTCAGGAAAACACTGCAGGTGCATTCTTTAACCCAAAAGGCATAACTCTGTAAGCAAAGGAACCAAATTCACAGACAAATGTTGTCTTCTTTTGATCTTCTTTTGCTATGGGCACTTGGTTATATCTTGAGAATCCATCTGTGAATGAGTAGCATTCGTGGCCTGCAACTTCATTCAAGATTTCATTAGCATAGGGGGTTGGGAATGGGTCTGTTAATATTACTTTGTTGAGTTCCCTAAAGTCAACACAAATTCTTAACCTTGTTGGGTCATGTTTCTTGGGCTGTACAACCATGGGACTTGCCCATTCAGACTGGTCAATAGGGTAAATGATCCCTGTTTCTAACATGTTGTCGATTTCTTTTTTAACTATCTCCTTGTACTTGTGAGTTAGTTTATAAGGTCTTTTCTTGACAGGTCGGACATTAGGTTTAGTATCAATTTTCATTTCTCCCATTTCTTGTACTAACCCTTTTAAGTCTTTGTAGTCCCTTGCAAAGACATCTTGGAATTCTCTAAGTAGGTTCACTATTTCGGTGGTCTGTTGTTCGTTCCAGTACTCACCAATCTTGGCTATTTTTGGTCGGTCGTCATTTGAAATGTCGACCTCTTTAGTTCTCACTTTGGCATCTAGCCACTCTGGTGCTTTAGCTTCATTGATCGACCGACTTCCTTCTTTGAACTGTGAGAATGTAGCAGGGAAGTCGACTGCAGTCATTCTGTCAAGGTCTGGTTTGTCGGTGGTCTCTACTTTTAGCATTGAATGGATAGGTTTTGTTGTTTCAAGATGGTCGGTTTTCCATCTGAAGCTCTTTCTTTCGGTATGTTCATTTTCTAAGTGTAAACGGGTCACCTATGGTCTGGATTCGGCTTGTATATTGTTACAGTCCTTGATCTGTCGGTGGATCTGGGAGGGTTGTTTTTTGGTTGGTTGGAGAAATTGTTTGATTTGCTGTGCTGTCTCGGCCAATTTTTCATCTCGAGTTATGAACTAGAAGTCTTTGATAAAATTTTCCTTGAGTTCATGCCAAAAGAAGGTTTCACCTCTAGCTTCCCCCATCTTATACCATTTATTGGGTAAGTCGGCTAGGGTTGAAGGGAACAAATGTGGCCAAGTTCACTCATCTTTATATCCAAGTCTTTTCCACTCCTTTTTACAAGTCTTAATGTGTTCTTCTGGGTTTTCTCCTTGGGTAAAAGTAGGGATCTTGGCTTGCTGGGTTAACTTTTTCCCCCCAAACCGTTCGACAAAGAAATTCGAAGCAGTTGTCCAAGTCTGAAGTTTTGTCTGATGGGTATCCCACCATATAGATGCTTGACCTGTAAATGTTTCGACTAAGATTTGGAGTCGACCATGTTCTCCAATATTTTTAGATACTTGTTCAATGTGCATAACTGGGGAATCCCTTTCCTTATACCTGGGTAATTGTGTAGTGTTTAAGTTGGTTGGTTGTAAGGTAGGGCGTTCCCTTAATTTCTTTTCAAAGATTTTGGGGATAATGGATACTATGAAGCACTGTTGGGTGGGTTTTTTCTGTACTTTTTGTATAGTCCAGCACCCTCTTGCTTTTGTTTCGTAATTTTCCATCTCCCAGTCATACAGTTCAACATCTGAGTTATAACCAATTGAGTCTTGGTTACCTACGTAAAGTTTCCCATGGACGTTAGGCTCTATGTAGTCCTTATTGTTTTGGATCTGGTACAGTTGTCTGACATCGACTTCCTCATCAATCGGTTCAGTCCAAGGTTGCCCTTGGGATGGATGAATGGGTATGATGACCTTCTGGTGATTTCCTTTTAACTTGACTCGTTCCTTGTCTAAGAAGATATATGCTTTCATCTTTCATCCCCAAGGTCGACCGACAAGGGCTGGGAAGGAGCTAGATCCTTCCTTTGGGTCAACAATTTCAAAATCAACCTTAGTCGATATTTCTTTGATGGTCGTGTCGACATCTTTCCAAACCCAAATAGGTTCAATGAGGCCTTGGTCAACGAGTTTTAGGTATATGCATGACTCATAGAGTTGAGGTCTTCCCATCTTTTCCCATGTATCCCAGGTCATGATATTTACCTGAGATCCAAAATCGAGCACTACTTGTCAGACATGGAAACCTTCGATTTCTAGGTCGACAAGTGGGTCGACATCATTTTTGTCTTTTTGGTTTAAGCTGCATATGTTCTTAGTTTGTTTGTCAAGATTAGTATTTTTTATTTGATGCAATAAATCAATGAACTGGGCTACAGATTTGTCTGTTTGTGTGAGATAGATTAATTGTTGTACTGTGTTAGGTTGACTGCTAACAAGGTCTTCCTATTTTACAATGTCGTGAAATATGTGAGTTGCCTCTTGATATGTGTGTTTTTTCTTGATAGGGTCGGGATAAACATTTGTGTCTTTAATCTTGCTAACTTGGGGGTTATCAGGCCCATTTTTAGTGCCTTGTCGTGTAACAATATGTAAATTATTAGTAGTTAGTACATCATGCTTTTGTACACAAGACAAGACATTAACATTCTTCTTCGTATTGATTTTTTTCGAACATAGTAGGACAATCTTCCAACGAGTGATCGCCTACTCTACAGTATGTACCGAATTTAAGGTCAGTTCTGTCCTTGTATGGACAGTCTACATATCGGTGCCCTTCTTTATAACATATGAAGCACTGGGTGGGTCGACGAGTTCGTATGTATCGATTCCTAGGGAATCGACCTCGTCCTCCAAACCCTTGTCGTCGATTGTCGTACCGGCGTTCATATCGTCAGCCATCGGCTCTTTGTCCATTGTGGTTGTTTGTATTTCTTTGGTCGTTGTTTTGCTCTACTGCATTCGTTTGGTAGACCGCCTGATAGTTCTGTCGATTCTTCAGATTTAACTGACAGTCACCCGTGTTGTAACTTTTAGTCTCACAGATGGCGCACCAAGAAGCTTTTCCATTCTTCATGTTAAACAGACAATCTTTCGTATAATGATCGTCATGTTCCTGGCAAATGACGCAAAAAAATTTGGTTTGTACAAAGAGGACATCTTGTCGGCTGTATTGCTGTCGACAATTATATTTTGAATGACCGGCCGTCAAGCAGTTGGTACACCAGATTTCCTGATTCTTGAGGGTTAGTTCTTTCAAATACTTCTGTACATTCTCAAGTTGTTCCTCTAATCTGTGGTCCATCAGATAGGCAGGTATGTCTTCATCCATCTCGACCTGCAGAGCTTTTGTTAGCGTGTCTTCATACATTTTGAATGTTTCCAGACTGATATGGCGGCGTACTTTCTGCGATAATCCTAGAAGGAACCATTGAATTAGTAACTGCTCATCAATAACATAATATAACTGTCTTAGTAGGTCCTTCCAACATTTGTCGTAGTCGCGTACTGTCTCCCCTGGCTTTTGCTGTGTTGTTTTGAGCTTTTTGGCGGCCAAGTGCTTAGCGTTTGGGGTTTTGAAGAATGATAAGAACTGCGCCTTAATCTCAGCTTTCGTTGCTCTGGGTTTCCTTTCCAAAAAGGTCATGTAGCAGGTCAGGGCCCGTTTCCTTAGTGCTCTGGCGAACTGTGCCATTTGTCGGTCTTCATCTCTTACCTGGTTTTCTTCCCAGGTCGACTCGCAGATGAACCAATGTCGTCTGGGGTCTTCATCTCCCTCATATAGAGGAATGTGAGCTGATCCGTGGCCCAAGTCTGAGTCACTTTTACTGCTCCCAGAAGTTGGCAGAGGTGGAGGTGGGGGTGGTGGTGAAAGTGGTGGGGTTATTGATGTTGTTGAGCATGCGAAATTTTGGTCGACGGATCTTCAGCTCCCGTCGGTTGTCGAGTCATCATCGACTTGCAGTCGGTTGATGTCGACTTCGGCTGTCGATGGTCCACTGCAACTTGGTTTTCGTAGGTCTGCTTGTTCGATTTCTTCTAAAGCTGTATTTGGTGGGGGGGGGTGCTCCTTCATGTGTCGGTAAGAGAAAGTGGATACTCCGGAGGGAGGGTGCCGCGTGAAATGTCACCCAGTTTCCTTTGAGCGGTTGACGTATAATAAGGTGTCTACCTGAGTATGTTTCATCACCTAGTCGGCTCCATATGCTGTAGTCACCAGCTCATAGTAGAAGGTCATCTTCGACAATAGTCTGTATTCAAGTATGCGGATTTGTTGGGGAAAGGGTTATCCCATCGTTGGGAGCTGTTATTTGGAGAGCTTCTGGCTGCTCTATCCACACTTCTTCTTCCGTAGGGGACGCTTATTTCTCCACGCCTTCTTCATGTCGGTCATGAATCGACTCTGGAGAATTCTCTTCATTGTCATTCTCCCTAGGGTTTTGTTCTCTGTGTAGCCCTGCGGCTCTTTCATGTCTTTATTCCCTTATTTGTTGTCTTTCATCCCTTTCGATCCTCTATGTGTCCGACATAATTTCATACAATACTATGTTCTTAAGGTCCTCTTCGGTCGAATTTTCATTACTGGTGAAAATTATCCGGTTTAGGATGACTAGGATCCACTATACTCTACCTGCGACACATGACCAGCTACCCCCCCATAGCCTACCCGACACTTTTAGAAATCTCGGATAGTTCGATTTATTTGCTCAGAAAGTATTCCCACTCTCTTTCTGCAATGAATTTCTCCCACTTCCTCTGCTTCTCCGCCCAGTTGGTATTTGATGGCGGTTCGCACAGCGGTGGACGAGGTTCAACGATGTGGCCTGCTCCGTTCTCTATCAAGAATTTGAATAGAAAGGTCGGTAGGGAACACAAAAATTGTTCAGTGAAGTCTGTGTAAAAATTTTCTTTGACAGTTTCCATAGAAGTTCTATCTTCGACCGCTTGTTCCTCACAGAAGTCGTCGATGATTTTCTCAAACCACTCCGACAAATTTGTTCGCCCTCCTCGGATCAGTTTTTTGAGAAACTGTTGTTCTTTAGTCACGTCCAAATTTCTCATCCAGAAGTTGCTTCAAGAGTTGTGGCACTGATTCGACAAATTTTTCATGCGTCTCGGTGAAAAATCTTGCTTTGGCTTCAGCGACTGTCAATCTGTTCCTTCTTGCATAATTTTGCAAGTAGTTTGCAACTTTACGGTTCCACCAGTCCTTAATCTCCCGCTCTGGTATTATATGTGAGCATATATTTCAGACATGTACTACTGGAAATGGAACCAATGTTGTAATCTCACAGATCACATAAGGTTACCAATAATACATACTAAAACATATATATCTATAAATCAGAGACAGGATACAAGAACATATAGGGAAACGGATTATATTATTGCAATGAGTTCATACAAGGTAGAGAACTGAACTAAGTTCTCGTTTGGCTCAACAACCTAATATATACAATTTACAAACAGTTACAAAATAACTACCTATCGGTTCGGTGAACCAACACGACTTTTAGTTACCCGTCTAGTTTAGTCGGCCGACCGACTTAGTCGGCTAATCAAATAAGTCGGCCCATCGACTTAGTCGGCTGATCGACTAAGTCAGTCTTTGTTCAAGTTGACTTGTGTCGACTTGCTCCTTCTACACATAAAAAATACCATCGGCCACATATTAATTGCCTAAACAAAAACACTAAATCAATGGTGAGTCTTTTTCCTAGATCCACACCATTATTATTTACATCATTTTATTTAAATGCAAATGGGTCAAAACCAGGGTATTACAGAGCTGGTATCCTGTGCAGCTACGACTGGCTAACCAGGTTAGAGTAACACTGATTGGGAGAGTTTTGCACCTTGCTGTGGAAGTAAAGGGCATGAAGACCTATGCCAATTTTGACATGATTGAAGTTGTTGATGGTGGAGGCTCTTATCCCACACTTCTAGGGATGAGATGGGCCAATGAAAGTATGGAAGTAATCGATTTTAAGAAGCGCGTGATGACATTTCAAAATCAAGACATCAGAGTCATCACTTCGATGGATCCAAACAAAGGGAGAAGGTATGCTGATCTAGTGAAAGATGAATTTGTCAAAGGATGGGATCAGTCCTATAAAATTTCAGAATATTATGTACATCCCACTGCTGATGGAGAACTCGGTTGGTGCAAATCTAGCTCTGCGTCTTCTAAATCTGATGATGCTTTAGAGAACTAACAGAACCACTTGCATGAAGTGTCGTTATGAAAGTGCAGCTTGATTACACAATCACTGTGTCACATCATGAATGAGACCATTGAGTTGACAATTTATGAAGGACTTCTTGAGTTATCCAAGTTTCTTGTTGAATTCGAAGATAAGGTGTCAGAACTACAATGGTTTTTGGCATTGCAAGAAGTGCTAAAGGCTATGCCAGCATGCTAATGGGAGACCCATAAGAAGTAGATCATTGGATGGTCTCAGTGTCGGATACTGGTGAAAGTTTTCTTTGGATATGCAGAAGTGTACCATGATGGAAGGTATGATGGATGGAATAGTCCTGGTGATAATTTGATTGAGTGTTAGACCTTGTCAGCATCGTGACCAAAGGATGAGTGAGTCCATGCCTTTTATGACACACTGGATGAAATGCCACGATCTTGGTATGTATCAGCCAAGTTGCACAATGAGGTCACCACTTGGGAGGAGTTGACAGTTAGCTTTAATCACACCTTCAGTTTCATGAATTCCAATCTAGATGTTCATAATGCACTGTAGCTCATCCATGATGTTGTTCTGAAGGTAGTACCAGCCGCATATCCACTAGATCCGCATGAGAATTATCACATGCAATCGACGATGGAATGTTATAATGTGTCAGGTGAGCCAGATGATGATGATCTGCAGAATATCAATATTCCATAAATGAAAGGAGGTTGAGATGTTGCAGCACCGGATGTGCCAACGAATCCCATGAATTAGCTGCTTAACATAAGAAAGGTCAACATTGGAACGGAAGATAACCCAAAGTTTGCAAGTGTCAGAGACTACTGGGATGAAGAAACGATGGAAAAGATTACAAACTTACTGCATGAATTCCAAGATCTGTTTCCTATGAATTTTTTTGAGATGAAGGGGATACTCGGAGATTTAGGCAAGATGAAGATCCCCTTGAAACCCGATGCAAAGCCAGTAAGGAAATGACCATATCTCTTGAATTTGCGATACAAGGAGAGGGTAAACACTAATCTTGATCAGATGTTGGATGCTTGAATAATTGAGTGAGTTGAAGAAATAGAATGGGTCAGTCCGATGGTAGTCCAAGAAAAAAAGATGGGTGAGGTTTGGATATATGTTGACCTAAGAAAATTGAATGATGCATGTATGCATGATCCGTTTCCGACACCATTCACTAAAAAAGTTATAGAAGGAGTAGGAGGTCAGAAGATGTATTCATTCATAGATGGATTTTCTCTCTATCACTAGATAAAGATCACAAAAGAGGATCGACAAAAAACAACATTTGTTATTGAATGGGGATGTTTTTCAGTACATTGTGATGCCTTTTGGGTTGAAGAATGCGCCTGCGATATTTTCCCACATTGTTGTCGCTGCATTCAAAGATTTCATTCAGAATTTTTTTCAATTTTATATGGATGACTCGACAGTTTATGGGTTGATCAGAGACCATCTGACAAACTTGCGAATGATGCTGGAGATATGTCGATAGCATTAGATCACACTGAATTCAAAGAAGCATATTTTTTGGGCACCTTTTGGGATGTTGTTGGGTCACATCATTTGCAAGCAAGGACTGTTGGTTGACCCTGCGAATATTACGTTGATCTTGATATTTCCACCGCCTACAAATGTGAAGATGCTCAGAGTGATGTTGGGCCCCACAGGGTATTATCGTAAGTTCATACATGGGTATGCTGTGATCACATCACCGATGGAAAATTTGTTGAAGAAAGATACATCATTTGTATGGAGTCAAGAGTGTCAAGAAAGTTTTGACACACTGAATTCCCAGATGGCTTCTGCATTGATACTAATTTTTTTGGATTGGGACAAGGAGTTCCATGTTCATGTGGATGCATCATCTGTTGCATTGGGAGTGGTGCTCGCGCAACCAGTAGAAGGATATATAGATCACTCGATTGATTTCGCTAGTCAAAAGCTGTCCTCTTCAGAGAATAACTCTATGACCATAGAGAGAGAAGGTCAACGATGGTATATGTGCTACAAAAGTTTAGGAATTACCTATTGGGCGATCATTTTAAGATGTTTACAGACCATTCTTCTGTGAAGTACCTAGTCAGTAAGCCTGTGTTGGGGGGAAGATATGTCGCTGTCTACTTCTATTTTAGGAGTTTAATTTTGAGATAATTATGAAGCCGGGTCGCTTGAATGTAGGCCCTGATAATTTATCCCGAACTGTGACAAGAGAACAACCAACAAATATTGAAGATAGGTTTCTAGACATGCATTTGTTCTGAATCGACATGGTTGATGATTACTATGATCGAATGATTCATTTTTTTTCGATGGGAGCCACACCAGAGGACCTTACTACAAGTCAGAAGAAGCAGTTGGTGGTGAAAGCCTTAGATTTGCAGTTGATCGCTGGAAAACTAAATAAACTAGGACCAGATGATATTTTGAAGTGATGTGTCCTACTGCATGAACAAGGGAAGATATTGGCAGAGGCCCATGTGAGAGTTTCTGGTGGACATTATGGAGGACGAGCTACTGCAAGAAAGGTTCTTTGTGTAGGCCTTTGGTGTCCCACTCTGCATAATGATATGATAGACTATGAGAGGAATTGTGATGTTTGTCAACAAACTAGAAATACATCAAGGAGGGATGAGATGCCTCTAGTACCTTAGGTGACATTGCAGCCATTTGATAAATGGGCCGTGGAATTTGTGGGGCCAATCAACCCACATGGGAAGTGAAATGGTGCGCGGTATATCATTAGAGTGACATATTATTTAACAAGATGGGCGGAGGCCACACCATTCATGGATTGCACCACTGCGACAACAACGAGGTTCCTATTTGACAACATTGTGACACATTTTGGATGTCCAAGGATATTGATGAGTGACTAAGGGAGTCACTTAATCAATCGCACAATAAGTGCGCTGACGGAGGAGATAAATATACAACACAATAAGAGTACTCCGTATCATCCACGGGAGAATGGGATGGTGGAGGAATTCAATAAAATATTGGAGCATGCGCTTACAAAGGTATGTAATGAAAATCGTGATTATTGGGACCTGAAGATTCCAGCAGTCTTGTGGGAATATTGCACCACTTGTAAGAGATTGACGAGACATACACCATTTAAGTTGGTGTATAAGCAAGAGGTAGTCATGCCTTGGAGTACATTGTTTCGAGTCTATGCATTGTAGCAGCAACATGGATGGACGATGAAGCAGCACTAGAAGAATGAATGGACTAGTTATTCCAACTTGAGGAAGACCGCTTTGTTGTAGGTTTTAATCAGTGCATCAAGAAGGACCGACAGAAGGTTTGGCATGATCAACACATAAAGAATAAAAAATTTCAGCAAGGATATTTGGTGTTGTTATATGATAGCAAGTTCATGAGGCATCCAGGTAAGTTACAAATGCATTGGTTAGGTCCATATCTTGTTAATTCCATTACTTCAGGAGGTGCATATCAGCTATAGTAGTTATATGGAGCGATCTGTCAAAGTTAGTGAATGGTAGCAGGTTGAAGATTTATAGGATGGGCCCAGAATTGCGCGATGCTTGAAGCACTGTGCTTTGAAAAAAAAGAGAGAGTAGAAGTAGGTAGGATGATGGATGAAAGGATGGCGCACCAAGAGGAGGTGGATGTGCAAGAGTAGGAGTGATTAGCGTAGTTAGGAGACCATGCTGTGCCAACTGTAGGGCTGTGCACAAAGTCAAATCAATAATAAATGAAGATAGTTCAAAGCAGTTAACCGATGATTCTTTTTGAAGCGACACACATTAATGTTCGATCCAACCATTGGATTGATAGAATCGTCGACAAATTCAGCTCATTAATGACGGATTTGGTTATGAATATTAGCATGATTCCGTCATGATGGTTGTTGATCGACTTGATGCTATAATAAGGGGCTCGAGCAAATTTCCAAGTGGCTCCAAGTGTATTGAGTGAATTAGTGCTGTGAGGTTGAGTGACTGATAAGTCTTTCCCAGTATTGGTGCAACATGCATAGTAACCCAGACACAGTGCATATTTTGAGTGAACGAGATTCACCAATTATAATAGTAACCATCATTAAATAGATCGCTGGTATGCAGATAGGATCATCATTGGTGTCAAAGAAGAAGAGGAAGGGTCAGAAACCTACCTCTCCGGCACTACAGAAGAGGCAGACCAGAACATCAATAAGGGAAGTGGAGGGAAATGTATAGATGGGGCCATCAAGCTCAAGATTTGTGGAGTCAGCAGATTGAGTAGGGGTTCCTGTTAAGGACATCCCTGGGTATGTACCTCCTAGTAGGCTTGGTGCGAAAGTCAGGAAGCCCACTAAAAATCAGAAGTACAAGATAAGGATACCAATGATACCACAAGGGATGGTATGCACTTATGGCATTGTTCCTGTGCTGATGTAGATGAAATACGAAGACCATGACTTGCTCACACTGGAGAATGTTACGAATGAACCATTTATGCCAATGGTAGAAGTAGGGGGGGACCCGTTAGAGTGCATTCCGCATGATTGGGTGCATGGGCTAGAAAGGGTCAGCTTGTTATGTTTGATCAACATAACGCACTTTGGGCATCCAGACAAAGTCAACATGTGTGTGAAGCATCTTTTGGCATGCTTCCATGGAGGATTTTTGTGGTTGTATAAGCCAGTTGAAGTCATGGTGGGGCTAATTACAAAAATAATGAGGCTTCCCAAGGATGGGCCAGACCCCTCGCAAAATTTTTGTGGAAAGGATAATGATAAGAAGCTGGCGATGAAATTCAAGAAGCGCTATGCTTTAGAGCATGATGGAAGGGAATAATGCATTGATAGTATCGATGACCGCATCGTATGCATCGACACAAGGATTCAGGATAGTAAAGTGGTCCAGAAGAATCGCACCATACGATGTAATTCAGGGGTGGTTGCATGTGCTAAGCTGTGTGCACAAGGAATACAAATGAATGGGTCACTCTTTCTCATGAACCAGTTGGAGGAGGACACAGTGGCCTTGAAGGAGGGTGAAATACCATTCACATATAGTTGGATACTCATCCTGATCAAGTTACTGGCCTGGATTGAGCGAGATGAATATGAAGGCATGGATGTAAGAGATATAGAAGTATGTAAGGGTGCATGATATCAGAATCTATGGTGGGTGAAAGAACCTGAAAGGTTGACGGATTGTGCGATCCAATTTTAGATCTATTGGGAAGCATTGTAGGAGACAACAATAAAATTTCCAATATTATCTGAGGAAGAAACGACAAAATATCAAAGGATTGCGGGGTTTGGTATTGGACCACACATTATTCATGTTCAGGTGTGAAGTGACCCAGACAAGCAATGGTTGTCGACGGCGTATAAATTGTCTGATGCAGAGTTGGAGGCAATGGTTAACAATTGGCTTGCATAATGGTGGGAACCAGTTAGTATGGATGAAGTATCGATAGAACCCTTGACGGATGTACCTGTTGGTACTATGTGTAAAGATGAATAGAAGAGTCGACATGAGTTCAATGAAGAATCGTCGACAGAGACACCCACTGACCCAGAAGCAGAGTGCATATTCAATTAATTAAGAACAAAGCGATGCATGGAGAAGGGTGTGAGTAGTAGCACCACAACAACAATGGAGGAGTAGTTACATCGAATTATCAAGGAAGTTGAAAATAAAACCAATGCGGTAGCAAAGAAAATTATGAATAAATCAACACAACATGGATTCATTGAGGTAAGCACAAACCTAGATTCTTTGTACAATGTCGTTTTGAAGAGAGCACTAGAGGAAAGAGAGATTGTACAAGATTTTGTGTCAATCAATACTGATCCTCAAGTAAGGAATGTTCAAATTCCCCCGATTGCGATTAACACTAGAAGACAGGATTTGAATACCTCACTATAGTAGTGTTAGGCCAAATCCTTGGGTATCAATGTGTTTTCCATGCAGATGTTCGTACACATGCAATGAGTCTCCAACCAAGAGTTGGAAGATAGATAGAAAGAAGTCAGTGATTGATTCTTGAGGTTGCAGGAGAAAGAGGAGAGAGCACAAAAAGAGGTTGAGGAAATGCAACAAGCAAAGGAGAAGCTATGTTGGAGGAGAAAGTCGGTATGTCGACTTGAACAGTAGCCAACTTAGTCGATCAACCGACTAAGTTGGTCAACCGACTAATTAGAGATTAGGTCAGCCACCTAAGGTCGTGTCGGTTGAGTGAACCGACAGGTAGTTATTTTCTAACTGTTTGTAAATTGTATATATTAGGCTGTTGAGCCAAATGAGAACTCATTTCAATTTTCTGCATTGTATGGACCCTCTCATGTTAATATAATTTGTTAGTTTATCTACTGGTTCTTATCTATTCTCTCTATTATGTATGTATGTTTTAGTATGTATTATTGGTAACCCTATGTGATCTGTGAGATTACAACATTGGTTTTGTTGCTGGTAGTACATGTCTGAGATGTATGCAAGCAACTGATATCAGAATAGGAGATTAAGGACTAGTGGGAGCATAAAGTAGCAAATTATTTGTAGAATTACGTACGAAGAAACAGATTGACGACCACACAAGAAAAAGAAAGATTCTTTACAGAGACACATGAGAAGTTTGTAGAATTAGTGCCCCAACTTCTGAATAAACTCCTGGATGAAAAATATGGAAGGGACTAAAGATCAACAGTTACTAGAAAAAAGGATTCACGGGGGAAGAACAAACTTGTCGGAGTGGTTCAAAAAAATTGCCAACAAATTTAATGAGGAGCAAGCAGTAGAAGACAGAACTTTGGTGGAAACCATCAAGAAAAAATTCTACACAGACCTCACCGAGCAATTTTTGTGTTGCTTACCGACCTTGCTATTTAAGTTCCCGATCGAGAAGGGAGTGGGTCATATTGTTGAACCCTGTCCATCACTTCACGGACCACCATTAAACCCTAAATGGGCAGAAAAGCAAAAGAGGTGGGAAAAATTCATTACCGAAAGGGAGTGGGAATACTTCCTAAGCAAGTAGACCAAACTATCCGGGATTTCTAAAGTATCGGGTAGGCTATGGGGGGGTAGTTGGTCATATGTTGGAATAAAGTGGAGTGGTTTATAGTCGACTAAAGGAGATACCAATCACCAATAATGAGAATTCAACCTAAAAAATGGAATCGAGAAGATAGTGTCACAGAAAGGTATGAAAAACTTCCAAAAAATAGAGAGGGAGAGGAGGCTACAAAGTAGGGAAGAAAGAAGAGAAAGAGCCTTAGCTCTGCATAGAGGAATGAGTAATACGGTGGCTGACCAGGAAAGAGATCCGCCGGATTTGGGTCATGATCGACAAGAAGAAGGTGTGGAAGAGGAGGCCTCCACTATGGAAGAAGAATTGTGGATAGAGCAGTGAGAAGCTCTCCAATTAGAAGTTCCCTAGGAAGTAAAACCTTCGACAGATCCACGTACCCAGATACAAGCTATTGTCGAAGAGGACCTCAGACTAGGAGTTGGTGACTTTGGTATATGGAGTCAACTAGACGATGAAACATACATGGGTAGACATATAATTATCCATCGACCAGAAGAAGGAAATTGGGTTACGCTTCAAGCGGTACCATCCAACCGAAGTATCCACTTACTTTTACGGACACATGAAGGAGCACCCCCCCTGCCAAATACAGCTTTGGAAGACACAAAAAATTAAGAACTGTGGACAAATAATTGCAATTGGACATCGACAGAAGAATTCAACACTAACCGACTGCTGTTCAAAGAGGAAATGACAAAAACAACAGACGGGAACGGGAGTTCCGTTGATGATAGTTCCACAGAGAGGACTAAGAAAATAACCCCACCGCCCACACCACCACCTCCACCACCACCACCTCCTGAGGAAAGCAATGATAGTGACTCTGACATGGGTCATGAGTCAGCACACATTCTTGTATATGAGGGTGATGATGGCCGTAGATAACACTGGTTCATCTGTGAGTCGACTTGGGAGGCTAACCAAGTTATGGATGAAGATAGGCATATGGCGTAGTTCGTTAGTGCCTCTAGGAAAAGGGAATTAACTTTTTACATGAAATTTTCTAAAAGAACACCCCGAGCAACCAAAGCTGAGATCAAAGCACAATTTCTATCATTTTTCAAAACTCTAGATGCAAAAAATATGGTAGCAAAGAAACTAAAAACGACATCGCAGAAGCCAGGAGAAACTGTCCGCGATTATGATAAACCATGGAAAGACCTTCTTAGCCAATTGGACTATGGTATTGATAAACAATTATTAATCCACTGGTTTCTTGTAGTTTTATCACAGAAAATTCACCAACACATAAGTCTGGAGACATTCAAGACTTACGAAGATGCACTTACAAAATCTCTCCAAGTAGAAATGGATGAGGACATACCAGCATACTCCATTGATCACATATTAGAAGAACAGCTTGAGAGCGTACATAAGTCATTAAAAGAATTAAACCTAAAAAACGTGAGGATATCTGGTGCACAAAGTGCTCAAGGGCTGGACATTCAAAAGAAAACTATCGATAGGACATCAGCTGACAGGACGTTTGATTCATGCAGACTAAATCTTTTTGCGACATTTTCCAAGAGCATGGAGACCACTCGACAAAATATTGCCCGTTCAACATGAAGAATGGAAAGGCATATTGGTGTGCAATCTACAAAACTAAAAATCATAACATGGCCGACTGCCATCTGAATCTTAAGAATCGACAAAATTATCATGCAGTCTATCAGACCAACGCAGTTGCACAAAGTAATGAGCAAAACCACGTGGCAAATGATCAAAATAATCAAAGATATGAAGGTCGAGGATACGAGTGCCGGTATGACAATTGACGTGTAGGCTATAGAGGTCGAGGTCGATTATTTTGGAATTGAGACAACCGACCACATCGAACCATCCAATGTTTCACATGTTATAAGGAGGGACACTAACATGTAGACTGTCCATACAAGGACAGGACTGACCTAAAATTCTGTACTAATTGTGGTGTAGGGGATCACTCATTAGAGGATTTCCCTATTATGCTTGAAAAGATAAATAAAAAGAAGAATGTTAATGTCTTGTCTTGTGTGCAAAAACATGATACTATCAATACAAATAATTTACATATCGTAACCCGACAAGGGACGAAAAATGGGAGTGATAACCCCCAAATAAGCAAGATAAAAAAAATGTTTATCCTGACCCAGTTAAAGAAAAACACATATACAAATATGCAACAAATATATTTAGAGAATTTGCTTGACAGGAAGAAGAAGATGATAATCAATAAGACACAGTAAAAGAGCTAATAAATTTGGTACAAAAAGATAAAACAATATCACAATTTATCGACTTACTGTATAAAATAAAACACAACAAAGACACCTAAAAACAAACAAAGAATATATGCAGCTTAAACCAAAAAGATAAAAGTAATGCCGACCCACTTGTCGACTTGGAAATTGAAGGATACCATGTTCGATAAGTTGTACTCGATTTTGGATCATAGGTAAATATTATGACTCGACACAAATGGGAACAATTAGGAAGACCTCGACTATACGAGTCAAGTATATACCTGAAACTAGCCGACCAAGGCCTAATTGAACCTATTGGAGTCTGGAAAAATGTTGACACCACAATTAAGGGAATATCAACCAAAGTCGACTTTGAAATTATTGACCCTAAGGAAGGATCCAACTCCTTCCCAGCGTTAGCAGGTCAACCTTGGGGAAGAAAGATGAAAGCGTCGATATCCCTAGAGAAAGAGAGAATAAAATTAAAAGGAAACGGACAAAAGGTCATTGTACATATTCATCCATACTAAGGAGAACCTTGGACAGAACCTATCGATGAAGAAGTTGATATCCGACAACTTTATCAGACACAAAATAATGCAGATTATACAGAACCTAATATCTATGGAGAAATTCATTTAGGAAACCAAGACTCAGTAGGACATAATTTAGATGCATAATTATATGATTGGAAAGTTGAGAAATACGAAACACAAGCAAGAGGGTGCTGGACTATCCAAAAAGTACAGAAAAATCCCACCCAACAGTGCTTCATAGTGTCCATTGTACCAAAAATATTTGAGAAAAAAATTATGGAATACCCTACTTTAAAACCTACAAATGTAAATAATACACAAATACCAAGATATAAGGAAAGAGAATCACCAGTCATGCACATAGAACAAGTGTCCAAAAATATTGGTGAACATGGTTGACTATAAAGTTTAGTAGAGACTTTTACAGGACAAGGTGCTAGATGGTGGGATACCCATCAAACAAGACTACAGACCTAGACAACAGCTTCGAATTACTTTGTAGAAAGGTTTGGAGGAAAGAACTTAACCAACCAAGATCAGATAACTATTTTCATTCAAGGATAGAATCCAGAAGACCATATTAAGACATGTGAAAAATAATGGAGAAGACTTGGGTACAAAGATGAACGTGCATGGCCACATCTTTTCCCATTAACCCTCGTCGACTTACCAAACAAATGGTATAAGATGGAATAATCCCGAGGTGAAACATTCCTATGGCATGAACTTAGAGAAAAATTTATCAACGATTTCAAATTTATACCACAAAATAAGAATTTGGTCAAAACAACAAAGTAGATTCATGAATTTATACAACCGACAAAAAACAAACCCTTAAAAGATAATCGACAGACAATGGACTATAACAATATACAAATCGGGACAATGCCACAGTCGAAAAGAATACATTTGGAAAATGAAAATACAGAAGGGAAAAGCTTTAGATGGAAATCAAACCATGTTGAAATGACCAAACCTATTCACACAGTACTCAAAGTTGGAACAACCGACAAGGATGATACTGACCGAATGACTGCAGTCGAATTCCCTGCCACATTCTCACAGTTTAAAGAAGGAAGTCGACTAATCAATGAAGCCAAAGCACTGGAATGGCTAGATGCTAAGGTCAAAACTAGAGAATTCGACATCTCAAATGATGACCGACCATCAGACTTCACAGCCCATGAAGATCAAGAGCACAAAATAATTACTACTTAGATAGACAAGGAAAATTTTGGTACCTCCCTGTTTCTTTGGGACGAAGAAGCATTTTGTTCATGGGGGAGATGTTAGAGGAGCAAGTCGGTATGTAAACTTGAATGATAGCTGACTTAGTCGATCAGCTGACTAAGTCAGTCAGCCGATGAATTAGAGATTAGTTCGGCCACCTAAGGTCGTGTCGGTTGAGTGAACCGACAAGTAGTTATTTTGTAATTGTTTGTAAATCGTATATATTAGGTTGTTGAGCCAGATGAGAACTCGGTTTAGTTCTCTACATTGTATGGACCCTCTCATGTTAATATAATCTGTTAGTTTATCTATTGGTTCTTATCTCTTGTCTCTGTTATGTATGTATGTTTTAGTATGTATTATTGGTAACCCTATGTAATATGTGAGATTACAACAAGCTACTATAAGAGAAATCACATGAAATTGAAACACTGAAGAAAGTGCAATAGGTACTGAGGGTGAAGAGCGCTGAAGAAATCATAGAGCTAAAGAAGGAGAAATATCACCTTTTTGTTGATAAGGCACATCTTTTTGATAAAAGAGTCAAGTTAGAAGCATCATTTGGGGATTCCCATCAGTATGTATTGCAGAGCACCGTGGAGCTAGATGTGGTGGCAAGAGCAAAACGATTCGAGGCTATTATTTTTAAATTGCAAAGTGAGAATAGTATTTTGGAGGATTTGGTGTACCCGAACACACCACCAGAGAAAATAGCAGCACGAAAGAGAGAAATTGAATATCTAGAAGCACAACTCGACGAGATGGAGCAGGGGGCCAAGAAAGTGACAGATGCAACCACGTAGTTCTGGGGAAGCGTAGTGTAAGATGAACAGCTAGCAAAAATGACCAAATAGTTGTAGGAAGCATAAGGGAAGCTGGCAACAATGAATAAATCACTGAGAATGATGCCACTAATGGTTCAAGTCATGTGGTCAACCGAGTTGAAGGAGTTGTAGAAGTGCGTTGGGAAGGCCCAGGAGTCTTAGGGAAACCACACTAAACAATTGGATGGGTTTCAGGATATCGGTGCACAACTTTCTGGTAAGGTACTTACTGGGTTATAGGAAGCACAAGAAAGAAAAAAGGAAATCACTGAGAAAATGGTTGAGCATCCAGTCACGCATGATCTGACGACGATCCAGGAGATAGCAGATAGATTTAAAGCACAAGTGAAGGATATCACTCAGTAGTATGAATATTTCAAGATCAATATTACTGAGTACACCATGTCTAGCTAGCGTGGCTCGATGGCCAGACACAAGACTGTGTTGGGGGCCTGTTGGCAAGGGGTTTTAGATACATTAGTTGGGAAACATCGCAAAAGTTGTGCAAGCTCAAAGACACTGTGTAAGTGGACGATTAGTGCACAAAGAGGAGATGAGAATATATTTTATATTTTGTGTCACCTTTTGTATGTTTAGACCATATTTTGTTGATATTGTCATCATTTTGTAAAATCAGTTAGGATTTAGTTAGGAAGTTGGCCAAGTGGACCTTGAATGTAAAGGCACAAGCCTATAATTAGATGTTGAATCTCAAGTGTTGGTTATCTGGTTATCAATCATATTATGAGCATTCTTAGTTCCTTTTTGAGTACTTTTGAGAGCACTTGTTGAACTGCGAATTGTTTTGAATCTGTGATTTTGTGCAAAAGTAATATGATAAGGAAAAAGTTGTTATGATGAATCACTATGTTATTTTATGTTTTACTAATGTATTTGACACAATGATGAATGCTATGTGAATCTGCGGCATGGATCTATGATGTGATGTTTCCCTATTTTAAATGATATTATCATGTTGGATCTATTTTCTCATTGGTATGCTTACTATAGTTATGATTGAATGATGCGATCTATTGAGGAACAATGATGAATGATTCTATTAATGATTAAGTAAATGGTTAGATCCATCAATGTTGTGCTAAGTTGTTAAGTTTATGTCACATTGTCCTCTCCTATTATGCAGAAACTTGGTTCTAATAGCTCTCCCTCGAACATCTCAGGTGAGACCTCATTCGCTCTGCGGGTGTTGCTGGAGATGGAAAAACTTGTCTGGGCCGGTTCTTAGGGAGATCGCAGTGGTTTGGCTATCGATAGAGTGGGAACCCCTATCAACTAGTTTTATTGGTTGGGTTTGTGCCAACAGAAAATTTACCGATCCATTAATGACTACACCTATTTATTTCTCTTGGATCCTTCAACCTTTAGAATTGCATTTTCTCTTTCTCGATCAATTTTGATTCCATCTTTTGAAATAATATGTCTTAGAAGCTTTCCCTCTTTCAATGGAAAATTTAATTTCCTGGGATTGAGTGAGATACCATATATTTTACACTTTAGAAAAATATTCTCAAAATGTTTAATATGTTCCCTTTCAGACTTAGAATAAACACTTATATCATCCATGTATATCACTACAAATTTATCTTTTTCATCCGCGAATGCTACATCCATAGCTCTATGAAACATAGCCCCTACATTCATCAAACCAAAGGGAATATTGGTGTACATAAATGTAACCCATGGTGTAGTAAAATAAGTCTTCTCTTGGTCCTCAAGAAGCACCTTGATTTTGTTATAACCTGAGAATCCATCCATGGTAGAAGTCCTCTCAGCTCATACTATTTTTTGTAGAATGTGATCCATATTTAATAAAGGATAATTGTCTTTTAAAGATACTTTGTTAAGATTTCTGAAATCCACACAAAGTATGATTTCATAGTTCTTCTTTATAACAGGTACTAAGTTAGCTACCCACTTAGAAAATATGAGAGTAACAATAACTTTGGCATTGAATAATTTCTTGATTTCTTTCTCTATTACATGCAACAACATGGGAGTTATTCTTCTCAACTTTTGTCATAATGGATTTTCTCTAGGTTTTTTTGGGATAATATGATGTATTATATAGGTATCATACTCTTTCAGGTCTTCATAAATCCCGGTGAATACATATGTTTATTTCTTCATCAAATTTAAGTATTCCTCTTTTTCATTTTCAGGCAAATTTTTGGACAACTTTATGATTCTTGGCATTTATTCAGTACCTATATTCTAATCTTCAACAAAAAATTTTGCAAGATGAACTTTCGGATCCTTTGCAACATCATTTTGGTCGAATAATTTTTCAAGGGGAATCAAACCTCTTGGAATAAAATTACTCTCCAATTGAATTATATCTTTTCCCCCTACCATGTTTTTCAATTTTGTCTTTTCATATTTTTATTCTTTAGTATGTACATCATCTTGGAAGTTTTATAAATTATCATTCTCTGTATCTATCCGAGTATTTACAAACTCATCTGATATCTCTAAAAATATTTTTATATGCATATCATCATAAGAAACCTGCCAGTATTTGGAGTTATCGGGTATTGAAAGTCTATTTACAACATGGACTTTGTACTTATTTTGAGAGTAAATGGTAGTTTTGAAATTACCAGCAGTTGTAGCCAAAGAATCATCTACTTGATTTTCAATTCCAGGGACCACTCTGATTTTATGTTCTATAAAATAATTACCAAACATGCCCCAGAATTAATTCCTATAACCCTCATTCTGGGATGTTTTATTTGATAACGGTCATTTACCTGATTCACCACAAGTCCTGAATCCCCAAATACATATATTGTCTTTTATCCCATATATTTCAAATCATTTAAACCCATCAATAGAGATTCATACTTGACCAAATTATTAGTACACTCAAAAGTAAATTTATAAGATAAAGCATTAAAATATCTGATTGGAGAAATAATGTAAACACCAGCACCAACCCCATTCTTACTTATGGACGCATCAAAATACATAGTCCACAATCCTTCTTCATTTTGTTTCTTTTCTAAAAATTCTTGTCTTTCTGGAAATACCTTATCCTTCTTTAAATCTATGGGTATAGGAACTTCAGGATCAGTATGAGGGACATCATTGAAAAATACAGAGGACCCTCAATCAGTGTCAACAACATAAATATGATGATTTTCAAGCTGATCTTAACTGATGGCGACATAGGCTAATCTCTTCTCTCTATATAGTCTTATGTTTCCTTCAAATAATGGAATGGTGACATTTGACATATCCATTTTTAAGGTTCCTTTTAACTTTGATGCCCAATACCTTGACAACAACATGCCAAACTTGGGAGGAATGTCAGCTACTACAACATCCATAGCAATGCTTTTAGATGGAAGTTGTGCAAGGGTTACCACCATATATTTTATCAATCCAAAACATCTTACTTTCCTAGAATCAAACATTATAGGTCTTTATAAGTCCTAGTGATATTCAATCCCATGCTTTCCACTACCACCCTTATCATTAGATTATGAGATGCACCAAAATCAAGCATGGCATTGTGCAAAATCATATCATGTACATTCAAAATTATATAAAAAGGACGGACTTCCTCATCATCTATTACTTCAATTTTAGGCCCAAAAACAATAGTGGGAGCATCATCTGTGACCTTTAGAATATCTCGCTGATATTCACCATGATTCTTGACCATTTTAGTGATTTTTTCTCTGGATTCATTGTGTTATCTCCCAAAATAATTTATTTTGATAGTATGAAGAATTTAACTCATGCAATGAAGGATATGAATATCACTAACAAGTTTGAAAGCCTCTATTTTTTATTTGGGTAAAAATTTCACAAGTTGTAGCTTTTGGTGGCTTAGGCGAGGCTCAAAACATCTCATTAGCCACTGAAAAGGGTCGTCTTCAGTAGATTAAGAAGGATTGCAACATATACAGTGACCACCAAAAGAACATTTTTGATAGCAGATTGGAGGTTTAATCCTCTATGACGATGGCGTTTCAGAGGCTTAGTCCTTTATATTGCCGACACTACGAAAAAATTACGGTTTAAAGAGCCGACAGGTTCAATATTGGGGTTCCAATCATTGAAAATTAGTGGTTTAAAGCTCCGACAGATTAGTGGTTAGTCTTTCCAATCGACGATGCTTAGAAGTTAGTGGTTTGAATCGCCGACAATGTGGCAGCGTTCAGGTGTAAATCTCTGATCCTTAGTGGCTAGAGCTTCCGATCGTCCATGCAACTTTAGTGGTTTGGAATGCCGACACTACGGCATCATTTAGGTTTAAAGCTTCGATGGGTTAGTGTCTAGAGCCTCCGATCACTGATCACAACATTAGTGGTTTGAAACGCCAACACTGCGGCAACATTCAGGTTTAAAGATCCGACGGGTCAGTTTCTAGAGCCTCCGATCACCGATCGCGATGTCAGTGGTTTGAAACATCGACACTGTGGCATCATTTAGGTTTAAAGCTCCGATGGGTTAGTGGCTAGAGACTCTGATCACTGATCGTAATGTTAGTAGTTTGAGACGCCAACACTACAGCAACATTCAAGTGTAAAGCTCTAATCCTTAGTGGCTAGAGCTTCCGATCGTAGATCATAATGTTAGTGGTTTGAAACAATGACACTATGGTAGCATTCAGCCTTGAGGTTCCGATGTTTTAGTGGTTGGAGTTCCAATCGTTGATGAGTTAGTGGTTATAGTTTCTGATTGCCGATGCATAACCATCGCCCGGGTAGTGGTTTAAATCGATGACACTGTGGTCACATTCAATTTTTAGGTTCCAATCGTTCAAGGTAGAGCTTCCGATCACCGACTGTGGAGACAGGGTAGAAAATTCTGGCGGATTAAGCAAGAAAGATCACATTAGTTAACCGACAAAACACTGGATTTTGGCAACAAATTTATAGTGAACCAGTAGCAGTGATCACTAGCAACTACTTCAGTCATTTAATGTTCACTTAGTGAACTAGATCTTCATCATAAGTTAGACAAATAGTTAGGTAGGGTTTTAAACCCTAATTTGAAAAAACTACCACTTTTGAGTATTTTTATGAAAATAGATCAAAGTTTCAGGATCTGTACTTTTTGTAGAGGCTATAAAGCCTAAAATCAACTTTATAATAGACGGTTCAAATTCATGGATTTATAAGCCTATAATGCTTTCATGCTTCTCATTTTACTTATTCATGATATAAGCTCTTTTGTTGTGAGCTGTTTACCCATCATCACTTTCTTTACTATATTTATGCCTGAATGTCTATTTAGGTCATTTTTAGATTGATTAAAAAGCCGATAGCTATCATCCTATTGGTTTGTTAGTTTGATTTGATTTATAAATACCATCTGCATCAGGATTTAACCATTTATATGCATGTGTTTTGTATGTAATTCTTCCATCCTCGTGAGTTCTCCATCCTTGCACCTTATTGTTGAACTTCTGAGCAATTGTAACTAAAATCCTTGTAAGTGAGTGAGTTTTATGCATGCCTTGAGAGTGGAAAGGTTATATAGGTCAACTGACTTGATCTGTATCAGAAAACCCCAAAAACATTGTAAGTTACCAGGCATCCTTGAGTTACAACCTAGAGGAGTTTCCTAGAGTGATAACAAACTAGCGTCGTTGTCAAGGAGGGGATATTGAAGCTCAGCTTCCTTGGGAGATGACATAGATCCATGCTTTGATGATAGACAAAGATTGGACACTATTATGGTTGTAATCATCTATCTGGTGACTCCATTGATATAAGGTGGCTTTAAGAAGACCAAGTACTAGAGAAAAACCAAAGGGGCCACCAGCAACACTAGTTTTAGATCCAGAATAAATTTTGAGGAAAGCTAGAGCTTTACTAAGATAGACCAGCAGTGCTACACAAAAAGCTACATAAGGTATTTCAAGAAATATTTCTACTATTATTTCTTCTGCTAAAAATCTTAATTCCCATGAATTTTTAGATACATCAGAAAAATCTAGGGGTTGGGCATATTCAAGTGCTGCTGCTTGTGAAGATCCAATCCCTGGTGACTCCACTGGGATAAGTATACCACTGCCTTCTCATAAAGTATCTTCATTAGTGTTTCCTTCCACAACCCTGTCCATACCCATTTCCAATATGGATGCCCCTCAATTGACCAAGATGGAAAGGATTCTGGTAGCCAGGTATGCACCCCTAATTTTTCCAAATCCTCTCATAGCCATGCTTACTGGGGATTATCTCAAGTATATGCCTAAGTTTATAGGGGAAGGGGATTTCACTGCTAAAGAACACCTAGAGGCTTTTTACAGCTATGCTGAAAATATTAACATAGAAAAAGAAGATGTATGGACTAGGGTTTTTGTGCAAAGCCTAGATGGCAAGGCTAGGAAGTGGTTTAAGGAACTTCCTTCTGGATTGGTGGTAGGCATAAAGGCCCTAGATGACATTTTCCTAAATCATTGGGGATAAGGAGAGACCACCTCTACTATATCACAGAATTCAGCAACCTGAAAAAGGAAAATGGGGTGTGTGTCTATAACCTTACCAAGAAATTCAACAATATGTACAGCAAGATGCCCACTGAAATTAAGCCCACCGATACCTCATCTAGGATAACTTACGCAAATCCCTTTGAATCTGACTTTTGCCTACTTCTCAGTGAAAAGAGGTCTACCTCCTTATCACTCATGTAGGATGCTGCCCTGGAGGTAGAGTCAAACATTCTAGTATCTCAGAAGGTCAAAGGGAAGATAGATAGGAAAAAGCAGCCAGCAGACTCTAGTGGGGATTCTGCATCAGAGAACTAGATTGAAAAAATGACCAAAATTTTAGATAACCTGACTGCTGAAATGTCTAAATTGAAGGACCAAGGACATCTACTGGTGGGGGGAAAAGGGCCAAGTGACTTTCATCCTCGAAACCCAAATTTTGTTCCTTATAGAAGAGGAAAACCCCCAATTCAAATTCTTAGGATAGAGAGAAATCAATGGGAATACTAGAGGATAAGAGCTCCATTTCAAAATGTTGTATAAGAAGAAGAGCCAAAATTCATTGAAGACGAAGGAGAAGCTGAAGACAATATCCACTTCATGGAGAATCAGGTGGACTATTCTTTTCTTACATAGGTAGAATATGAGGAAGCCCTGATTGATGAGCAGATCACTAACAAGGTTGTCTATTAGGCTGATGGTCAGGGAGGTTACAAACTGAGGTCTAGGTTGGTTTCTCCCCCCAAGAAGAATGTCGTACCTATCAAGCAGCCTACCGCACCATCTAGAAAGGTTGCTGTCATACCAAAGAAGGTGGATGTCACATCCAAAGCATTGCCAAAACCAGCACCTTCAGCCACGCCTAATCAAGTCCAACTCAAACCTATAGCTCATGAGGTAAGGTTTCCAGATAGGCTGTATAACTCTTCCAACCTTGAGTCTGAAATTCAAAAATTGAAAATTCCTTTCCCTTTAATTGAGTTAATGAAGAATGATGCATTCAAAACCTCCATTATAAATTCCCTTCAGCCCAAGGTGCACACTGACACTGAATTTGTGAACTTGGAAGATGACAAGACTATTGTAACCCTAGGCCCCATGATCAAAGACCTAAAGGACTCCTGCCCACCATTCTATATATCCTTGAACATCCATGATAAAATCCTCCATAAGTGCCTACTTGGCCTCAACATCACCAAGACCTACCATTATTTATTCTCCTTTGACTCCAGGAAGGTCAAGTGCTTGGGTCTCATGAAAGAACTTGTTGTGAACCTAACTCAGCTACCTTCAAAAAGCATCATGATTGACATTGTAGTGGATGATAACCCTCCGAAATTCGGCCTCTCGCTGTCTCGGTCATGGAGAAAAATACTTGGTGGCACCCTTTAGATGGATCTCACATATGCCACCATTCCCATGTTTGGAGGGGCGACTAAGAGGTTGTATAGGGAAAATCAATTGGCATACATTATAAGCAAGGAAATCAACTCAGTGAATCACCCCATCTATGTAGTGGACACTGATTTTGGGTTATGCATTTTGCAAATAGATAATTCTCAGCAGACATCAGTCCAGCTCACTCAGCCCACCTGTCAGTATCCCAAAGAAGTAACCACAACAATTTGGACCATGTATTTTGATGAGGCTAGCACTCAAAGCTAAGTAGGTGTAGGTGTAATATTGATCTCCCCATCTAAAGAAAACATCCACCTCTCTTATAAGCTTGATTTTAAAACCACTAACAACATAGCAGAATATGAAGCCTTGCTGTTAAGAGTTAAAGCTACCATGGAGATGGGGATCATGTGCATAAATATTTTTGGAGATGCAGATCTCATCATACAGCAGGTCAACAATAGTTTTCAGACAAAAAATATCAGACTGAATGCATACAGACGATGTATGGAAACTCAGAGACTCATTTATGTTTTTTGAACTGTCATATATTCCTAGATCTTTGAATCACCTGGCTGATTCCCTAGCTATCTATGCAAGTCTATTTGTTCCTCCTTTACCCCCTAAGCTCAGCTATGATGTTCATGTCAAGTACAGACCCTCTCTGCAAGATAATGTAAAATTCTGGAGGGTGGTTGAGAATGATGATGAGCTTAGTAAATTCCTTCAGTTAGTAGATGAATTTTTTGACATACACATAGACCAGGAAAACCTAAACGTGGAGGAATCCAAACAACCCAAGTTAAAATATAAAGCGGTTGATCAGAACATTGTCCAATTTCCCAGAAACTACATACCCCAAGGTCTAGTACCATTGGAAGAACTATTTGATAACAAATACATCCCTTTCAAGCATGTCAAAAGGGAGCTAGATCCTGCTATCCAAGAGCAAAACATAGGCAGCCAAAGCCATCCAAAACTGATAAATCTATCCACTGGTCTGACTACTGGTTAGAAGTATGAATTTTGTAGCTTGATAAAAGAGTTTGCTAATGTCTTTGCATGGGAGTATACTGACCTAAAAACATATGACACCAACATCATCCAGCACAAGATTCCTTTGGAGAATGACACCATTCCTTTCAAACAGAAGCTGAGACCCATCAACCCTCTCCTATTACCAGTGATTGAAAAAGAGATCCACAAGATCCTCAAATCCAAGATCATAATTCCTGTCAAGTATTCCCAGTGGATTGCAAACCTAGTAGTGGTAAGAAAGAAAAATGGAGAAATCAGGTTGTGTGTGGATTTTAGAAACCTGAACAAGTTTTCTAAGAAAGACAACTATACACTACCCAAGATGGAAATCTTGTTGCAGAAAGTCTCGGGGGCTAGGGTTATGTCCTTCCTTGATGGCTTCTCTGGATACAACCAAGTTGCTGTGCACCGAGATGACCAAGAGAAGACTGCCTTTACCACCCCCTAGGGCACCTTCATGTATGCTAAAATTCCATTTGGGCTAATGAATGTTGGGGCTACTTTTCAGAGAGCTATGGACCTAGCTTTTGTAGGGCTAAAAGATAAGCTTGTGCTGATATATTTGGATGACCTAATAGTTTACTCTCACAGCTATCGTGTCCACTTACAACATCTAAGGAAGGTATTTTTGAAGTACAGAAGGTATGGAATATCAATGAACCCCAAGAAGTCCCAGTTTGCACTCACCAAAGGAAAGCTCCTAGGCCACATAGTCTTAGTTGACGGTGTAAAGATCGATTTGGTGAGGGAGGAAGCAATCCAAAATCTGTCAATACCAAGGTCAAAAAGAGACATTCAGTCCTTTTTAGGTAAGATAAAATTTGTCATAAGGTTCATTCCAAATTTATTCAAGCATATAACAGCCATGCTAAAAAAGGATGCAGAAATAAAATGGACTGACCAGGAAAGAAATTCTTTTGAAGACATCAAGAAGGATATCATGGAGGCCCCAACCCTGATTAGTCCCGACTACACCAAGGGTTTTTACATTTTCTCTTTTGCATCTTATGACATAGTGGCAGTTTTACTATTACAAAAGAATGATGAAGGTATTTATCATCCAATTGCATTCTTCAATAGAACCCTCAGAGATGCTGAGCTGAAGTATGACCCAATTGAGAAGCAGGCTTATGCTCTCATAAAATCTTTGAAGACTTTCAGAATCTACATTCTCCATGCAAAGTTCATTGCATATGTCCGTTCAGAAGCTGTGAAGGATTTTTTGACTCAGCATGACATTGGTGGGAAGAGAGCTAAGTGGATTTCCAAACTCATTGAGTTTGTTATAGAGGTTAAACCCACCAAGCTGGTAAAGGGGCTAGGTCTGTCCAAAGAAAACTGTGAACTGATGTGAATAAATTTCACATGTGTCAAATCAGCAAAGGTGCAGATGGTGATAGCCACAAAAATAGAAGTAAATCAAGATTAGAGTGACATTCCATCAGTAGCTCAAAACATAGCTTCATGTGAGTGGTACTCGGGTATCATTCAATTTTTGCAAAAATTAGAAGTATCTCCTAATATCACTCCTAACTAGGCACGAGCTCTTAAGTTGAAATCTATTAAATTTTGCATAATTGACAAAATGTTGTACTAGAGAGATTAGTCTGTAGTTTTGCTAAGGTGTCCAGATAAAGAGGAAGCAGAGTAGGTCATGCATTACTATCATTCCATCACATCTAGAGGCCACCACTATTGGAAAACCACAGCCCACGAGATATTAAGAGCAATATATGATTGTCCAGTCCTCTTCATTGATGTATGCACTTTTGTAAGGGCCTGTGACCAATGCCAAAGATTTATAGGGAAGCAATAGCTCAAATCCTTACCCCTTAGGCCTGTTACAGTGAATGGGCCTTTCTTGGAATGGGGTTTGGATTTCATAGGTGAAATAAATCCATCCTCCAGTGGATAGCATAAATGGATCTTAGTAGCCACTGACTACTTTACAAAATGGATAGAAGCAGTACCTATCAGGAATGCCACTTATCAAGTTATAATGAGGTTTTTATATGAAAATATCTTTAGTAGGTTTGGATTCCCAGTAAAGTTAGTAACTGATAATGCACTAGCTTTTAAGGCTGAGGAATTAGTTAATATGTGTGAATCAATGGGTATTTAACTGGTACACTCCATATCCTATTATCCCCAAGGCAATGGCCTGGCTAAGTCATCGAACAAAAGCTTAGTCAGAATCATCAGGAAACTACTGGAGACAAATAAAAAAAGCTGGGATTCAAAGCTTAAGTTTGCCTTATGGGCTGATAGGGTAACAGACAAAAGATCCATCGGGACTTCTCCATTCAAGATAGTTTATGGCACTGAGGCCAGTTTTCCTATCTAGCTGATCCTTCCAGTGGCAAAGTTCTTTCAAGAAGAGGAGGATGAACCAAATGATATGGTAAGAAGGATGATGGATTTGGTAGAGTTACAACAAATAAGGGAGCAAGTTGTAGGAAAATCAAAAGATTATCAACAGAGGATAAAGAGCATGTTCAACAAAATAGCAAAAGTAGAAAACTTTCATGTCAGAGATTGGGTCCTCAAGTGGGATGCTGTCAGACAGGAAAAGGGAAAACACAGAAAATTTGACTCTTTGTGGATTGGCCCTTTTGTTATAGACCAGTTATATGCGAATAACACCTTCAAATTGCAAAATTTGGAAGGTGAAGAGGTATTTGATGGCCCAGTGAATGGGCCGTTCTTGAAACTCTATTTTATTTCAGGCTCTGAGGCCTTATTATTGTAAATTAGTAGATAGTAGGTTGTTTTGCTTTTAGAATAAACTCTGTGCCAAATGGAACACTAGAAGATAGCTTAAATTATTCTTTTTCAGGAAATGAATTTTGGTCTGGGGTTCTTCGGACCTCATTAGGAGGTTCCCATCCCCAAGTAGGAGCCAGATGTTATCTCCCAAAATAATTTATTTTGATAGTATGAAGAATTTAACTCATGCAATGTAGGATATGAATATCATTGACAAGTTTGAAAGCCTCTATTTTTTATTTGGGTAAAAATTTCACAAGTTATAGCTTTCGGTGGCTTAGGCGAGGCTCAGAACATCTCATTAGCCACTGAAAAGGGTTGTCTTCAGTAGATTAAGAAGGAGTGCAACATATACACTGACCACCAAAAGAAAATTTTTGATAGTAGGTCAGAGGTTTAATCCTCTATGACACCATCGTTTCGGAGGTTTATGATCTATCGTACCTCAAATTTAGTGCATTAAAAGTTTGTTGTAAAAGAATGCGTTCAACACGTTAATTAATGGAACAACATTAACAGAAATTAAATGCTCAGAACAAGAATGAAAACCACAATAATGATGGACAGATACAAGGAAGAAAACACAGAAACAGAGTCACAAACAGAAGTTGATAACAGAGTTCACCCCCTCCACTGGGCTACGTCTCTGGGTCCCTCTCCAATGGGTACCGATCCAATTAATCACTTTAAAATGGTACAAATGGTTCTGGCCTCTGCAAATCAATTTCAGCAGTATGGACAAAAGTCTACAATACCTCTTCTCAGGAATAATACAAATTGGCTTTCAAAAGCAAAGAAAATCCAAATAAAATAGAGAATACAGTCGACTCTTTACAATCACAGCAACTGGACATTAACAGTAAAGTATTCAAGACCTCCTCTCTGAAAGTTACAAAACTGGACTTCAACAGTCAAAAGAAGCCAAGTTATAACTGAGAATAGTTGACTTCAAAAGGAACAACAAAATGCTCTCTCCAAGCTTCTCATCACAGAGAAAATGTTAGACTGTGCTCCCAACGAACTGAGTCCCCTCCTTCTGGTCGCCAGCTTCCTCTATTTAAGCCTCATAAGCAACGGATTTTCCTTCTTTCACACAGCTGTTACCATATTCCATTCGACCAAATCGTGCCTCAAGCGTTTGACGTTCCGGGTCCCCAACAGGCTGTTCATCTGCCTTTCAATGTTATCCCCACTGTGGCATAACTGCCAAGAAAGCTTCGCCAAACTATTACAAAGAAGCTGTACACATGATGAAATATCCAGCCACATCATAATGTGTCGCATGACGGATATTCCCTCCATATCAAGGATGATAACGGAACCATGCGGACTAAAATTCCAGAAGTTTTAGTCATTTGAGCTTCCGCCATTGCGGAAGAGGAAAAGCAACGTGCTCTGATGGTCTCAATCGGCTGTCATTTGGTTTCTGAGTCGAAAGTTTTGTTACTTTGGTTTCCGCAGTTGCAGAAGGTGGATGGCAAAGTCTCCTGATTTTAATTTTCAAACCTCGCATCACTGTGTGCACCGCTCCATAAGTCTTGGGCTTCCGCCGTTGCGGCTCCCATTCGCTCCGTCTTCTGATCCTTTATATCTCCGTCGTTGCGGCTCTTGTTCCGCTATCGCTGTGACTTCCGACCCATCCTTTAATTTTCCACCATTGTGGAAGGGGAAATGCTTGTGAGCCCCATCGTTGCGGAAGGGGAAAGGCTTGTGAGCCCCGTCGTTGTGGAAGGGGAAAGGCTTGTGAGCCCCATCCTTGCGGAAGGGAAAATGCTTGTGAGCCCTGCCATTTCGGAAGGGGAAATGCTTGTGAGCCCCGTCGTTGCGGAAGGGGAAATGCTTGTGAGCCCCGCCGTTGTAGAAGGGGAAATGCTTATGAGCCCTGCCGATCCCTATATTTTTGCATGCATTTTTTTTCCACAACTGTTACGCGATATGGTTATGCCTCACCTCCAGACTAACTGTGCTATGGACATTATAACCGTCGGATGTTTGGATTGGATCATGCACAAAACGTCGCAGGTGTTACCATTTTAACCATTTTACCATTTCTTCTTATTGGATCAGTGTAAATTTTAAAGACGAATGACCCCCTGGATCAGTTTAGTCCTTTATACCACTGACACTACAAAAACATTGCAATTTAAAGCACCGACACGTTCAATCTTGCGGTTCCAATCGTTGAAAATTAGTGGTTTAAAGCTCCAACATATTAGTGGTAAGTCTTTCCGATCACCGATTCTTAGATGTTAGTGGTTTGAATCGCCAACATTGTAGCAACGTTCAGGTGTAAAGCTCCGATCCTTAGTGGTTAGAGCTTTCGATTTCCGATCATGACGTTAGTGGTTTGAAATGCTTACAATGTGGCAGCATTCAGGTTTAAAGCTTTGACGGGTTAGTGGCTAGAGCCTTCGATCGCTGATCGTGACATTAGTGGTTTGAAATGCTGAAACTGCATCAGCATTCAGGTTTAAAGCTCCGATGGGTTAGTGGCTAGAGCCTCTGATTGTCGATCGCAACGTGAGTGGTTTGAAATTCCGACACTACATCATCATTCAGGTTTAAGTCTCCAATGGGTTAGTGGCTAGAGCCTCCGATTGACGATCACGATGGTAGTAGTTTGAGACGCTGACACTGCGACAGTGTTTAGGTGTAAAGCTCCAATCCTTAATGGCTAGAGATTTTGATCGTTGATCATGACGTTAGTGGTTTGAAACATCGACACTGCAGCAACATTCAACCTTGAGGTTCTGATGTTTTAGTGGTTTGGAGTTTCGATCACCGATGAGTTAGTGGTTATAGTTTTTGATCTCTGATTCTTAATCGTCGCGTTGGTAGTGGTTTAAATCACCAACACTGTGGTCAAATTCAAGTTTGAGGTTCTGATCATTCAGGGTAGAGCTTCCAATCGCCGACCGCAGAGACAAGGTAGAAAATTCCAGTAGATTAAGCAAGAAAGATCACATCAGTTAACTGCCAAAACACTAGATTTTTGTGGTAAATTTATAGTGAACCAGCATCAGTGATCAGTAGCAACTAATTCAGTTATTTAATTTTCACTCAGTGAACCAGATCTTCGTCATAAGTTAGACAAATAGTTAGGTAGGGTTTGAAACCCTAATTTGAAAAAACTACCACTTTTGAGTATTTTTGTGAAAACAGATCAAAGTTTTGGGATTTGTACTTTTTGTAGAAGGCTATAAAGCCTAAGATTGCTTTTATAATAGAAGGTTCAAATTTGGGGATTTATAAGCCTATAATGCTTTCACGCTTCTCATTTTACTTATTCATGATATAAGCTCTTTTGTTGTGATCTGTTCAGCCATCATCTCTTTCTTTACTATATTTATACATGAACGTGTATTTAGGTTATTTTTAGATTGATTAAAAAGTTGATAGCTGTAACCCTATTGGTTTGTCAGTGCGATTTGATTTATAAATACCATCCTCATCGGTATTTAGCCATTTATATGCATGTGTTTTGTATATAAGTCTATCAACCTGGTGAGTTATCCATCCCTGCACCTTATTGTCGAACTTCTGAGCAATTGTAACTAAATCCTTGTAAGTGAGTGAGTTTTATGCATGACTTGAGAGTGGAAAGGTTATATAGGTCAACTGAATTGATCCGTATTAGAAAACCCCCAAAACATTGTAAGTTACCAGGAATCCTCGAGTTATAACCTAGAGGAGTTTCCTGGAGTGATAAAAAATTGGTACCGTTGCTGGGGAGAGGATATTGAAGCTTAGCTTCCCTGGGGGACGACATAGATCCATGCTTTGATGATAGACAAAGCTTGGACACTATTATGGTTGTAATCATCTATCTGGTGACTCCGTTGATATAAGGTGGCTTCAAGAAGACCAAGTACTAGAGAAAACCCAAAGGTGCCACCAACAACACTGGTTTTAGATCCAGAAGAAATTTTGAGGAAAGCTAGAGCTTTACTAAGACAGACTAGCAGTGCTACACAAAAAGCTACATCAGGTGTTAAAAGAAATCTTTCTGCTATTATTTCTTCTACTAAAATTCTTAATTCCCAGGAATTTTTAGATACATCAGAAAAATATAGGGCTTGGGAATCTTCAAGCGCTACTGCTTGTGAAGATCCAATCCTTGGTGAGTCCACTGGGATAAGTATACCACCACCTTCTCATCAAGTATCTTCATCAGTGCTGCCTTCCACAACCCTGTCCATACCCATTTCCAATATGGCTGCCCATCAATTGACCAAGATGGAAAGGATCTTGGTACCTAGGTATGCACCCCTAATTTTTCCAAATCCTCTCACAGCCATGCCCATTGGGGATTATCTCAAGTATATGCCTAAGTTTACAGGGGAAGGGAATTTCAATGCTGAAGATCATCTAGAGGATTTTTATAGCTATGCTGAATTTATTAACATAGAAAAAGAAGATGTATGGAATAGGGTTTTTGTGAAAAGCCTAGATGGCCAGGCTAGGAGGTAGTTTAAGGAATTGCCTTTTGGATCGGTGGAAAGAATAGAGGCCCTAGGTGACATTTTCCTAAAGCATTGGGGAGAAAGGAGAGACAACCTCTACGATATCACAAAATTCAGCAACCTAAAAAAGGAAAATAGGGAATCTGTCTCTAACTTTACCAAGAGATTCAACAATATGTACAGCAAGATCCCCACCAAAATTAAGCCCACCGATACCTCATCTAGGATAACTTACATAAATGCCCTTGATTCTAAATTCTACCTACTTCTCAGAGAAAGGAGGTCTACCTCCTTATCACTCATGTAGGATGCTACCCTAGAGGTAGAGTCAAACATTCTGGCATCTCAGAAGGTCAAAGGGAAGATAGACAGGAAAAAGTAGCCAGCAGACTCTAGTGGGGCTTCTGCATCAGAAAACAAGATTGAAAAAAGGACCAAACTTTTAGATAACCTAACTACTAAAATGTCTAAATTGAAGGAACAAGGATGTCTACCGGTGGGGGGAAAAAGGCCAGGTGACTTTGCTCCTCGAAACCCAAATTTTGTTCCTTATAGAAGAGGAAACCCCCCAGTTCAAATTCTCAGGAGAGAGAGGAATCAAGGGGAAGACCGGAGGATAAGAGCTCGATTTCAAAATGATGTATTAGAAGAAAGTCCAAAATTCATAGAAGAAGAAGGAGAAGATGAAGACAATATCCATTGCATGGAGGATGAGGTGGACTGTTCTTTTCTTACACATGCAGAATATGAGGAAGCCCTGATTTATGAGTAGATCACTGAAGAGACTATCTATCAGGATGATGGTCAGGGAGGTTACAAATTGAGGTCTAGGCTAGTTTCTCCCCCCAAGAAGAATGCCATACCTATCAAGCAGGCTGCCACACCAGCTAGAAAGGTTTCTCTCACACCAAAGAAGGTGGTTGTCACATCCAAAGCATTGCCAAAACAAACACCTTCAGCCACGCCTGATCAAGTCCATCTCATACCTACAACTCATGAGGTAAGGTTTACATATAGGCTGAATTATTCTTTCAACCTTGAGTCTGAAATTCAAAAATTGAAAATTCCTTTCCCTTTAATTGAGCTAATGAAGAATGAGGCATTAAAAACCTCCATTCTGAATTCCCTTCAGCCCAAGGTGCACATTGACACTGACTTTGTGAACTTGCAAGATGACAAGCCTATTGTAACCCTGAGCCCCATGATCAAAGACCTAAAGGAATCCTTCCCACCATTCTATATATCCTTGAACATCCATGATAAAATCCTCCATAACTACCTGCTGGATTTAGGAGCCTCTCATAACTTAATGCCAAAAGCTGTGATGGATAAGCTTGGCCTCAGCATCACCAAGCCCTACCATGATTTATTCTCCTTTGACTACAGGAAGGTCAAGTGCTTGGGCCTCATCAAAGACCTTGATGTGAACCTAACTCAGCTACCTTCGAAAAGCATCATGATGGACATTGTAGTGGTTGATATCCCTCCAAAATTTGGCCTCTTGCTGTCTCAGTCATTTAGAAGAAGACTAGGTGGCACCCTTCAGATGGATCTCACCTATGCCACCATTCCCATGTTTGGAGGGAATACTAAGAGGCTGTATAGGGAAAATCAGCTGGCATACATTATATGTTGATGTATTTGTAACTTTGGAATGTATTCATCTATGTATCTTATGTCTTGTAACACAATGTTTATTCCAGGATGTATCTATTATGTAATTGAGTCATGTTTTCATGCCCTGATGTTCCGATCAGGAGGATATATTATGTAAACAAGTCATGTAAAGTCATTGTGGGTAACCCTCCGATTGTCTAAAGGTTAAAGTCCCCGCATTTTTGGGGCACTAGGATTATTAGGCTCTCCTGGTAGAGGTCGACCCTAGTAGGGTTTTATTCATGCCGAGACTACTATAAATAGAGAGCTGGAGTCTCTATTTAGCACACAACTTATACGCACTCAAGTGTAGTGCATAGTTGAGGAAGGAGAAGACACTGGGGCTAGATAAGAAAAAGGTTACTGTTGTCGAGAGGTCACTTACTGTTTTGGGATTTTCTATTTTGGTGCTGATTCTATCTCTGAGGAAGTTGCAGGGTTTTCTCCTTTATGGTTTCCTCGAGGAAAAACATTGTTTTCATTGTCTCTTGTGTTTAATTGCTGTGCTTGTTATTCTCTCAGTTAAAGATCCTAATAATGCTAGCTTAATGTTGAAAAACTAACATGGTATCAGAGCTAACCTGAGAAGAAGACACTGTGCAGCTGCAGGAATTAGGGATTCTTATTTTGTGGATATTCCTCCACATATTTTCAGCAAAAGTAAGGTGGAATAAATCTTCTCCTTAGGGCACATCTTTCTGTCGAAGCAGAATCCAATTATGAGGTTTTTTAGTTTTGGACCCGACACTACTGCCGGAAATTAGGGATTTTCATAGAAGAGGAATTTTTCAGTGAGCCCAGGCCTGGATTGATCTCCTCCCCAAAATCAAAGTTAGGGATACATTTCAGGGCATTTGGGTGGAAAAAACTCTGGAAAAGAAAAACCCTAATTTGCTCCTAATCTAGTACTGCAGGATTTTAGCTCCAAATCTAGATCCGACATCTTGACCTGGTAAGATCTAAATATTTTGTATTTCCATTTGAGGTTCTCAATTTAAGATGTCTCATCATACCAATCTTGATGAAAAGCTTGAGGGAGCTGATAACTTCTGAGCCTGGAAGTATAGGATCTCCTTGGTCCTGGAAGAAAATGAGTTGGACTCCTACATCGATGAGGAGGTTCCAGTTCCAGAGGGAGATGCAGCCAAGGCCTTACATAAGAAGAATATGGTTATGGCAAAGAGGATCATTGCTAATTCTATCAAGCATCACCTTATCCCTTAGGTGTCCTCTCTCAAGACACCTAAAGCTATGTTTGATGCCCTAACCAAATTGTTTGAAGGGAAGAACATAAACCAGAAGATGACTCTGAGGAATCAACTAAAGAATGTGAAGATCCAGAATGCAGAGACCATCCAGTCTTACTTCACAAGGGTTTCTTAGATCAAGGAACAATTGGAAGCAGTAGATGAAGAAGTGGAGGATGAATAAATTGTGATGACCACCTTGAATGGTCTCCCTAGGACATGGGCCTCTTTCATTCAAGGGATTTGTGCTAGAAATAAGTTAGTCAAGTTCAGCAGAATGTGGGAATAATGTTCTCAAGAAGAAGCTCAGATAGCAGCTCGAGAAGAGAAGATGGGAAGTGAAGATCAAGCTCTCACAGTACAATCCAAGAAGCCTAGATCCAGCCATCACAAAATTAAGTACTCTCGTCATAGGAATAACCCTAGAAATCCTAGAGATAGGTCTAAGTTCATTTGCTATACATGTGATGAAAAAGGACACTTTGCTAGAGTTTGTCCTAAGAACAAAAGTATCTCTCACAAGAATAAGGGAAGTGAGAGAAGACATCATGCTCATGCTGCAGAGGATAATGAACCTTCATCGAAAAGAACCATATATGAAAGTGAAGATTCTTCAAGCGAGGATGAATATGTTTTGATCTCCGCTCTCACGGGAAACATTACTCATGGAAGTGATGATTGGCTTATTGATAGTGGGGCCTCCAAACATATGAGTGGATTCAAGGAATCCTTTGTGAAACTTTCAGAACATGAATCAACTCACAAGGTGAAGCTATTAGATGAATACCAATATCCAATAAAAGGTAGTGGGGAAACTTCCCATAAACTAGACTCTGGTAAGTCTCTAACAATGAAGGAAGTATTGTTTGTGCCAAGACTCAAGAAGAACCTTCTCTCCATATCAACATCGGACACAAAATGAATGAGGGTTGCATTCATAGATGGTCAATTCATCATGTGGCCAAGAGGAAAGACTATTGATGGTGTGGTGGTGATTGGAGAACAAGAAGGAGGTTTGTACAAATTGAAGGGCCATCCAGAACAAGCCTTGGTCCATGACATAGTAGAGCCAAGTGAACTTCGAGATAGAAGGCTTGCACATGTGCATTATAAGGCACTACCTCTTGCAAGCAAAGATGTTGAAGGTCTTCCAGAAATGCAAGCAAAACATGATGGGGTCTGCAAAGGATGTGCGGAAGGAAAGAACACAAAGAAGACATTTCCAAGTAGCAAAAGAAAAGCAAAAGGAATCTTGGAAATCATCAACTTCGATGTATGCGGTCCTATGTCATCAAGCTCACTAAGAGGGTATGCATATTATGTTTATTTTAATGACGATTCTTCTAGGAAGACATGGGTTTACTTCATGAAGAATAAAGATGAAGTATTCAACAAGTTCAAGGAATTCAAAGCCTTGATCGAGAATCACACTGAAAAGAAGAACAAGACCTTTCGATTAAATAATGGCGGAGAATTCACTTCAAATGAATTCAAAGAGCTATGTAAATAATCAGGGATTAAGAGGGAGTTGTCCACTCCTTATAATCCACAACAGAATGGGGTTGCAGAATAGAAGAACAGAACTATCATGGAAGTTGCAAGAGCTATGCTTCATGATCAAGATCTTCCTATGCATCTTTGGGCGGAAGCTATCAGAACAATGGTGTATGTATAGAACCGTACTCCACATAGATTACTCGAGAACAAGACTCCTAAAGAATTCTTATCCGGCAAGAAACCAAAAGTCAGCCATCTCAGAATATTCGGCTGTCTAGTATACATACACATTCCAAAAGAGAAGAGAACAAAATTAGATCCTTCAGGAAAGAAGGGTATATTTGTGGGATACTCTGAAAGCTCGAAGGCTTATAGAATATATTTCCCAGGATACAAGAAGATTGACATCAGCAGGGATGTGACATTTGATGAAGACACAGCTTACAACAAATCCAGAAAGAGATCTACTGAAGAACCTAAAGAAGCAGAAGCACCTAGAAGTCATGATACAACCATGAATCAAGAAACTCAAGAAGAAGATCGAGAATTTGAGGAACCACAAAGACCTGTAGATCCACCTCTAGAGAAGAATCCTCATAAGAGGAAAATTGCTTGGGTATGAGAACTTATCCAAGGTGTGGAAAGATATGGGGCTCCAGAAGAAAATCATAGAGAAATAAAGAGGACCAGATCCTGCTTTGGGTGTGTATCTTTACTATGTGATTTCATTGATAAAAAACCTTCCAGTTATGAAGAAGTGAAAAAATGGAAAGAATGGAAGGATGCTATGATCGAAGAATATTAATTGATCATGAAGAATGATGTTTGGGATGTTGTCCCAAGACTAGAAGGGAAGTCAGTTGTAACTTCCAAATGGATCTACAAGATCAAGCATGCTGCAGACGGTATCATTGAAAAGTATAAGGTAATATTTGTGGCTCGGGGTTTCTCTCAGAAATAAGGAATAGAGTATGAAGAAACCTTTGCACCTATAGCCAAATACACTTTCATCAGATCAGTACTTGCTCTGTCTGTAGTGATGAAATGGAATATACACCAGATGGATGTCAAGACTGCTTGAATGGTGTAGGGGAAGAGGAAGTGTATGTAGAAAAACCACTCATTTTTGAGACACATGACAGAGAGTCTCATGTATGTAGATTGAAGAAAGCCCTGTATGGTTTGAAACAGGTACCCAGGACTTGGTGCGGTAGAATTGACAGTTTTCTATCTAGTTTGGGCTTTACAAAGAGTAAAGCAGATTCCAACCTATACTACAAGGTTGAATATGGAAACCCAGTGATGCTTCTACTATATGTAGATGATCTATTTGTGACAGGTACGGATGGTTTGATTGCTGATACAAAGAGAAATCTTGCTACTGAGTTCAAAATGAAGGACTTGGGTATGATGCATTATTTTCTAGGTATGGAGGTGTGGCAGAGTGCAGATGGAATCTTCCTTGGATAAGGGAAGTATGCAGTAAATATCCTAAAGAGGTTTGGGATGATGGACGGTAAGGCTATGGAAATGCCTATGGCATCAAACCTAAAGCTATTGAGTGATGCTTCATCAGAGACGGTTGATGCCATGATGTATCGTCAGATGATTGGGTCCTTGATGTACTTGACGAACACAAGACCAAACATTTTCTTTACTATGAACACCTTGAGCCAATTCTTGACAGATTCAAGACATGTTCACTTGATTCCCGCAAAGCATATTCTTAGATACCTGAGGGGTACAGTTGATTATGGGATGAAGTATGAGACGAATTATAAGATTAACCTGGAGGGTTCTATTGATTTAGATTGGGCAGGCAGTGCCATCGATAAGAAGAGCACTTCAAGGTGTTGCTTCAGTATAGGATCATGTGTGATCTCTTGGTTTAGCAGGAAGCAATCCCGTGTGGCCCTAAGTACAGCTGAAGCAGAGTATGTCACAACTTGTTCAGCTAGTTTTAAGGTAGTATGGCTGTGGAAGCTACTGTATGATATATTTGATCTCTAATTGGATGCTACTTGTCACACATTATGACAAACAGAGTTGCATGAAGTTATCAGAAAATCCAGTTTTCCATGACAAGTTGAAGCATATCAAGATCAAGTATCACTATATTAGGGATATTGTGAAGAGGGGTGCAATGAAGATCTAGTATGTTGCAATGGAGGAACAAATAGCTGATGTATTGATGAAGCCATTGGCTAGGCTGAAGTTCAAGTACTTCAGGGAGAATCTTGGTGTTCTCCAGATCGAGGTTTCCTCCAAGAGAACGTGATGAGACCCATAGCCATTTTGACATGGTGAGAGGATCGGTTCCTTCCATGGTCAGATGTAAGGGCTGAGCCATTCTATCATGGTGAGAGGATTGGTTCCTTCCATGTCAGATATGAGTGCTGGCCATTCTATTGAGTAGGATATATGTAAGGGCAACTGCCATTCTGGGAATGGAGGCACCTGGTCAGTTACCAGGAAAACTTAGTCTAGGACTGAGAAGCCATTCTGACATGGTGAGAGGATTGGTTCCTTCCATGGTCAAATGTAAGAGATGAACCATTCTGTCATGGCTAAAGGATTAAGTTCCTCCCATGTCAGATGTGAGTGTTGGCCATTCTGATGAGTAGGTGAGATGCAAGGGCAACTGCCATTCTAGGAATGGAGGCACTTGGTCAGTTACCAGGTAGCTTAGTGTGGGACTCGGGGCCATTCTGATGCGATGATAGGATTAGTTCCTTCATGATCAAATGTGGGTGCATGCCCTTTCGATGCGATGTGTTTACACATGGTCAAATGTAAGTGTAGAGCCTTTCCAACAAGATGAGGTTGGATATAAGTGCTGATCCGTTTTGGCACGATGTGTTTACACATGGCCAGATGTGAGTTCTGTGCCTTTCTGACAAGATGGGGTTGGATATAAGTGCAGTACCTTTCCGACAAGATGGGGTTAGATCTAAGTGCAGAGCCTTTTTGATTTTATGTGCTTACACATGATCGAATATAAGTGCTGAGCCTTTTTGACAAGATGAAGTCAGATGTGAGTGCTGGGCCTTTCTGACAAGATGAGGTAAGATGTGAGTGCTGGGCATGCCTTTCTGACACAATGAGGTCAGATGTAAGAGCTGGGTAGGCCATTCTGACATAAGTGTCAGATATAAGAGCTGATGAAGACCTACATGAAGGGTAGGCCTACAGGATTGACTCTATATAACTTCTTTTGATGAGAAGAATCGAGATAGCACCATTATGAGATAACATATAATGAACCAGACTTGATGATGATCTAGATCAAGTGATCCAGATGAGATGATCCAGACTTAATGACGATCCAGATCAGGTGATGATACAGTTGTGATGATGATCCAGACTTGATGATGATCCAGATCAAGTGATCCAGATGTGATGATGATCCAGACTTGATGATGATCTAGATCGAGTGCTAATATAGCAATGATGAGCTAGTAGTCATTATGATGTAGATCCCGTGATGAAGAAGACTTGAAGAAAAAGAAGACTCAAAGACAAAGAAGACTCAAATATGAAGAAGACTTGAAGACTAAGAAGACTTGAAGATGACGAGATGTTCCAATTGATGCAAAGAAGAAGACCAGTGCTGAAAATTGTGTCAAAAGAATACCTTCCTAGTTAAGAGGGAGTGTTGATGTATTTGCAACTTTGGAATGTATTCATCTATGTATCTTATGTCCTGTAACTCGATATTTATTCCGGGATGTATCTATTATGTAATTGAGTCATGTTGTCATGCCCCAATGTTCCGATCGGGAGGATCTATTATGTAAACAAGTCATGTCAAGTCATTGTGGGTAACCCTTCGATTGTCTATAGGTTGAAGTCCCCGCAGTTCTGGGGTACTAGGTTTATTAGAATCTCCTAGTTGAGTTCGGCCCTAGTAGGGTTTTATTCATGTCGAGATTAGTATAAATAGAGAACTGTAGTCTCTATTTAGCATGCAACTTATACACACTCAAGTGTAGCGCATAGTTGAGGAAGGAGAAGACACTGGGGCTAGACAAGAAGAAGGTTACTGCTGTCGGGAGGTCACTTACTGTTTTGGGATTTTATATTTTGGTGTTGATTCTATCTCTGAGGAAGTTGCAGGTTTTTCTCCTTTATGGTGTCCCTGAGGAAAAGCACTGTGTTCATTGTCTCTTGTGTTTAATTGTTGTTCTTGTTATTATCTCAGTTAAAGATCCTAATAATGCTAGCTTAATGTTGAAAAACTAACATTATAAGCAAGGAAAGCAACTCAATGAATCACCCCATCTATGCAGTGGACATTGATTTTGGGTCATGCATTTTGCAAATAGATGATTCTTAGCAGACATCATCCCAGTTCACTGAGCCCACCTGTCAGCATCCCAAAGAAGTAACCACAGCAATCTGGACCATGTATTTTGATGGGGCTAGAACTCAAAGCTCAGCAGGTGCACGTATAGTATTGATCTCCCCATCTAAAGAAAACATCCACCTCTCTTATAAGATTTATTTTAAAACCACTAAAAACATAGCAGAATATGAAGCCTTGCTGCTATGAGTTAAAGTTGTCAAGGATATTGGGATCATGTGCATAAATATTTTTGGATATTTGGATCTCATCATACAGCAGGTCAACAACACTTTTTAGACAAAAAAATATCAGACTGAAGGCCTACAGGAATGAGGTATGGAATCTCAGAGATTCATTTATGTTTTTTGAACTATCATATATTCCTAGGGCTTTGAATCACCTGGATGATTCCCTAGCTGTCTCTGCAAGTTTGTTTGTTCCTCCTTTACCCCCTAAGCTCATCTATGATGTTCATGTCAAGTACAGACCCTCTTTGCGAGATAATGTAAAATTATGGAGGGTGTCTGAGAATGATGATGAGCTTAGTAAATTCCTTCAGTTAGTAGATGAATTTTCTGACATACACATAGACTAGGAAAACCTAAACATGGAGGAATCCAAACAAACCAAGTTAAAAGATAAAGTGGCTAATCAAAAGATTGTCCAATTTCCCAGCAACTACATACCCCTAGGTCTAGTACCATTGGAAGATCTGTTTTATCACAATGACATCCCTTTCAAGCCTGTCAAAAGGGAACTAGATCCTATTATCCAAGAGCAAAACATAGGCAGCCAAAGCCATCCAAAGATGATAAATCTATCCACTGGGCTGACTATTGGTCAGAAGTCTGAATTTTGCAACTTGATAAAAGAGTTTGCTGATGTATTTGCATGGGAGTATAGTGACCTAAAACCATATGACACCAACATCATCCAACACAAGATTCCTTTGGAGAAGGACACAATTCATTTCAAATAGAAGTGAGGCCCATCAACCCTCTCCTATTACTAGTGATTGAAAAAGAGATCCACAAGCTCCTCAAATCCAAGATCATTATTCCCCTCAGGTATTCCCAGTGGATTGCGAACCTAGTAATGGTAAGAAAGAAAAATGGATAAATCAAGTTGTGTGTGAATTTTAGAAACCTGAACAAGTGTTCTAAGAAATACAACCATCTACTGCCCAAGATGGAACACCCACTATAGAAAGTCTTAGGGGATAGGGTTATGTCCTTCCTTGATGGCTTCTCTGGATACAACCAAGTTGCTGTGCACCCAGATGACCAAGAGAAGATTGCCTTTAGCACCCCCTAGGGAACCTTCATGTATGCTAAAATGCCATTTGGGCTAATGAATTCTGGGGCTACTTTTCAGAGAGCTATGGACCTAGCTTTTGTAGGGCTAAAAGCTAAGATTGTGCTGATATATTTGGATGATGTAACAGTTTACTCTCACAGCTATCATGTCCACTTACAACATCTAAGGAAGGTATTTCTGAAGTGCAGAAGGTATGGAATGTCACTGAACCCCAAGAAGTCCTAGTTTGCACTCACCAAAGGAAAGCTCCTAGGCCACATAGTCTTAGCTGAAGGTGTAAAGATCGATCCAGTGAGGGTGGAAGCAATCCAAAATCTGTCAATACCAAGGTCAAAAAGAGACATTCAATCCTTTTTAGGTAAGATAAACTTTGTTAGAAGGTTCATTCCAAATCTCTCTGAGCTGGTAAAGCATATAAAAGTCATGCTAAAAAAGGATGCAGAAATAAAATGGACTGACCAGGCAAGGAATTATTTTAAAGACATCAAGAAGGCTATCATGGAGGCCCCAACCCTGATTAGTCCCGACTACACCAAGGGTTTTTACATTTTCTCTTTTCCATCTTATGACACAGTGGCAACTATACTATTTCAAAAGAATGATGAAGGTCTTGATCATCCAATTGCATTCTTCAACATAACCTTGAGAGATGTTGAGATGAAGTATGAACCAATTGAGAAGCAGACTTATGCTCTCATAAAATCTTTGAATACTTTCATAATCTACATTCTCCATGCAAAGGTCATTGCATCTGTCCCTTCAGTTGCTGTGAAGGATGTTTTGACTCATCCTGACATTGATGGGAAGAGAGCTAAGTGGATTTCCAAACTCATTGAGTTTGATATAGAGGTGAAACCCACCAAGCTAGTAAAGGGGCTAGGTTTCGCCAAACTCATGGCCAAAGAAAACTGTGAATTGATGGGAATAAATTTCACGTGTCAAATCAACAAAGGTGCAGATGGTGATAGCTACAGAAATAGAAGTAAATAAAGATCAGAGTGACATTCCATCAGTAGCTGATAACATAGCTTCATGTGAGTGGTACTCGGGTATCATTCAATTTTTGCAAAAATTAGAAGTATCTCTTGATCTCACTCCTAACCAGGCATGAGCTCTTAAGTTGAAATCTATTAAACTTTGCATAATTGACAAAATGCTGTACTGGAGAGACCAGTCTAGAGTTTTGATAAGGTGTCTAGATAAAGAGGAAGGAGAGTAGGTCATGCATTACTTTCATTCCAACACATGTGGAGGCCACCACTATTGGAAAACCACAGCCCACAAGATCTTCAGAGCAGGATACTATTGGCCAGTCCTCTTTGCTGATGTATGAACTTTTGTAAGGGCCTGTACCAAAGCCAAAGATTTATAGGGAAGCAGCAATCCAAATCCTTACCCCTTAGGCTTGTTAAAGTGAATGGGGTCTAGATTTCATAGGTGAAATAAATCCATCCTATAGTGGACAACATAAATGGATCTTAGTAGCCACTGAGTACTTTACAAAATGGATAGAAGCAGTACCTACCAAGAATGCCACTCATCAAGTCATAATGAGATTTTTATATGACAATATCTTTAGCAGGTTTGGCTTCCCAGTAAGGTTTGTTATAGTTGATTTTACAACACATGGTGAATCACATTTTTATGGCCTTTCCTGTCCCTCTGCAGACTCCTTAGGTCCCATGGACCATTTTTGTACATTTGATGTTTCCAAGATCATCCCTAAAAACATGCAAAAATTGCCATACGTGACTTTTAAACCCTTTCTCGCGTATATACGTAGGTTTGACCCCTAAAACTATGTACATCGGGATGTGTGCAAAAGGCCAAATTCTTTTGGAGTTTTCCTTGATGTGGATCCAGCTCACTTGTCTCCTGGCCTTCCATATGCCTTGAGATCACTCGGATTCCACCTTTCATTACCCCATTCAAGAGCTATATGAGGAACCCTTTTGATACATTGAAGGCATGAGGAATTGAGAGCAAGAAAACTATAGTCCATTGTTGCTAGAGCTTATACTTGAGTCTGCATCCCTTTTTCCCTTGGAGCCATTTTGTGTTCTTCCTAATCTTGCCTTCTGCTTGTGAGCTTGCTATCGAGAGATGGAGGATTGAAGTGGTGGAGGCTCAAGTGAGGGACTCAGTTTCTCCGATTCACAGACGTACCGACAGAGGTTGTCTCTATTGTAATCTCTATTTTATATTAATATAAATATCTTTTCCTATTCAATAATGTGTATTTGAATGAATATTTGATCCATGGATGATTTCAAATGCTTATATTTTATTGATTATGTATGCTAGATTAGGTCTAACACTATTATATATATAATTCTTGTCTTGTTTATTGAATGTTGAGGAATCAATTTATCAATTCAAGCTGGAGTTGGAAAGCTCAATGCGGATCTACATCAACCGTCCGAAATAAGGTACGAATCGATATCCTTTAGGGTTATATATTTGGTTTCTATTGCATATAGGAAAGGATTGATTTATGGAGTCAAGCTAACTGTTGTGGTACCCCAAGCCATAGGAATTTCTCTCCATAACAGAATTGGTGACTGCGCTGGGGAGTTCCTAGTAATTGTCCTTTGGGGGTTTTCATTGGAATTCAATGTTCTTGAATGGCTCTGATTTCTCTGTTTCTGATTCGTGTCTGGGGGCATGTTTTCCTGGTAGTGTCTTATTGGTGTGAATTTTGTCTCAGCTTATCTACTTACCTTCATTTTTATACAATTTTCTTCCTGTACACGAGTTTTTAACTCACAATCGCATATACATGCAGTTTTGACTGCTATATCTGCGTACATATGCAGGGTTTCTCCATACAGTCGTGTACGCCCTGATTTTTTCCTTTTAGAGGAAGATTGATTGTTGTTGGGTGAATTTTGATTATTGTTGAGTCTCGTTTGATACTACTAGAGTCTGTATACACCTCTGTTTCTGACCAGAGACACCTTTTTGATGGCAAATGTTTTTTAAGAATGTTCTTGTCATTGCATTTTTTATTTTTTGTTTTGGGATTAGTGCATTAGATTTATTTTACCTTAGTATTTTGTGTGAGTGCTATTTGATTGTGCTTGTAGAGTCTGGGGGTGGTAGAATCATTCTTTTGCTTTGCTATCTCATTTTTATTCAAAAAATCCAAAAATATTTGCTTCTTTGCATCATTATGCATTGCACTTTGCACTTTACATGGTACTTGCACTAGGTTTTCTTAGAGAAGTATTAGTTAGGATTTCATATAGGAATGATTGAATTTTCCATTTGAAGAAAATTTTGCACTTCACATAGTAGCATGCCCTATTTTTCATTCGACACAATGCATTTGCATTGATAGTTAGGTGTGGATTTTACTTCATGTTGCGTCATAACACCATTGGTTGCATGGTCATCTAACTTTTTCATGTAATAAAGCCAAATAAAATCAACACTTAATTAAAATGGATTACACTATTTTCTTTGATAGGGTACACCAACAAGATTAGGTTTTAGGGTCTTGGAATAGTTCATTGTGAGTAAATTCTCTAAGACCACTAAACAACAACATGTATGTGTCTCTCCAGGTGAGAGTGTGAAATTCCTTGGTATAATTAGTGTTTCTTAGGATCCTCCTCTTACAAGGGAGTTAAGCATGAGGCAGTGTGAGCGGTTATTGATTGGGATGACCCCTAGTCATAACTGAGTAGCACCGGAGATATTTCCAGGATTGTATTAATATTCAGGTGCTCTTTCGAGAGTTTCGGGCTTTGATACCCTGCCCATATGGTCAATCCCACCTGTGACTGTCCGCCTGAGCATTGATTATATTGAGGTGACCTTAGTTTCCTTACCTAGGTTATCGAGGGGGTACTTTGTAGGGGTTATTCTGTAGGTGTCCCAGCCAGGTTGGGGTTGGACAACACAGTCACTATATGCATTGAAGTTGAGGGCCACAATAATTGGTTACGAACCTCCGCTTGTTGTGTATGGGAGTCTCAAGCCTCTCCTAGGAGAGACATATCTGCTTCATTCGGGAGCTCACATATCCTACCCTTGTTTGCTTGTGATTGGATTTAGATTATATTGGCATATGCTCTGTGCATGTTAGCTTTCTTAGTTTTTGCATAATTAGAGAGTCTTTTTCATTTTTTGAGTCATTGTGGATTCAGGTGCGACACTCTGTTGTTCTTGTCGTTTAGCAGGACTTCTTCCTTCTACATCTCCTCCTCCTTTGGGAGAGAGAAATAGACAGTCCAAGCGGACTAATTCTCACATTGATTCACACATGATGGGAGATCATGAAGATGAAATTCCTGAGTTGTCTTCTCCACCTTAGGAGGTTGGGGAAGAAGATCCTACTCCTGTATATGATCCTTCACCTAATATACCTACACACTCTAGGTTCCCTCCTTCACATGATATACCTACACACTCCGGGTATGATCCCTCATTCACAAGTCACTGGTATTGGATGTTGGGTGACAAGACTCATCATGAACCTGTGAGCACTAGTTATGTTAGTTATGGCATGTATGGTATCCCTACACATGATCTGGAACATCATGCCAAGTCAGAATATGATCTTAGCACTATGCCTGGGGGCATTCCCATTCCTTACCATGCGGAGAGATTTGGGAGCATGAGTCACATTTCACCCTCCAACCCTACGGTGGAGGCTACATCTCATGTTTTTCCTAGCCTAGTGTTAGTAGTCCTATTCGGATACCAGAACCAAGATGAGTGACGGTAGGGAATACCACTTACATAGTTTCACATGTCCCTTCGTCCTCTATTCCTAGTTCTTCGAATTCTATTCCTCCCCATCATTCACATGGTCCTTCAGGCCGGAATGTTTCTATGAGTCATGTGCGTACTACTGGTACTCGCGTAGTCGTCTCTCAGAGTCAAGTACCTCCTGTTATCTTAGGAGGTCATATTCCTACTTTTGGAGGTCATATTCCTACTTCTAGAACGTCTATTCCTACCTATGGAGTTTCTCATGGGACTTCTTATGGACCATATTATGTACCATAATATGAACAAAGTTATTCACCTTATGGGTACAGGTATCAAAAACCCGCTTACTCCCCGAATTATGGCTTTGTAGCCCCAAATAGTCAAGGTACACCACATTATGGTGCTTCCATGCCACCCTACACAGATCAAATGGGAAGAGGATACTATGGCCATGGCCATGGTGGTTACGGTAATCAGTCCTATGTGAACCAAAATTATTAGGGAGTGTCTCATAGACTTGTTCAACCTAGGCTCCCTTTTCTCGCAATGTTAAATTTTCCTGACTTATTGAGACTAACGAACGATTTGGTATCTTATGACCCGGTTGTCCCTACGAAGCTTCCCTCGGACATCCCCAAATTCGAGGGCAAACTAGGAGAATATCCTAGTGAACATGTTACTGCATTTAACTTTTGGTGCTCTTCTAATTCCTTACGACGAATATTCGATCCATTTAAGGATATTTCAATGCACCCTTACAGGGCCTGCAGTAAAATGGTACATAGAGTTACCTAGGGGGGCATTCACTTTGTTTGATGACCTAGCTATGAATTTTCTCGGTCACTTCCAGCTACCAGTATGTTATGACATTGGTACAAAACTCTTGTCGACATTTTGGCAAGACAAAGCCACGCATATCTCGGAACATATCCAAGAGTGGTGTAGATGGAAGAGATTGATTAAAGCCTTCATACCACTGGAGTTTCTCCTTGAGTGGTTCCTTAAGTTGTTACTACCTTATATAGCGAAGGATGTTTCTACATCCAAAGTCCAAAATGAGGAACAAGCCATTTTTAGGATGCAGGAATTGGATTTGATTTATGCTCAATCTGATTTGTTATACGAGATCATTCCTAACGCTTTGCGTTCTAGTTTCGACCCTAAGATGAAACCTAGACCACATGCCGATGGAAATGTTGGTTGTACGAGTACCAAACCTGTGGATTCAGTTGTGAAATAGTTGAGTCAATTATATATCAACCAATCTACCTTAGGACAAGCCACAACTTCATCTCAACCCACCCAATGACAAGTGTGCTTTTGGTGCAATCACCGGACTAGAAGGGTAACCAACAACCCAGAAGGAATAAGAAGAAGGGTAAAAACAATCATAAGGGTGGGAATAAGAATGCAAATGCCAATTCTAATGACAAGAATGCCCAAAATGATAGGGGGGACAAGTATCCTAAATGTAAGGTTAAGTTTCCTTGCAAGTTGTGTAAGGAATACCACCTCACTCACTTGTGCCCTCGGATAGAAGAATACTTGAGGTTCATAGCGCAGGGCCTAGCTTTGCTGACTAACCCTTTACCTCATAATCAGAATATGAACTCAAGAACCCATGATAAATATGGTAGAGGTCATGATCCATTGGAAGCTAGTAATGGTCATGGTTGAATCAATATGGTGCGTGCTACTAAGGTTGTGACTCATGCGAAGGACTATGGTTCATCACAACCAGAACTTGTAAAGGAACCTGCTCCACCTGGGAGTCCTTTGCATATTGAAAACCTTGTGAATAAACCTGAAGTTGTACCTCACATTCCTAAAGGAGTCCTAAAGTGTTTGAGGCACAATACTAATTCTTGAGCCTCCCAAAACTATTCTGTTGTCGAGAATTTGGGCCACACTCCTTGTGCGATGTTTGCACTCGATGTACTTCAGAGTTGTCCTTCGCAAAGGAAGGCTTTGCTTTCTACTCTTGGTGTTAATAATGATAATTATTCCTCTTTCATCAAAATTGAAACTGTGGGACTACAGCCTCACTTTCCTTACTATGTTTCTCTCTTGATTCATGTAGAATGTGTTAACAAGATCGTCCAATGCACTGTGATTAATGAAGGCGTTGCTACTTCCGTGATGTCTTTGGTGTGTTGCAAGGGTTTGGGTTCCCCTGAGTTGTCTAAATCCGCTACCATGTTGAATACATTTGATGATAGATCATTTTGGCCATGCAGCATTCTTCCTTCTCTTAAGGTCCATTTGGGAGGGAAGACCATCGTGATCGAGGTTGAGGTGGTTGATGCACCCCTTGACTACAATCTGTTACTAGGTAGGAATTGGATGTACAGTATGCAAGCTGTAGTTTCTTCTCTATTTCGAGTTTTATGCTTTCCATTTAATGGGAATATAGTTATGATTGATCAAATGTCATTCAAGAATCTGTGTGTTACCGCATCTTTGGGAGCTTCTGTCTCAATTGTCACGCACTCTCAGCCGACAACTAGGAGTGTGGGTGTTGGCATGTACCCATCCCTTATGGGATCATTTATTTGTCCTGTACTTGTTCTTATGATTGGGTCTACTTTTGGTGAGGCTTCATCATCATTGCGTTCGGTGTATTTTCACACCACTCATATGGAAGATCCTTGGATTCTTCCTACACTGAGTCCTTCAAGTGAGCCCATCGGAACGGATGCGTCATTGCCTACAACTATGATAGCATATCAAGATAATCTTGAATGTGTTGCAGAGCCTAGTCCTTCCTCTTTGTGGATGGAGGAGGAGGACCCATATGTGCTGCCTGCATGGGAATTTGAGTCTTCTCACACACATGATTGCCTTGATAGTGTTTTTCCATTAGATGAAGCTATTATTGAGGCTATGTTTGGGGTTGAGCCACCTTCGGAAGAGTTGCATCATAGATCTTAATTTCTTCCCGAGCTTGACCATTTGGAATGTGAAGACTTTAGGGAGATTCTTAGTGAGAGAATTGGTAGTCCCGTGGTTCCATTAAGCTCTCCTGGTCCGATGCCTAATGGAAACATGGCGAATATAGCCCCTACCATTCCTATCAATATCTTTTGTGATCCTGGAAAGGTTGAGAATATCTATATTGGGGAAGAATTTTCCCATGCTGAGATTCAAGAGTATACTGAGATTTTCAAAGAATTTGATGATGTATTTGCTTGGTCATATGAGGAAATTCCAGGTATCGACCCTCACATTGTTGAGCATGAAATTAAAACTTATGCTAATTCTAAGCCTGTTCGACAATGCTTGCATGTGATGAATCCTAGAAAAGCACTCACGATTAAGCCTGAGATAGAAAAGTTGTTGAATGCCAGTTTTTTCTATCCCGTTCCCTTGACGAAGTGGGTTTCAAACCCCATTTCGGTCGATAAGAAGCAGGGAACGATCCGTATATGCACGGATTTCCATGACTTGAATCGTGCCTGTCTTAAGGATAATTTTCCCACACCATTTATCGATCAAATTTTGGATGAGTTTGGGGGAAGCGAGGTATTTTCCTTTATGGATGGCTTTTCCAAATACAATTAGATACAGATCAAACCTGAGGACTGTTGTTAGGGTTTTACCCCTACCTTGTGCGAATGAGCACCTACTAAGGAGAATGGATTCCTTAGTAGCAGTTCAATAATATGTAAAATAAAAGATGCTAAACTGAAATAAAAACTAATCTAAACATGTTCATGAAGCAAAACAGCAAAAAGTAAAGAATGATTTTTTATTGATCTGACCTCCAATGTGGAGGTTGGTGAAGCCCATTGCGTTGATCTGAGAGGTTGCTCTGAGCTCTAGCTGCTCCTTCCCTTTCTCCAATGGTGGAAATGGGCCAAAAGGGGCTCTCACGGTGAAAGTATATCAAGGATGAGCTAGGGTTTCAAGAGCAATTTTGGCAGAGGCAAGATACTTGCGATTGTGGATGATCTGAAATAAGGGGTCTCCATCACTTATTTATAGTGGTGGAGTGCCGGTTTAGGGTTAGGGTTTCAGCTGTTTAGGGTTTTTTCCTCCTTTTCCTGATTATTTTATATTTTTTCTTCCTTTTTGGATATTTTTTAGAAAAAGAGGGTTTTATGGCCTTTTGGAGGCATTTTAAGCCTTTTGGAGGCTTTTTAGATGGTTTTATGGGTTTTTGATGGAAATATGGTAGGAAATTGGACAAATGAGCCATGGAGTGGGGTAGATGAGGTAGTGAACCCTTTTTGGGTGTTAACAGATTGCCCCCTGATGTGCGAGGGCAAGAGCTCATCGTATGGCCAATGGACATCATAAGTCATATTTGTTTTTCCTGGGGTGTGGAGAAGAGAAGGAACCAACTGAAGCTCGGAACATCGATCTCGAACCAACTGCAAGGACTGAAAAGTACATAACCTCAATAATGGATGAGGAATCATCTGATCATCTGGACGAGGCGGGCATTCCCATGCTCGTATCAATATACATAAAAATAACTGTGAGGCCTGAAAAGGGGGACCTGTAGGATACATAGAAATCCACTGTGTATATCATAAGGGTCTAGAAGGGACACAAATCTGGAACATACTACTGGGCTGACCATGTCTGAGCTGAACAACTGATGCACTGGAATGACAGCAGCGCTACTGAATGTGGTTCCAAAGGAACTAATGAGCTGCTGGATCAAAGTGACAACGGTCATACTTGCAATGGTACACTGATCTGGAACCGAACTGGGTACTCAAGGAAGCATGAAACTGGATGGCTTCCGAATACAATCGCCAACACATCCCGGACATCCACGGGAACATATAACTGGCCATTCCAAAGTGACTCACCAATGTGCTAGAGTCGGGGGAAATCCGGGGTCTTCGACACATAATGGAAAGGATATACATCCTACGCGATTCTCAACGATGCGATTAAGGTGCTGAAGTCGAGCATGTGAGAAACAACTATTCGGAGAGGCAATGATGACTCCTCCCAAAATGGTCCGTAGGCACTCACCACAGATGGTGATTGGTCCAGGGCGCAGGGGCCTCTAGGTCTATCCTCTGAAATAGAGGGGCTGTCGTCGACAGAGGGAGACCTGCAACTATCAAGGTAATGATGTTTCCTTGACAGGAGCGTGAGGTGAAAAACCAAACTGTGATAGTACTGATGGCAGGAGTGATAAACTGGGCAAGTAGAGTGGGTGGACTCAAACTTCCTTTGTTCAGAGTATGATGGCGGGGATGATCGGGCAGCATATGAGACTGACTGGTGGTAAAGGGATCATAGCGGCATAGGATCTGAGGGTGAATGGGCTGAGGGAGACTCAAGCTGTGGTAAAATCATAGGAGATTGCAGAATAATATGAACAAAGGCGACCTGATTGGGGATGCTGCCGAGAGGATTGATCATAGCGCCAAGAGGCGCGGGGGGACTTCTTCATGGGTTAGGGAACTAGAAGAAGTGTGGATATAAAATGGTACTGTCATGTGGATTTTACGAGCCCAGGACAGTTCATGCTCCTGGTTGCTTTCAAATTTAAGGAGTCTGAAAGCAAATAAGAAGACTCTGAAGTAATAGAATGGTACTGTCGTGTGGATTTTACGAGCCTAGGACAGTACATGCTCGTGGTTGCTTTCAATTTTAAGAAGTCTGAAAGCAAATAAGAAGACTCTGAATTAATGGCCAGGCAAGGAGGAAGTGTTCAATCAAGGAATATTTATGATGACCAGGACTGAGGGTGGGGGGGAACACTGGTGGGCCTCCTTGCGGGGTGAATGAATGGTGGCAAAATAACGAAACATTTGTAGTATGACAGGAGTGGATGGCTCATGTAAAAAGTGTGGAACAATCTGATGGCAGCCGATGTGGCGCATACATTGAGGCAGCAAGATGTCGGGACACAATGTTGAAATTGTACCAAGTGAGAGCGAGAAATGATCTCAAGCATCATCACGAGCTCGGAAAAATGAATCCGGCGATATAAAAAGTGTTAAAAATGGAGAGCGGACGAAGTGGTGTGCAAACTGAGGCGACTATTGGTATCGAAAAAATGGGCAAAAAATGACGTAGAAAAAATAATGCAACGAGGTGACCATCGTGACGGTCTCATCGTGCTGATTCCAATGGTGGAAATTGTTCAGAGAACGGACTCCGTATGGGTTCAGAATGGCCAAAACAAGAAAAAGGTCAACGGGCTATAAATAGTAAGTGGGACGCTGTTTCTGACGAACGGGGGGTACATCAGGCCATGTGTCGATGTGGTGCTCTATAATGGCAGGGTCAAGACCAAGAATTTCGGTATAGGACCAAGCAAAGACATCACAGAATTCTCTGAAGAGTTTTTTGTATTCCTCAATCTCTTGTTCACTGCAAGAGGCCCCTAAAGTGATGAGTTTGGGGGTGCTTCCTGGGGCCGCGATATCAATTTGGATGACAGGTGAGATGTTGGCCATGTTACCCTCTTCGAAGGTGTCAGGAGCAGGAATAGGGTCCTTGAACTAGTCGACCTTATGGGGAAGGAAGTCTTTGGATTCAACGGCAAATTGGGTAGCAGTGTTAGAGAAGGATACCTCTAGGAGGAAGTAGGAACGATGGTGCATGTCATCCCAGGGATAATCCGGGGCAGTGAGAGCCTCGAGAATCTCCTCATCAGTACAGAATGTTTGTGTCGTCAAGTCGGTTGACGAGGGAGTAGTGACGGAAGAGATCATATATATGGTATTAACCTCTTCGGAAGAGGAAGAGACCGGGGAATGGATTTCCTCAATGGTGAGGGGTGCCGTCTCGAGATCCAGATTGTTCATCTCAAAGAGAGCTGCTCTATACTCAGGGAGATTGGGACAGTGATGGGAGTAATGCCTGTAAACATTGCATAGGGCACAGGAGTGGTTAGTGCGTAGGGATTTGTCGCGAGGCTTAGGGGTTGAAGCTAGATGGAAAACCGAGATAGTGGGGTCGTCGTCAAGCAGTTGCATGTATTCCTGTAACGTTGGTAACTGAGGACATAGGTGAGTCGCATGGCCCAACTCATCGCACAGCGCGCGTTTGGGAGGAGCACGAAACACAGGGGGATTTTTTACTGTCTTAGGAGGTGTGACAGCAG
>LPNX010821692.1:838809-948613 GCA_001517045.1 Pseudotsuga menziesii | reverse complement strand
CACTTGAATTAGGTGACAGATTGTGTGCTCGTGAGGTTATGAACCCAGAAGAGAAGTGCCAGGGCAACTTCCTAAATATCAATAATACTGAATGAAAAAAAAATTTACCATGCAAAATTATCTGAATAAACAATGCTGAAATTTTTAAGAAATTATGTAAAGGGGGACAAAAATGCTGTTGCAGAAAAGGCTGTAGGGTTGCAGGTAGAACAGATGGCTGTGCAAGTGCAGAAAATATGGCAGCAAAGGGGCTAAGTGCAAAATTCAGATCGCGCGTCTGGGGTGAAATCACGCGGTCGGACCGCGGGTTTGAAGGAAACAGGCGCGCTCAGGTCGCGGCTGTCTGGTAGACAGCGGCGGTTGGGACCGCAGGAAACAGGAAAAAAGGCGCGGTCGAGACATAGGAAAAGAAACGAAAGGCGTGGTCAGGTCGCAGCTAAGAGCTGGAAAGGCGCGGTCGGGTCGCAGGAAAGGGCCTGAAAAACGTGGTCGGGACGCGACTGTGAAGGAAAAAACTGCGGTTTACGGCGGCCAAAAACCACCACCCGAAAGGACAAAACGGGAAATAAAATAAAAATAAAAACTAGCGGAGTCGCCAAAACTGTTGCTAGGGTTTTACCCCTAGCTTGTGCGAATGAGCACCTACTAAGGAGAATGGATTCCTTAGTAGCAGTTCAATAATATGTAAAATAAAAGATGCTAAACTGAAATAAAAACTAATCTAAACATGTTCATGAAGCAAAACAGCAAAAAGTAAAGAATGATTTTTTATTGATCTGACCTCCAATGTGGAGGTTGGTGAAGCCCGTTGCGCTGATCCGAGAGGTTGCTCCGAGCTCCAGCTGCTCCTTCTCTTTCTCCAATGGTGGAAATGGGCCAAAAGGGGCTCTCACGGTGAAAGTAGCTCAAGGGTGAGCTAGGGTTTCAAGAGAAATTTTGGCAGAGGCAGGAGACTTGTGATTGTGGATGATCTGAAATAAGGGGTCTCCATCACTTATTTATAGTGGTGGAGTGCCGGTTTAGGGTTAGGGTTTCAGTTGTTTAGGGTTTTTTCCTCCTTTTCCTCATTATTTTATATTTTCTCTTCCTTTTTGGAGATTTTTGGAGAAAAAGAGGGTTTTATGGCCTTTTGGAGGCATTTTAAGCCTTTTGGAGGCTTTTTAGATGGTTTTATGGGTTTTTGATGGAAATATGGTAGGAAAATGGACAAATGAGCCATGGAGTGGGGTAGATGAGGTAGTGAACCCTTTTTGGGTGTTAACAAGGACCAACATAAGAATGCCTTTATTTGTCCTTGGGGTACCTTTGCATATCGAAAAATGCCTTTCGACCTTAAAAACATTGGAGCCACTTTTCCGTTTGCTATGACCTTGATCTTCCATGATCTCAAATCAATTATTAAAGTATATTTGGATGACCTTGCTACTCATTCTCGTCAGAGGATGCGTCATTCCTACCATTTGAGATTAGTGTTCGAAAGGTGCCACCATTACTTGGTCAGGTTAAATCCTCATAAATGCATCTTTTGTGTGAAGTTTGGTCACTTATTAGGGTTCATTGTCTCCAAGGAGGGTATAAGAGTGAACCCTTTGAAGGTTTAGGCAATACTTCAATTGTCTCCCCCGAGAAACATTAGACATCTTGAATGTTTGCAAGGAATGGCAAATTTCTTGCGGAGATTCGTAATTAACTTTGCCAATTTGACTAGAGACTTTATGCGTCTTCTGAAGAAGGACACTACCTTTTTCTGGGATGAGTGAGCCCAGGAGTCCTTTGATGCGCTTAAGCGAGCCTTAGCATCAGCCCCGGTGATTAGTCCACCTGACTATAGCCATGACTTTTTACTTTATGTGGTTGCATCCATGGAGACGATTGGTATGGTTTTGGTTTAGGAGGATGAGGAGCTCTAGGAGCATGTCATATATTATTTGAGCTAAAACCTTATAGATGAGGAGATCCATTATTCCCATGTGGATAAATTTGCCTTAGCTACCATTCATGTGGTTCAAAGATTGAGACGCTATATTCTCCTTCGCCAGACCTTGGTGGTAGCCCATGTCAATCCATTTCAGTTCATCCTCACTAGAAAGATGATAGGGGGAAAGTATAATAAGTGGATTGTCATCTTGCAAGAATTTGATCTCAAGTTTGTTTCGGCAAAATTGAAGAAATCGTTGATTTTTGCGAAGCTTATATCTGATTTCCCAAGCGAGGAGGAGGAAGGAGTTTGTGAAGATATGTTTGTTAATGAGCACATTTTCCTGATCTCAACTTTGGATCTATGGTATGGGGGTGTTATAATATATTTACAAAAATTGTAGGTCCCTACTCACCTTTCATGGGATGAACGACGATGATTACGTCACGTATCCAAGAATTACCTCATATTGGATAACACGTTATACCACCGTTGGGTAGATTCCATTTTACATCGTTGTTTAACTCATGAGGAGGCTAAGCTTGTGCTGAATGATTTCCATGGAGGGGTGTGTGGTGGTCATTTATTTGGGCTTTCTACAGCCCAAAAAATCTTGACAGTGGGATATTTCTAGCCGTCGATGTTTAAATATTGTGTTAATGCAGTCAAGAAGTGCCACCCTTGCTAGTTGTTTGCACGCAATATGTGGTCACATCCTACCCTGTTACATACAATTATCACCGTCGGTCCCTTCACTAAGTGGGGGCTTGATTTCATGGATTGAAACCCAGCGTCAGCTGGGGGGCATCATCATATTATCGTGGCTATTGACTATTTCATGAAATGGGCTGAGGCTATGCCCACGATTAAATTCGACGGTGAGATAGACGCACATTTTGTATTCAACCATATCATTACTCAATTCGGTATTCCGAAAGAGCTTGTCACTGACCATGGTAAGCAATTTCATAATTGGATGTTGGAAGAGTTGGCCTCGAAGTTAGAGTATAAATAGGAGCATTCTTCTTCTTATTACCCTCAAGTGAATGAACAGGTTGAAGCCGTGAAAAAATCACTCAAGTCCATTCTCCAACGAACCATTGCACAAAGCAAGACCAATTAGCATATCATGTTATATAATGCTTTGTGGGCTTATAGGACTGCGGTTAAGACTACCACCAGTTTTTCTCCATATCAGCTTGTACATGGAGTGGAGTCTATATTTCCAGTTGAGTGCGAAATCCCTTCTTTGAAGCTAGCCATAGAGCTCTTACCAGACACTTCCCCATTGGAGGAACGTTTGGTCCATTTAGAGTAGCTTACTGAGCAGCGTTGAGATGCTTTAGTGGCTCTAGAAGTGAATAAGCGTCACGTTAAGGTCCAATATGATAAATCTGTCCATCCAAGGAATTTTAGTGAAGGAGATTTGTTCCTTTTGTGGGATCAAGCTAAAGAACCCTTGGGGGAAGGAAAATTTAACCCCATGTGGCATGGTCCTTATGTTGTTAAACATGTTTTAGAGAAGGGTTCATATGAGTTAGTAGATTACAAAGAAACAGCCTTAGCAGAGCCTAGAAATGGGCTCTATCTTAAAAAGTACTATGCATGATTCTCAGCCAGGGTTGACTATTGTATATTATTGTATAGTATTTTGCATAGCTAGGTTTTTTTTATGGTGATCAGGATTGTTGATTAGATTTTGTTTCTTATGGCATATGTCAATGGAGTCTTCCATCTATATAGGATTCGCGGATGACGCTAGCCGCCACACTCAACACTCATTCTCTATTGCTTGGGTGATTTATACTCCTACGGGTCAGGTATTGTCTTTAGGAGGCGTATGTTTATGGCCCTCTTCAAACAATGTTGTTGAATATAGTGTTGTTATCAAGATTCTACGGGATGCCATTTTATATGGTGTTCTATCTCTTTAGGTGCGTCTTGATTCGGAGTTAGTAGTGTCACAACTTAATGGCTTGTATCATGTTAGGGATCCAACATTATTACAAAGATTCTTACATGTGAGATTGTTAGAATGAAAATTTGACAACATAACATCCATACATGTTCCAAGAATTTATAATCAAGTTGTTGACTCATATGCTAACTATGTGTTAGATTGGCATTTGTTTCACAGACAATAAGCTCATCACAAACATACATTTTTACACATGTAAATAAATAAACCAATCATCATAAAAGTTTTTTAAACATCCAAAATGTGATAATACATCAGTGTCATAATACAAAAATGGGGCTTCCGAGTCACCAAAATATAAATACACAGTAGTACAAATTGTATCACTCCCAAGTATCTAAGCCTAGGGAGGAGGAGGGGGGTTCTGATAATGGAATGTCACCACGGCTCTAGCTAGATATTGAAACAACCGCACCCATGTTTGTGGCACACCTACCACATGACACTGCATGGCCTCAGGTAGTTCCTCGACCTGCGCCATGGGTACCCTATGTGTCAGCCGCATGAAGTTGGTATGAATGCTTTGGAGCTTCTGCTCTGCATCCACACCCATGATGTCATCTCCTCTTCCCCTCTGTCTATGACGAGGGAAGCCTTTAGGCCGCTGTGATCCTACATTTGCATGCATATGACAGGATGTCACTATGTTTTGTCATGCATAAACATGTCTTTTGAGTCTATATATATCAAAAAACACAAAAAAATTAAATAATTCACAAAAATTAAAAAGAGGGTTGGAATTTGTTACCAATGTCACAGTATGCTGGTCTTGGTGGTAGAGGCATGTCAGGATCTCCCCAAAAATCTATCCCCGCATAGGGGTAATCATTGATGGCCACTATCTCCCGCTGCCACCATGGAAAGAAATCAGGTGGATAGGGGTTGGACACTTTTCCTCCACCTAGTATATGCATCGCATCTTCCCAATGTCATTGGGATGGATCTCGAACCTCGTGGAGAGCAACGTCAACTATAGGGCTCAATCCTGGAACATGCTCAAAGAAAAATGTGCTCAGTATAATATTGAAACCGAAGTTTTGTACCCTTCCCATCTTGCACTTGCTAATCTGGTGCTTCATGTTGCTCAATAGTGCAGTACTCCAATCTTAAATCATGGGTCTCATGTACTCCACTGCATACAACATCAGGGTCCATGAGGCTTGGTGGAGTGAGGCTATCCCTACTATCCTACTGAGTGCCAGTAGTATGGCCTTTAGGCCTAGAACCTGTATGGAGTTATTTGGGATCTGACTCCCGACCTTCTCCATGTCTGGATAACAATACACTTCTATGTACTCATCTATGGTGAGGCCATGTCTGGGCCTGCGAGAATGTAGTTTCACCACTTCCCCCCATCTGGACAATCCGGTAATGAAGTATATGTCCTCCAATTCTATGGTGAGGGACATCCCATCAATCTGGAATGACTCTGAGTCAGGATCCCAATATTCTACTAGCATCTGCAATAGTATTGGTTTGGCCCTTAAGCCATCGAGACACCAAAACTTGTAGAGCCTGCATGCATGAAGAGCTTGTTGTGCCATTAGATCACCCCGTATTGCTTCTTCTACATCCCTGTTCTTTCTTTCCCTCCATTCTAGAACCATCCTACACATTTATTTCAAGTTTGGGTAATTAGATGTCTTAAAAAAATTTGAATGCGGCCGCATACATGACTGTTTGTTAAACAGTCGCGTATGCACGTGAGTTTGGGGCATTTTTCCACGTATATCCATCCCTATACGCAGAAAAATCCTCGATTTTTGCGTGGGCCAAGGTGGATAATTTAGGATGGCCTAGAAATCAAATTAGACCATGGAAAATTGAAAAATTTACATGTAAATGAAAGATCAGGGCATGGGAAGTTACCTGGAAAAAACAGTGTCGAATTCCGCCGACTGGATCTCTCGGAATTCGCGTTTGAAGTTATGAGCTCAATTGGGTAAAAATTTCAAATGTTATATAATGTTTTGAATTTTTTACTATTTATAGAAATTTTTCAAATTTTTGAAATTTTTTACCCCTTTTCTATAGTTTTAGACCATTTCTAACCCTTTTGGACCATTTTTTACTAATATATGATGTAGGAGACTATTTTGAGAGCCATTTCGACCGTTGTTTTGACCCATTCGTGCCGATTTTAGGTATGATGTTTAAACTGGCATATAGGTTAGGTCTCACCTCCATTTTCATTTTGCATGACCTTATGACCATTTCATTATAACCTTAGGTATGAACCCATTCTATCTTGTCACGGAACTTTCTTGCTGTTTTAGAAGTGACAGTATGTGAATGGTAGAGCTTGACCTTACATGGGTACCCTAGTTAGCTCCTTATTTGCATTTGGTGCCCATACTGATAGTTTGTCTTTTAGGATGCGGGAGTCTGTTGTATAGTATTACCATGACATTTTGCAAGAGCCTCATACTCCTCTTGATATTTTTCTGTCCTATTTCCTCAGGACTCTTGTATGTCAAGTTGTAATTGCATAATCATGAGATTTTCTTGCCTCATTGAGCCTTATGCCGACTTCCCTGACTTTGAGTATCAGCCATATAGCCTGAGCTTGTCTCATGTCTAGCCACGGAGAGTCATTTTATATATCCTTTGCATCTTGATTCCCTATTTTACCAGGAGGGGACTTTCCCCTGAGTGTCGCTATCCTACACATGTGTCCTTGCATTGAGAATAGGTATGTTCCGCTGCTTGGAACTAGTTTGTTTTCCCATTTGACACTCATCTCCTCCTAGTCTGTAACTTTAAAGCGATTTTATTCTTTTTCAATATTTTCAAATATTTGAAAAAGTCCAAAAAAAAATTTAAAAACCAAAAAGCCGGACAAGAAAAGATGTTATCTTTGGCAGCATTCGAGTCGTGTCGCCTTTGAACAAAGCACTGTATATCACATCCATTGGTTGGGTTAATAGTTTGACTTTAGGAGTTGTACTCATTTATCTGAGTTTATCTCCATTGACTGGTTAAGCTTCTATTCCCTATGGAGCCTTTTTCGATGCCTCCTATGTTTTAGAGATGTCCCAGTTTTGTATATCGAGTCTATGCTACCTACATTCAGTCACCATTCGCCTTTATGCTCTTGTTCGAAGGAAGTTGAAAATTGAGTCATCCATTCCTTAGTTATCTTGAGTTTGCATGTCGGCCATTCCTGGTACAGTTACTGGTTCATGCACCTTATGATCGAGTCCTTCCACATTATACAGCTTTGCTGAGTACCTCATGTTGGATGATGGGGGATGCCTTAATGCCCTCCTTCTAGCGGATTTCATCCCATCAACTTTAGATCATTTATTTTGGGATAGGAATCTAGAGTCATGTTTGAGTTCCTTGAGACTTGTAGTCATCAGTGGCAAGTTCTCTCGCCATCGATAGTTTTTGGGAATACATCAATGTCGCTTGATCGATGGATTCTCTCAAGTGTTAGACCTCAACACATTTATTCACACTTGTTAGTTTGCACTAGAGTACCTTGATTCCCATTTTCATTACCAGAGGGTGATCTCGCGTCTATTAACGGTATACATCAATGACCGATAATCAGACGATGGACTACTATGTTCGACCTCGACACCTCTATTAACATAGTAGGGCATGTACTCATAGCGGTTTGTGTAGAAGACCTTCTGGATTGGTGGCATCTCTTATATGCTACCTCCTTGGTCGTGCCAGTGTTCATTGAGATTTCAGCTCTTGTGACTTGATTCCAGTATATGTCAGACATTTCCAGCCATTATGGAGATCTTGATCCATTATATATCTTCATTCTTCATGGAGATCATGATCCTTTATATATCTTCATTAGGGAGATTCTGATCTATTTATATTGTACGTGGCGATGACCACACATGTCATATTGTATCATGCCTATTCCTGGCCATTGTACTCTTATGTATCCAGGACTGCTATATCTATTTGCAGTTATGTGGAGAGTTATATGATTGTATAGTGCTGATTGGATGGTTGGTTCTTCCACTGGGTTCTTCATCATTTCACTTCTGGGATGGAATTATAATGTATTTCGGCCATTGTATGACCCCTCTAACCTCACACATTAGGGGGCATCTGTTATAGCTGATTTTACCACACATGGTGAATCACATTTTTATGGCCTTCCCTGTCCCTCTGTAGACTCCTTAGACCCCATGGACAATTTTTGTACTTTTGATGTTTCCAAGATAATCCCTAGAAACATGCAAAAATTGCCATACGTAACTTTTAAACTCTTTCTCACGTATTTACACGGGTTTTACCCCAAAAATTGCGTACATCGGGATGTGTGCAAAAGGCCAAATTCTTTTGGAGTTTCCCTTGATGTGGATTCGAATCACTTGTCTCCTGGCCTTCCATATGCCTTGAGATCTCTCGGATTCGACCTTTCATTACCCCATTGAAGAGCTATATAAGGAACCCTTTGGATACATTGAAGGAATGAGGAATTGAGAGAAAGAAAACTATAGTCCATTGTTGCTGGAGCTTATACTTGAGTCTGCATCCATTTGTCCCTTGGAGCACTTTTGTGTTCTTCCCAAGCTTTCCTTCTGCTTGTGAGCTTGCTATCGAGAGATGGAGGATTGAAGTGGTGGAGGCCCAAGTGGGGGACTTAGTTTCTTCGATTCATAGACATGATGATAGAGGTTGTCTCTATTGTAATCTTTGTTTTATATTAATAGAAATATAATTTCCTGTCCAATAATGTGTATTTGAATGAATATTTGATCTATGGATGATTTAAAATGCTTATATGTTATTGATTATATATGCTAGAGTAGGTCTAACACGATTATATATAGCATGCTTGTCTTGTTTATTGAATGTTGAGGAAGCAATTTATCAATTCAAGTTGGAGTTGGAAAGCTCAACGGGGATCTACATCAACCGTTCGAAATAAGGTACAAATTGATATCCTTTAGGGTTAGATATTTGGTTTCTCTTGCATATAGGAAAGGATTGATTTCTAGAGTTAAGCTGTCTGTTGTGGTATCCCAAGCCATAGGAATTTATCTCCATAACAAGGTTAGTAATTGATAATGCATCAGCTTTTAAGGCTGGGGCATTAGTTAAAATGTGTGAATCAATGGGTATTCAACTGGTGCACTCCACATCCTATTATCCCCAAGGCATTGTCCTGGTTGAGTCATCGAACAAAATCTTAGTCAGAATCATTAGGAAATTGCTAGAGACAAATCAGAAAAGATGGATTCAAAGCTTAAGTTTGCCTTATGGGCTGATAGGGTAACATACAAAAGATCCATTGGGACATGTCCATTCGAGATATTTTATGGCACTGAGGCCATCTTTCCTATCTAGCTCATCCTTCCAGTGGAAAAGTTCTTTCAGGAAGAGGAGGATGAACCAAATGATATGGTAAGAAGGATGATGGATTTGATAGAGTTACAACAAATAAGGGAGCAAGTTGTAGGAAAATCAGAAGCTCATCAATAGAGGATAAAGAGCATGTTCGACAAAAGAGCAAAAGCATACAACTTTCAGGTCGGAGATTGGGTCCTCAAGTGGGATGCTGTCAGACAGGACAAGGGAAAACACGAAAAATTTGACTGTTTGTGGATTGGCCCTTTTTTTATAGACTAGGTATATGAGAATAACACCTTCAAATTGCAGAATCTGGAAGGTGAAGAGATATTTGATGGCCTAGTGAACAAGAGGTTCTTGAAAATCTATTTTATTTGAGGATTTGAAACCTTATTATATTAAATTAGTAGATAGTAGGTTGTTTTGATTTAGGAATAAAATCCATGCCCAATGGAACACTAGAAGATAAATTAAATTTTTTTTTTTCGGGAAAGGCATTTTGGTATGGGGTTCTTGGGACCTCACTGGGAGGTTCCCATCCCCAAGTAGGAGCCATATGTTATCTCCCAAAATAATTTATTTTGATAGTATGAAGAATTTAACTCATGCAATGAAGGATATGAATATCACTGACAAGTTTGAAAGCCTCTATTTTTTATTTGGGTAAAAATTTCACAAGTTGTAGCTTTTAGTGGCTTAGGCGAGCCTCAAAACATCTCATTAGCCACCGAAAAGGGTCGTCTTTGGCAGATTAAGAAGGAGTGCAACATATACATTGACCACCAAAAGAACATTTTGACAACAAGTCGAAGGTTTAATCCTCTACGATGCATGTTTTTCAGAGGTTTAGTACTTTATACCACCAACACTACAAAAAACTTGCAGTTTAAAGTGTCAACACGTTTAACCTTAGGGTTCCGATCGTCAAAAATTAGTGGTTTAAAGCTCCAATAGATTAGTGGCTAGTCTTTCTAATCATCAATGCTTAGATGTTAGTGGCTTGAATCGCCGACACTGCAGCAGTGTTCTGGTGTAAAGCTCCGATCCTCAGTGCCTAGAGATTTCGATCACCGATCACAACATTAGTGGTTTTAAACGTCGACACTGCGACATCATTAAGGTTTAAAGCTCCGATGGGTTAGTGGCTAGAGCCTCTGATCACTGATCATGATGTTAGTGGTTTGAAACGCCGACACTACAACATCATTCAGGTTTAAAGATCCAGTGGGTTAGTGGGTAGAGCCTCCGATCACCGATCGCGACATCAGTGGCTTGAAACATCGACACTACGGAAGCATTTAGGTTTAACGCTTCGATGGGTTAGTGTCTAGAGCCTCCGATCACCGATCGCGACGTTAGTAGTTTGAGATGGAGAAATTGCGGTAGAGTTCAAGTGTAAAGCTCAGATCCTTAGTGGCTAGATATTTCGATCGCCGATCGCGACATTAATGGTTTGAAACACTGACACTGCGACAACATTTAGCCTTGAGGTTCTGATGTTTTAGTGGTTTGGAGTTCCGATCGTTGACGAGTTAGTGGTTATAGTTTCCAATTTCTGATGCTTAACCATCACATCGGTAGTGGTTTAAATCACTGACACTGTGGTCACATTCAAGTTTGAGGTTCCAATCGTTCAAGGTAGAGATTTCGATCGCTGACCACAGAGACAAGGTAGAAAATTCTGACGGATTAAGCAAGAAAGATCACGTCAGTTAACCACCGAAACACTGGCTTTTGGTGGCAAATTTACAGTGAACCAGCAGTAGTGATCACTAGCAACTACTTCAGTTATTTAATGTTCACTCAGTGAACTAGATCTTCATCATAAGTTAGACAAATAGTTAGGTAGGGTTTGAAACCCTAATTTGAAAAAACTACCACTTTTGAGTATTTTTGTGAAAACAGATCAAAGTTTTGGGATCTATACTTTTTCTAGAAGGCTATAAAGCCTAAGATTGATTTTATAATAGAAGTTTCATGGGATTTATAATCCCATAATGCTTTCATGCTTCTCATTTTACTTATTGATGATATAATCCCTTTTGTTGTGATCTGTTCAGCCATCATCTCTTTCTTTACTGTATTTATGCTTGAGTGTGTATTTAGGTCATTTTCAGATTTATTAAAAAGATGATAGCTGTCATCCTATTGGTTTTTTAGTGTGATTTGATTTATAAATACCATCCTCATCGGGATTTATCCATTTATATGCATGTGTTTTGTATGTAAGTCTGCCAGCCTGGTGAGTTCTCCATCCCTGCACCTTATTGTCGAGCTTCTGAGAAATTGTAACTAAAAGCCTTATAAGTGAGTGAGTTTTATGCATGCCTTGAGAGTGGAAAGGTTATATAGGTCAACTAACTTGATCCGTATGAGAAAACCCCAAAAACATTGTAAGTTACTAGGCATCCTCGAGTTACAACCTAGAGGAGTTTCCTGGAGTGATAACACATTGTTCCTCAACAATTCATTAAAGGGGATGGAAATATTTATCTTTGACAGTTCTGATTGCAAATTGAAGAATGAATTTGGTATATGTACATCAACTGGCACTAGGTATTTATTTCTTTTGACTTTTTCTCTTTATTTTCTAGATTTTTTTGTACAATAGTATCTTTCTATTTTTCTTTTTCTGAATTTTGTTCAATACTACAAGGCTGATTCGGGTTGGACCTTCATTTATTTATTATTACATCATGACTTCTCAATTTCAACTTTTCTTGAAAATCATAAATGGTGTTTTGGTACCCTCTCTAATATTGTTCTAAATCTATATCTGAAATATGAATGTCATTTTCTTGAGAAAATAAATTATGCTCATCCTCAGTAAGGTAAATTTCAAAATCAATATCATCAAAGTGATGAATCTGGTTGTCCATTGGATCTTCTTCTCCCTCCTCATCAACATAATTTTCTTGGAATGGGTGGTCTTATTTATTGATCTTCGGGGTTTCTTTGTTTTCTTGGAGGAGGAGGTCTTCTAAAATTTGTATTTCTTATTTGATTTTTAGGTTGCTCTTTTTTAGGTGGTCTATTTTATAGGTCCAACCTGTCCATAAATATCTCCATGGTGTTCACCATCATTTCAAATTTGACATCACTCACAGAAGAAGAGGAAACAATGGATAGTTGATTTTCCTGTCTTCTCCTATCTGCCTCCACTCTATTTTTCATTTCTCTTGAGGCCATCAAATTTGTCTCTACTTCTAAAGAATATTTAAACATAGAAGACAAACTTGCATATTGTCTTTCTCTTAATAACAGGGAAAAATCAGAATGAAAAGCATCTGCATAATGAAGTTTATAAGCACCTACCAAGGGTTTAATATCAACAGGAATAGAAATGTATACTCTCATGAACCTGCTGGAAAACACATGTACAGATTCAAAGTTTCCTTTTTCATATTATTGTATCGAGACAGTATTTGTAAAGGGTTCTTCTTAGCCTCCCACCTATCCAAAAATAGTGTTTGAAAAGCTTCAAAAGTGGGAATGGAATCGACTAGCAAGTTTTTAAAAAATATTTGCCTCTCTAGATAAAATCCATGCAAACAACCTCATTTTTGCATAATCATAATCCACTTCCTCCAAGTCAATAAAGTCTTCAACTCTATCCATGTGCTGTCTTGTTGTAAAATTACCCTCCCCATCAAATAAGGAAATTATCCATGAATATTTCTGGGGGAGATCATGTAGAACAATAGGAAAATCCAAAGGAGCGAACCTTGCTTCGATTGGTCTAGGAGGATTTTGAACCGTAGGAGGGATTTGAGGAGGACTATGAACAAATATTGTAGGATGAATGTGAAAAGCTTGAGGAGGAGAGTTATTTAATTCTGATTTTACAGTATTTTTCAAGTTGTGCCACAGGGAATCTAGCAAGTATGATTCAAATCTATTCAGATTGATTTCTGTTTGTTTTAAGTTTGATTCAAGAAGAATTCTTATTGTTTTCAAGATTTGGATTTGGGATTAAATGTTGGCAAGTCTTTATAGACTCCTACATCTAAATAGACTCTATGGGTTTTCCACACTTTGTAAAATTTCAGAATCATGATTAGCTCATGTGTGTTTCCTCCTGGAAGCCAGGATGTCCTTTTAAATCTTCTTTCAAAATCAACGTGGATTCGCCAGGGAAAATGTACAACCTTCTTCGACTGCAGAAATTTCTATTTTCCCACAAAAATCCTATCTTTCTTGGAATATTTAAATAGTTGTCGTTCGTCATAGGGTAGATTTTAACTCTTGTTCCACGGCAATGGTGACAATATGTTAGCACTCAAAATGTACCTCCATTGTAAAAAGGAAATCTCAAGGTAACCACAAAAACAATCTTTAGGAATTAAAGCTGGCTTCTTTATCTCTAGAAAGGGATCTCTCAATGATTTTTTTAACAAGGACATATATATGAACAAGAAGTAAAATTATGATTGTTGTTACTATTAGTTGAAACAAGGAAAGTGTACATTGGGAAATGGAGTCAAAATAAATATATATCAATCACAGTGTTACTTCATGGAAATTTCTAACAAAGGCAAGGTAGCTATTTAGTCACAGTAAAAATTCTTTGGTCTGGTGAAATAGAAGAAATGAGGAACAATCCATTAATGTGGGAATCTAACAAAGATGAATCCAACATTACCTTTACTGGAACAAGTTTTGTGAATATATAAAATCCATAGACAGAGCATATATGTATGAATTCTGTACTATCAATAACTTATTTCAGATATGAAAAGAAAACATTGTGGAAGTAAATAACATGAAATACATTCACATGAGAAGGGAAAAAACAGACTGCGACATAAAAAGCACATGAATCTTTGCAAAATTCTAGCTTTGGCTCTGTGATTTTATTAAATATAGGTCTCAAATACAATGCTCAATTCTCACAGGTTCCAAGCCTTTTTTCATTACAATAACCAATTCTTATACAAATTGCTCGATGAGATGAAATAAAAAACTGTTAATAATAGGCATACATTCCCTTACATCTTTTAATTACATTTATCAAATACTAACTATTTTTGAAAATAAACTAAATCCCTAGCTAACTAATTCTCCAAAAATAATCCTTCAATGACATTCAAGCATCTTCAAGTATGTAATATATATTTGGATCTTCCATATTTCTCGACTGATTTCCATTAATCCACAAATGGTAAGTCCAAGGTGGAAATTTATTTTGCCAGCACACGCAGTTCCATGTGGTCCTTGTATGAATAATCTGGTAAATATACACACGTGTCCTTGAAGGAAAATATCATCTCAAAGTCAGCTGCTAGCTTATCCACGATTGTTTTCCCTAATAATGATTGTTGCATGTTTTCAAATTTGGTGTGGTCTATCCTGCACTCAATTAAATGGTCCTCATATTCTTTCTGTGATAGGATACTACCTTTCTCTTCCCAGAAGAAAGGTAGTCCCTTTTTAAACAAGGGATCAAACATGTCCATGAACAACTTCACCCGATGTGCCATGATCTCAATCTTTGCCATAACAATGTTTAAGTGATGGTGTTTATTGACAACCTTTCTTACCCAAGTTATAATGGATATTCTATCTTTAATATTAGTTGTCTTCAATTGCTTCTCTATCAACCCATTTCAAAAATCTATAGTGTTTTTAGCTATCTCTATAGGATTTTTGTTCAGACTTTCCTTCACAGCTGTCACACTCTTCTTAGTTGATTGTATTACAATCTCTTTGTCAAAAATGTAGTCCAGGTAGGGCATCAATTTAGTTGCTTCTGATATAAGTGCATCCCATATTATATGCTTGGCCCCTTGTACAAACAATTTTCCTATAACATGTTTTGATAACTTTTCATTTTTATTCTGTAACTCTGGACACTTAGCCTCCCAGGATTTCCTTTCCTGCTCTCTTTTCAAAGCTAAACTTTCCCAAAAAAAATTAGGTTCCTTAACCCAACAATATCCAACTCCTTGAAACTAACTTGTGACATGGCTTGAATAAGAGATTGTTCAGCTAATATTGTAGGAGGGGGAATTATTATAATTTCAAGCTCCTTTTCTTTTTCTGGTAGCTTCTTTTCCAATTCATCATATTTTACTTTGAGAGTCTTCTCACTTTCAACTAGAAGAGACATGTCTCTTTCCCACTATTTTTCCTTCTCTGCAAATTTCAACAGTTTATCCTTGCAATCATTTAACTCACCATTCAACGTTTCTTTCTCCTTTTCAAGGTCTGTTAGATAAGAAGCCTATATTAGCTGTGTGGATGGAATTTTTAGCATTTTATTCAACAATTGAATGGTATTTTCCTTTCAATTCAACAAATTTTGTGTTGCAGCCCCTTTATCTACTTGGCTGTTAGCAACCAACAAGTCTGTTTACAAATTTTTAATATGTTGTTGGTGGGCATTGTTTTCTAGTTTTTCCTACCTGAGCTGCTTTTCAATTTTTCTTTTACTGGACTACAACCTAGATACCTTCAAAGTTGCTTTTAGCATATTGTGTATATAATATCTCCAACTTGTTTGTGCAAATGGACCATGTCAGGAAAGGGAATATTTTCCAAACTCATCTTCATTTCAACAACTTTATTCTTAGTTGTTATCTCCAAGTTCAATGTATTTTGAGTATGATCCCTAACAGTCACTAGGGATAAATCCTTATTGGAAATTTTCCTAACTTCTACATATAATTTCAGAGCTTCATATGAAGCCACCTCCTTATCATCTTTGTATTTATCAAATAATTCAGATCTATTCTTTAATTGGGAAGTGGAATATGTGGTTGTTTCAGAAGAAGAAAAAATATATTCTTTAACCTCAAATGCAGATCCTTTAACCTTCATTTGCTTCTTATTTTTACGTTTTACATCTGTTACTTGCACAAGTTGTTAAGTTTCTTCTTGGGTCTCCTTTCTATATCTTCTTCTTCTGTTTCCATGGCATCAAAGAAGTCTCCTTTATTTTTTTTAGAACAATTTGTTATTGGTGTAATCCTTTCTACTGTTGGAATCATGCTTCAAGGGCCAGGTTGTAAGGAGTTGACTTCTTTAGCTAAAGAAGTAGAATCCTCTTGCATCTCTACATACCTCTAGGTCTCATGTGGGTATTCTAACCAATTTGCAGTCTCAAGCAGACGTGCAACCTCAAAATGCTCAAAAGGTTTATTCTTGTTGACTTGTATTCTGATAGATATAATGTGGTGGGGATCATAGTTAATGGAAACCTCTATTTGAAACCCCATTTCTCTCAATAAAATTTATATCATTGGAAAATAATATATGTTCTTTATAATGAATGGGCCTATATCCCATGGGAATTTGATTTTTGAAGACTTCTTGAAGTTAAGAAAATGTTCATTTTCCTTTATCATCTTTTGTCTAATTAAATCCAAGGAAAATACTCTAATCATATTAGGAATGCAGGTAAAATGTAGGGTTGATAAAAAAACCCATACAATCTGATCACTGTACCCTTTTCCAATAAAAAGAAATCTCCTATTCTCTTTTCAGGAGAGAATTGCAACATTTCCTTCATTTGTGGTAAGACCCTAGGCAATTTCTTTTGGAAAAATGCATTATAGACTTCTAATATGAGAAACTTCATGTATATGTTGTAATCCCTTATCATCTCATATGTAAGTACCATCTCAGGAATTTGCAATTTTTTTTCATTAAAAGATAAGAACATCTTGAGAATATTTAAATGGAACCCGAAACATCTAGTTTTATGGAATTTGACTCACTGAGAATGAATATTTTTAGCTAGAAACTCATCAAATTTAAGGCAGGATGATTGGACTAATTAAATCGACCCTTCTAACTCAATATGACCAGTGATAATTGTAAAAAATAGACTCATTAAAGGATATGTGACATATTTATCAGTATCTAACCCTAAAAACTGACTTATGAGGGTTATAGCACACTAGGTTTCATCATTGAATAGGCTAGAATCAACATGGCAAGGATGGTTTTGCAATAGGACATCGAGATTGAAACAAGTTTTGAAGAAAACTTGTTTTTGTTCAACAGTGGACCCTCTCAAAAAATGGATTATGCTTTCTTCATTAAAATCTTTGGACACTTGAGTAAAATAAACAGGAAGAGAGAAAGTACTTCTGATAACAAGTGGGATAATTGGACACATGATATTAGAATTGGTTGCATCCATAATTTCCCTCTTAGAAGAGGAGTAATTACAAGCGCACCAATTGACAAACTCAAGAAAATTTAGGGTTTGCTTGGTGGTGAAATAATGTAAATATGACTTGAAAATACAATGAACCTCCATCCCCTGGTCCTTGTGTAGTTTTAAATTAGTTTTGATAGAGTATATTGAACCATTCAACATTATAGTATCAAAATATATGAGTCTTTATCCTAGAAAACCTCTTCAATCCTTTGGTATTCTAAATTATGGACCTCAACTTATTCTACCTCATCCATTTTAAATACTTGCTTGGTGGGGATAAATAGATTACCTAGTATCCTCGACAAATGGTCCAAAGTTTGGTCTAAGCTGGCCATTTCTGCATAGTCCCGGGATTTTTGTTTCTAATGTACAAACAAACAAATAAACTAGATCCACATGCTTTCATTTTTATATTATTTTCTCTTTCCTATCAAGCATGCATCTTTCTGAGCGGAAACATTTCCCATCATCCCATCTTAGACCTTTCATCCTGAGTTGTTGATCCTTTTTCCCATTTAAAAATTAATCCTTATTCTCTTCTATGCTACCATCCCTATTCTTCTTGCAACTTCTAGTTGTAGATTGAATTCTGACCACAAATCTATCCTTTGACGGATCTTCACCATTGATCATTTTCATCCTTTAAGTCACCTCTTTAACCTTTCCACCCAACCTTTGTCTCTTAAGAAGTGTACATTTTCCCTTTGTGGAGAAATTGTCTGTCATTGATTTGAATCCTTACTAATCTAAGCCATTCATTTCTACTCCAGTTTATCCAATTCAACTAATCTTCCTTTCAATTTTCAGTGTGCAGGTTCTATCAGTGGAAGTGTTTGTAGCCGTGGATCTATTCCTTTGTTAGATTTGTGCCCTTGATTGCATATGGCTTAAATAATTCCGCAACCTCACCAAGTTTGTTCTTCCATGTACCTTTCATCAACGAAAAAGATATCAACCATTGATCTAGATCATGCCTCCATATGCACCATTGAAAGATGCGGTCCATACCACATTCCACTAGGTCCCAAGATTTTATTGACCCATACATCTTTCAACTGTGGAATCAACACTGAACATAGATCTAGATTGGTCTTTGATCTAGGCCATCGAAACATAAATCATATACCTGATTCCACTGATTTACAACTTAACTTATCCCGCTCTTGTTCTCACAGTGGAATTTGAACTGTAGATCTAAAACGCCTTGAAATCTCCATTGTCTAAAGGTGATGGGCCTACCAAATTCTGCAAATATTCAAACTTTATTTCTCCACTCATGTTCTTGTAGTAGAATCCATATCCACCATATATCTCTTCTGTCCTATGATCTCCACCGTTGAAAGGTGATGGATCTACCTCATTCCACTGATTTTGAAATTTTATTTTCCCATGCATGTTTAATCAGTGGAACTATTGATGGTCGTAGATATTCCTCCATCTGTTGATCTAACGGTAGATTTTTGTTGTAAGTTAACTCCATTTTGGAGGTAATAAAACTTATTTGAACCTTGCAACTTACCTCTGCGAATTGATTTGTTTCCTTCGATCTCCCTTGCTGTGGATCTACACCATTAATTCTTGTTGTGACATAACACTAAAGCGAATTTCTCATATGCAACTTATTTCCAAGGTCACACTTAGGATTTTATTCATATTTTCATTTTAGACCTAGGAATAATTCCTTCAAAGCATTTTAGAACCCCTTTTGCATACCCCCTAGGTCATATGATACCAATATTTTGACCTTAGCTTTCATTTTATCTGGTATGATCCCTTCCAACTACTTAGCCCAAAAATGGTGCTAACACTAGGCCCACTTTTTCACACTCATTAAAACACATGCTCATGGTTTGGTAGACAATTGTTGATTCGGGCTCACATATCACAATAATATCTCTTTGAACATGTCATACTTTTGACATTAAATAAAATATATTTCTTTTCTTATTTTCAATTGTGCTCCTAGTTTGGTAAATTAAAGTTTACACTATAAGCACCTTGCCTTCCGAAAAGAAAAAAATTTAGTAATTTTTTGGAATGATACCTTGTTAGTTATTAACATAATATAACTTACAATAATTTTATAAGATGATAAATTCCACAACAACTACATGCATGATAATGATGCAAGTAGAAGTACTAGTACATATTCAACCAGTGTCAGTGCAAGTAGAAGTACTAGTACCAGTAGCACCAACCTAAAAGTGGTTCACGGTAACGACAGTGTCTCTCACCTTTCTCTACATATTATATATTATTGTGGATAATATGGTAGGAAAATAAATTAAAAATGGTGTCCGAATATGTCCCTTTCGGTGCCATATCCTCCCAAGCTCTTTAAATTTCACCAATAAAGGTAATTGGCACATACTCAAGTTCCATCCAATAGAGGAGAGAGAAATGACACACACTCCTCATGGTCTAGTAATTCTTCATTTTTACGTGGTTATTCACTTGTATCAAAATGCAACATTTGGTTATGGAGAAAACAATTTTTGCATTCCCCGTATTTTCTTCTGCATTTTTCTCCTTCTCACTAATCTTTTGGACTTGGTTTTTTGTAGTTCCAATGCTTGCATGTTTTTCCTTTATATGAACTATATTCTATGGGTATTGGTTTCTCAATACCCATAAATTATAATTTCACCCTATATATATAACAATGTAAACCATAAAGCGTAATGCAGGGACTTGAAGATTAGCTTCTATATCCCTTGTTAAAAATAATACCTTTATCTACCAAGAAGAATTTAGCCAAATAAAATATATATACTCAAACCTTTATCACATGTAGCTTCAAAATAAATAATATCCATGTTGGACCGATTGTTTCTTGTTTTCAATAGATCCAAGGAATATTATGCAAAGATTGAATCTAGTTATTTCGAATATAATGCATCATTTGCAAAATATGATTTCCAAAATTATGTGATGTTTTACAATAAAATTTCAAGAAATGTGTTAGGAGGTCTAATACAACTCTGTTCCAAGTTTATAGTGTTTAGTTTATAAACTACAATATTTGGTTGCATCTCCCTGACTGCTTGACTTTGAGTATTTAACAAGATTTACTTAAGAATTCAGAATAAGACAAGGTGCCTGAACTCAAACAATTTATCATGGTGAACAATACAAAGGATTTTGTCTATAAATGATAACATGACAAACAAACTACTTATTAGAAAAAAATCTTCCCAAAAGAACAAAATAGTTTAAAAAAAACAATTTGCTTCAATAAAAAGGCATACATTTTATGTTTTAATATTTCTTCCAACTTTTGTAATTAGTTGTGAAAGATTCTTTTGTTCGACAAATGAACAACATCACTGTCAAAAAAAATTAAGGTCTCAAGAATCGTGTAAAAAAAGGATGCCCAATCCACATGCAAAAGTGATGACCCATTTTAAATGCACAAAGAAAAGATAAATTCAATAATCATCATATATAGGATAAAAAAGTTACCCCAACCATTTATCGAACCTTTAAGATGCTTGAGATTCTTCCTTTCTGGATTTTCATGACCAACTTGACTAAACTCATCCTTCTTTATGAGTGTCTTTACTTTTAGCTCCAACAATTTTTTTTTTACTTTCAAATTTAGAATTCATGTTCATTATAGAACTGAAAATACTATTTTTTCGGAAGACATTCTCTATTAAAGCATTGATCGCAGAATCCTAAAAACTAAAGGAGAAAACTATTGACTAGCAAGAGCACAACAACAACAACTACTTCACTTCTAGATAGCTCATGCCTTCTTTGGTTGCATTTTTGTTCCCTCTCACCTTCGCCACACAATATTCTCAATAAAATATAGACAAAAGAACACCAAAAGATAATTAAGAGTCTCTAGTGTAAATTACTTATGTAACTGTAAGGCTATTGCAAATTTTAAATTTTTTTGACGTTTGATATGTAATTAATGTGTCTTTTAGTAATTTGTGTGAATAATTCAAATTAACTTCCATCTTGATTTTAACCACATGTTATAAAAGACATTTCTAGTAAAAAATTACCTATTTCTTGTTGCAAAGTAGTAAGCCCATAAGGATTAAGGGACTTGTTTCTTTGCAACTTCCCTTATTTTAGAAAGTACTCCCTTAACATTTTATTATTTAGTTCTACAAATGACATGATGCTGAACGGAATGAAATATAAGGAGTTAACACAATTAGCTAAAAATGTTGAGATAAACACCCTTTTCATTAAACTTAGACTCCCTAGTGATAATTTATACTTAAAACATGTTCCAAAAGTGTCATTATTGGTTTTCCATAGTGTGATAATTGGTTTTCAAAAACATGATTATCAATTTCCAGATGTTTGATTATCGACTTCTAGAAATATGATTATTGATTTTCAAAAGTGCCATTATCGATTGCGAGTAGTGTGATTATTGGTTTCCAATGTCGTCATTATCAATTTCTAGTAGTGTGATTATCATTTTCCAAACTTACTATATCATTGTTAATGTATAATTATTAGATTATGTGAGTTTAAAATGTATTTTTTAATATTCACTTGAAGTCCTATAAAATGATGAAGTATCTTGTATGATGTATTAATCTTACATAAAACCAACCTAAACAAGTTCAATGAATAGTGAATCTGGCCAAACACCAAACTATGAGAAAGGGGATGTGCTATAATGTCCTAAGTCTAGTGTGCATAACTGAACACTTTAATTCTGTAATTTTACTTAAACAATTCTGAAATTTTAATTGGTTCACACAAAGAATTCTCGGATTGGGAAAAACAAGGGTTTGTTCTGGGAAATTTTGTAGAGGACAAGAGTGATCAGTGGGAAGAAAACAAAGAGATTTAAGACATGGAATTTCCTCTCCCCTAACATAGTTAGATCTGGTGCCATTTAGGTTTCAGAGTCCGCACCGCAGAAACCTACTACCACGCTTTTGGGTAGCCAAACCGTGAAACTAAGGAGAGTAGTTTGGTCTGTTTCAACCAGAGGCTTCGAGAAACTTGGAGAGGTTTGTTCCAGCCTTAATGTAATATAAAAAAAGTATTTAGATATTTTTCTAAGGTTCTGGAAAGTTTAAGGCGTTTTGGGTGAATTTGGGGATTTCTGGCAATTTTGGTCAAGAGAAACCCTGCACAGAGGAGGATCCAAAAGGGTGGTACGAACCAAAAAAAAAAAGGTTTTGGAAATTTATATGGGAATTTAGGTCTATTACTCACCCACAGGAACTGAAATAGCTCAGTTGGAGTTTGCGGAACTTGTTTTACATCAGTTTTAGTAAAACTAGTTATTTTCCAATGCAAATCTAGACTAGGTTGAATTAAAATGAGTAAATATCAACCATTTCAAATCAGATTGGAATAAAAATTGCAGAGAATTTTTATGATATCATATTACATCCAATAAACTTGAAATTAATATCATCAATTAACTATAACACTCTCTTCAACATTGTGCATCATTACAATGTATTTTATTGACATTATACAAGGAAGGGCATGGAGGTTTGAACCCTTAAATATTGAAAAGTATTGGACCTTTTAATGAAATATGATGTACATTAATGGATGTCTATAGGAATATAACAAATCCTGAATCAAATCAGAGAGGCTGCTCCATAGCTCCAATGTAACCCGCAATGAGAAGGGGGAGAAGAGGGAATGAGAACCTTGGGGCGCATATCCCAAGAACCTGAGGCACAACACTCCACAAGGAATCCTTATCTTCATAAACATCAACATAATAAACATCCAAACTGAGAAATGGAGCTCCAGTTGTCTTTAAATAAACCTGGGTGACTTGTTGAGCAAGCTACCACTTGCTAAACCCTAACCCTAGCCACAAATTCGACATCCTTGAGTAAATTAGCATGTGTAAGACAATAAATATGTTTCCCTTTCATCCACCTTCATCCAATTTGGAAACTTTGCTTTCCTTGACCCATAGTTGTTATTTTTCCTTATTACAGCTTTTCTTGGCTTTCCTATTTTTATGACTGAACTCCAAAAAGGAAACTGCACCCTCCTTTGTCAATTGTTGCCTCTTTTGTATTTGATTTCTTTTGTCATATATTTTGGTACTTTCCCTTTTCCTATTTGGTTGATTTTGTCATACTGTTTCTAATTTTCCCTTGGCAAGTTGGCTTGCCCAAGTGGCCCTCCTGTTAATGGAAACTTATTTTCCACCTAATTAATTGCATAATAATATTTAATGACAATTAATATACCAAGTACATGCCTCATAAGTGACATTTAAATATAATATCCTAGGTTAATTTATTTAATGCATATTTTGACCCCCTTGGTGCTAGGCAAGGTCAACACTTTTAGCGATCAAAATGTGGGGATATGACATGTGCTCTTTGTTAAGGATTTCAATACATTTTCTCAATGATTATGCATAATGATTCTAACAGTTAGATATAACAGAATTTAAAAATGGCACAAAACACATTCACATAGTACATAAAAATTATCATAGGAAACCCTTTACAAGGAAACACCTATAACTGAGTGAGCTTTGCTTCTCATCTATTAGAAACACTTTTAACGCGTGTTTACAACAACAATTTATTAGATTGCAACAAATCAAACATGAATTCACTACACTCTACTTATCCACCTTATCATTTGTACACATAGTCTTTTTAATTACATGAAATTTATTGATGCAGCATATAACTATCTCGTGATACCCAAGTTAGTTACAACTAAATGCTCCATTAATGCCAATTCATAACTTCCTAACTAAATACAATTTTCCTATTACAGTTGACTTGACAAAGTCAAACTTATTTGACCACACATTGAGCTCCTTGTCAACTAAGTGTTCATTGGATTCCTACCCACTTTAGACTTGTTGACTTCATCTTGACTAGTCATGGTCGTTGACCGGTAAACTATTCTGGTCATCCAATCAACCAAACTTCCATCGTCTGTCAACTTTAATTTAATTTGTTTGTTGACTTCAATTTTAGTCAACCTGTTATCCAGTTGACTATCAAATTCCATCATCGATTTACGTTCAAAGAATATAACATACTCAACACTCTTTTTCCTTATCATCAAAATTCATAAATTTTGATACCATCACTTGAATTACTAAATTGTGAGAAAGTGTATGTACTCTTACAAATATACCCTCTATGTATAAAATAAAGGTGTTGCTCATATTTTTTAACTCAAATGGAAATTTATGGATCTTAGGTATATATTTTATTTATATATATATAATTCCTGAGAGTGGACCAAGAAATAAGATAAACAAACAATATATAAGGACTCTGTAAGAATTTAACAAAAGAAAAGTAAGGTATTTTATCCATTCCACCATAAATATCTCCTGAAATACAAGTAAAATATGAACATTTGAATCATGACTATTGTCACAACTATACTTCGACCCAAGTTCACTTAACTCCTCATCAACAAACCCCAAGATACCAACCCTTTTAACAACACCTACGAGAAAGTGAAGTCTCACTGAAGGTACCTATGGGAACTGCAAAATCCAAGTTTTTTTAGCAGTAAAGGGTAGTGACTCAAATCTTCTAGATTCAACATCTTAGAGCTTCGAAGGATCATTCAATTTCCCACATATTCCACATAATACAAATACATCAAAACATCACATAAATTCATTAACTGCGCAATAAACTTAATCGTTCGTAATATATTATTAGATCATCACCATTCAACCATTATAATGCACAATAACATAAAATAAACTAACAAACATAAACATCAAACACACACATAGAACACCACGGATTACGTGGAAACCCAATATGGGAAAAAACCATGTAAGCGCTATTTTTATTCATGAGTCGTAGTAAATTAGCACTTCATGTATGCACACACATCCTACATACATCCTTTTCTCATAAAATAGATCTATGAACTAAGCCTATAGATCACTATAACCTCTTGCTACTCGATCATAAAAAATCATCATGACAACTTTCCTTCATACCCAGAAAGAACCCCTCTGGAAGACTTCAACACTAAGAACTCAAAAATTAAGCATTCCCTGAAAAAATAGCCTGCCCAAAACTCCCCAACCCATTACATATATATAGGAATTATTGAAAACTCTCATGTGCCCACAAATTGGACTCATAAATGTAAGTGGACAGAAAATTGTAATTGCTCCCAACTAACTCTACGGTTGACACAATCGAATTCCCTTTTCTCCTCATTTTTCATTTGCTACGTCAAATCCTGTCCTATTTTTGTGGGCCACTTCACATTTTAACATACTTCCCAAAAATTACTAAACACACCAACACTTCACATGGCCAACAAGCCCCCAACACTCACTCATGGCTCGTTGTAATCCACTTCAAGGCTATACCTGGGGTGTTTTTCACTACACCAAAAACTCAACATAGATTCACTTCACCTATTTGACCATCCTATGTAGTTCTTCCTATGTAGTTATTCCATTAATTACGTAGTAATATTCCCTTGGGATTCTTTCTCATTCGATGTAACTGCTTTATGGATTTCAACATGCAATCCTCCAATAAGCTCTGAGACTCTCTCTACTTCATTTTGTAATTCTTCTACTTTCTCCGTCCTCTTTTACTGCTCCATCTATAATTGATTGAATTTAGCTTGCAAATTTTTATTCTCTACGAATTTATGCATCCTTTCCATTGGTGATAGAGTCTTTAATGGGGATTTCATCCTTGTCAACTTACTTTGTGCATCATACAAACTAGTGGTGATACCTTGTAGTGCTACATGATCTTATGGAACTACCCAGGATCATGAAATTTCCTCATACAACTATGTGCACTCAACCTTTAAAACTCTTAATGATCTCCATAACCTTTTCTTCCTTTGCGTTCCTCTGCAGTGTGACCTCTGGTGGGGTTATAGGAACCAACTTTGCTTCCAACTCCATAATATTTTATTTGAATCCTGTAATAACTCCACCTAGTCTCGACATATTCACTTCAGTTTTCATCTCATCAACCACTTTTTCCTTCGGTACTGTGCTATAGGTCGATGTGACAACATTCTAGAGCTTTTCCTTTTTCTCATTAATCTCATCATGTTCCTTCTCTAGTTGCACATACTGGTCCCATTTCAAGGTATTTCTCTACATATGAAACTTAGTAATTTATTCATACATTATTTCATTGCATGATTTGATCTCCTCAACAACATTTTGGTGACGACTGTGCAACATATACATGGGTAACACCAACAAATTCAAATCGATGTAGCTAAACCGATAAGAATTCTCTTGTAATCCTAGCTAAAAAAAACTTAAGGTGTGGGGTAATAATTGTACTACTCTACTAATAAAACTAGGTGATGCCTATTTTATTCTTTGCTCATCTTGTTTTTCGAAACTCTCCTGCACACCCTCTGAATGAACTGTTTCTATTTGAATGACCTGAATTACTTGACATAGTTCAACTAGATAGTCCCTCACGCCTCCAAATAATTCTACATTTTTACCTTTGAAAACCTTGCATCTTTCACCACCTCATACATTATGTGAGATATAATATGCACATCATATTCAATCAATGGAATGATTGCAATATTCTTCTCTTCCCTTTTCTTTTTCTTTGAACCCTGGGTTATTGTGGTAGGCTTCCTCTTGTTGCAAGCCTTAGTATTTTTCAGCGTCGCACTTGATTCTCATCCTCCTCCCTACTACTGATCATGACCATTGTCATCACCACCAAAAACATCAGAATATTCCCTAATCTATTCATATTCCCTATTTTGGTCTTGATCTAAGGGTCCCTCTTCATGTTGGTCATGGAATGACTCATATATCTACCCATCCTCAATGGGAACCTTCCACTCTCCTATCCGCACATGAACAATGCTGAGAACATATGCCTGAATTAATTTGTATGTGTTAACCAATAAATTCATATATAGGTTGTTGGCCCTACGTAAGTTGAATAAGTTTTGGTTATAAGTGGAAAAACTAGTTGTAGTGTGAATGGGGTTGCTATGGAGCGGGTGTGGAACAAAACTGACTCCAACGACCGTGGAATGTTTTGGGGAAATAATAAATGTATTCAGTGAGATAGTTAAAGGGAGTCCCATTTATGAGTAAGGGAGTCCCAATTGTTGTAGAGGGCTCTGGTGTGGTTTATTTTTGAGAGTATTTTGTTGTTGTTTGTTACTTTTTGAAGAAACCTTTTGGTGATTCTTGGTTCTATTTTGGTCAAAAGTTAAGATAGGGATAGTCGAAGTACAATTTTGGTAAGTCTATTTTCTGTAATAAAAAAGATGAATAGGACTCATGACTGTAATGTGTTATTGATCCACATGTTGAGTGTGAGGATTTAATGTAAAGGTGGTTATGAAGAGATGTCTATAGGTTGTGTGCACAGACCAAAGAATTCTAGAAATGACTCATGTCAAATGAAGAGCGTTTTTGTGGTTTTCTCCTGTATGGGTTTCCACATTAAGATCCGTATGTTGAATGGTGTATTCTAATATTGTGTGATGTATTGTGTGTTAGAATAATCAACCCATAGTTACCTACATTTGACATTAATTAATCATTTTTTGTCTTATTACCTAGATTCCTAGATTCCATTCTATGTTAGTTTCCTTCTACATGTCCTAGAAGTCAACACGTGATAAAACTGAGTCATGGAGCACTTGGGAAGAATCCTGCAAACCAATTTTAGCAATTCTACTTTATTCCTAGTTCCCTAAAGTGCATATCTGCTTTTTCTGAAAAGCTACCTTGCTTTATAGCTGATTTCAGGAAAAAGGAAAAGCTAGTCTAGGTGTAACTGCATTGTTTTTTTCCCACATCATCCTCCCTCATTTTATCCAAATAAAAGCATGTATGAGTTGTATTTCCATCCCTCTTTATATTTCCCACTTGACTTAGCAAATTCATGAGAATATTCATAGATTTGGAAACTGCTTTATGCACCTATGGGGGATTTGACTAGATTTTGTAAGCCTTCTTTTTTACTATTTCGAATGGCATCCTTATGCATTCGAAAATCTCATGTAATTATTTATTTGATGAGCCTATTACTTCACAAGGTTGGATATTGTACACTTACTCAATACAGATTAGTGTTCTGCTCCAATTTTAGTCTCCTTTGGTGTGAATTTTGCATGTTTGATTAGCAATTTTGTGAGTGTTATTGTTCTATCTCTTGGGTTTAATTTACACATGGTATTAGATAATTTTTATATTTATTTATATCCTTCCAAATTTTTATTGTAGGTTCAACATCATTGACTGGGAGCGCATTCTGCTATCTAGAGGGCACAACTATTGTGCTATGGACCAATCTCAGAAGATCATGTTGACTCCATTCAATATCTTTGAGTGTAACGCTGAGATGTAGATATTGTTGAGAGTGAAAGGTATCTACAGGGTGACTATGGAAACTGAGGCATATCCCAATGTAGCTACAAAGAATATTAAATGACACAACAGGAGGGATGAGGCCTATGATCTTTTGTGTCTGAGCATTTCAAGAGACCTCCTCTTTCGTATTGATGGATTGACATCACCTAATGAAGTGCGGGAGAATACTGAAGATATTTTTGAAAATACATATGAGATGAGAGGACTTCAAATCTAGAATCAGCTGATCTCCTTGAGTCCCAGTACCTTCGAATCATTGAAACTCTACTTTTCCAAGTTTAAGGCCCTTGTTTTGAAACTAAAATAGTGTGGGATAGAAAAGAAGGAAGAGAAACTAGTATTGGACATACTCTCTAAGTTTGGTCCTGACTATTAAGTTTTTGTTTCTACCTTCCATGCCACCAAGTTGATAGCACGAGCCTGGAAGATTCCTAAGCTTGCAGAGTTCATGGAATCTTTCACACAGGAGCAAGATAAGTTGGTGATGATGGGAACCATCAAACCTTCCAAAGACCAAGATTTGGTTGCTGGAGATTCAAGGGTGGATTCAAAAATCAATAAAAACTCTAAAAATACACCTAAACAAAAGAGAGACAAGTCAAATTCTCAAGAGGAGCCTCAAAGCTCAAAGAAAAACTCCCAGAAGAAGAATAATAAAGGAGAACTGAGCAAGTGCGCATACTGCAGTAAGGGATATCATCCTGAGAGCTCTTGTATGAAGAAGCAAATTGACATGTTGACCAAACTCCTAGAGAAGAATAACATCTCCCTTCCTGATTGCTCAAAGAAGAAGGAAGGAGGATCAAATTCATAAGACATCGAGAGAGTACATCCCTTGGTTGCTGGCACATCAAGCTCACCTAGCTCCATCATAGATTATGGAGCTTCTAGACACATGGTTTCGACAAAGGATACATTCTATTCTCTTGACATGTTGAAAGATCCACCAATATTTTTGGGATATGACTCTCTCACTGACATTTTGGGGAAAGGTAGGATTGATCTTGACCATGGTAGTTTCAATAATGTGTTGTATGTTCTAGGTCTTTCCTCTAATCTCTTGTCAGTGTATCAGATGAATCATACTAGGTCTCCAAAGAAGGTCATATTATCCCATGATAATGTTTAAATCACTAAGATTTCGAATGGTAAAGTCATAGAAAAAGGTGTTGTTGATCACACTTCGAAGGTATACAAGTTTTCCCATATTCTACCCTACTCAAACCCCTCTTCTCTTCTTATTCATGCTAATGAAGCAAGAAAGATTTGGCATGAAGTATTTGGCCATCTTAGCTACAAGTATCTTTCTGATTTGAGTGAAAAATATATGGTCATAGGGTTACAAAAGATCAAGTTTTCTAAGGGATTTTGTCAAAGTTGTATCCTAGGAAAACACCCAGAGCACAAGTATGAGAAAGCTAGTCATGCAAGAACCTATACACGTATTGAGTTGATCCACGGTGACATTTCTAGTCCATTCCCTCATATTTCCATGAGTCAAGACAAATATGCACTCACCTTCATAGATGACTTTTCCAGGTATTTATGGGTTCACTTCCTAAAGCATAAGTCTGAAGTTTTTGACCTCTTCAAAGTCTTTAGAGCCTTGGTTGAAAACCAGTCTGGGAGGAAACTCAATATCCTCATATATGAAAATGGTGGTGAGTATGTCAAGTTTGATTTCATCCATTATTGCAAAGATTCACATATTCATATGCATCATTTGATCCCTTACACACCACAACAAAATGGTGTTGCTGAGAGAAAGAAAAAATCACTGAAGGAGATGGAAACCTGCATGATGGAGGCTAAGACTTTGCCACCAAAGTTTTGGGTCGAGGCTATAAAATATGCATCCTACATCCATAAAATGGTTTCTCATAAGCAGCTTGATGTTATGAGTCCTTTCGAAGCTTGGAGTGGGCACAAGCCAGATGTGACCCATTTCAAGATTTTTGGCTCAAAGGTTTGGGCTAGAATTCCAACTGAAAAGAGGAAGGATTTGCAACCCCAAAGCCAAGAGTGCCTATTTGTTGGGTATTATGAATATTCAAAAGGGTACAAGCTGATAAACTTTATCACTAACAAATCTTTTATTGAAATAAGTGTTTAGTTCCAAGAAGAGCCTTTAGCAGTAGTTGAAGTTGGAGAGTCCTCTTCATCAACAAAACCATTGATTGTAAGCGAAGAGACTAATGAATTTTCTGATTCTGATATGTCTAATAATGATGATTTTATTTCAGATATTAACAATCATACAATACCAAAATGGGAAGCAAAGACCATTCATGCAGATGGGGAACTAGCTGGAAATCCTAATGACACTAGGAGGACTAGATCTCAATTTGAGAGTGCCCTTTGTGTGAAAGGTCCTCTATTTGTTGAGAAGTGCTATCTTATGGTTGAATCATATCCACAAAAATATCAATATGCAGCACATGATCCAAGATGGAAAAAATCCATGAAAGAAGAATTCAGCTCGCTCCAGAAGAACAACACTTGGGAACTGGTTGATCTTTCCCCAGAGAGGAAGCTAGTTCAATGTAAGTGGGTTTTCAAGACTAAGTTTGCTGCTGATGGTTCACATTTGAAATATAAGGAAAGATTGGTATCCAAGGGATACTCATAATTACATGTTATTGACTACAATGAAACCTTTTCACAAGTGGAAAATATGGACTCCATAAGGATAGCTCTAGCCATTGCAACTTCGAAGCAGTGGGAAGTACATCACATGGATGTGAAGTGTGATTTCCTAAATGGATATCTCACTGAAGAGATTTACATGCAGAAACCTGAATGTTTTGTTTATAATCCATCTTTAGTGTGCAGGTTAAAGAAATCATTGTATGGGCTCAAGCAAGCCCCCAAGGCTTGGTATGCCAAGATTGATGGCTTTCTGCCGTCATTGAGTTTTGTTTGATGCAAGTATGATACTAATGTATATTTGAAGCTGATTCATGGTTGTTTGATGATTATTGTCTTGTATGTGGATGACCTACTAATTACAGGAAGTTCAAAGAAAGAGATTGCCTCCTTGAAGGATGCAATGAAGCATGCATTTTCTATGACAGATTTGGGATTGTTGAGCCAATTCTTGGGTCTCGAAATTGCTCAATCCCAACATGGAATAAAATTACATCAGTCCAAGTATGCTTCAGATTTTGTCATCAAGTTCAACATGAAATATTTCAAGCCAAGAAATACTCGCTTCCTTTCAGGAGTTAAACTTGAAGAAGCAGGTTCTTCTCCTATGGTAAATAATACAATGTATAGGCAATTGATTGGGTGTTTGCTTTATCTTACACAAACTCGACCTGAGTTATATTATGCATTTAGTGTGTATTTGAGATACATGGATCAGCCTCATGAGATCCATTGGAGAGCATCCAAGAGGATCCTAAACTTTGTTCAAGGAACAACAACACATGAGATCTTCTACAAAGAAAAATCTGATCTTGTTTTGATTAGATTTACTGATAGTGATTGGGAAGGTGACAACAAAGATCAAAAGTATACATAAGGATATGTGTTCATGCTTTAAAAAGGACCAATAAACTAGTCAAGAAAGAAGCAGAGTGCCATAGCACTCTCATTTATAGAATCAGAGTATAGAGGAGTTGTAAATGCAACAAATTAATGTTTTTGGTTGTAGGGGATACTTGGAGAATGTGGCTTCGAATCAGAGTTTTCAACTATTATCTACCGTGATAATTAGAGAACCATTCAAATATTCAACGATCTAGTTCAAAGACAACAAACCAAGCACATTGAGATCCATATGCACTACATCAAACAGCTTGTGCATGATGGTACCATTGTTCTACTCTTCTCTGCATCTTCAGAACAAGTTGCAGACATCTTCACCAATTTTTTTTTGTAAGAAGAAGTTCAGCAATCTAAAATCCTACTGGGTATTTCTGATCATGATGTGAAGCATGATTGCTGACAAGATTTCCAAATTTTGTTTTTCCTGTCCATGTTTAAGGGAGGATTTTCCCACTGGGGTTTTTCCTCTTTCCTGGGTTGTATGGACAAGTAGTATGTAAAGGGTGACTATGCCTTGTTGCTAGGCCCTATAGTTTTCTGATATTTACTCATAAAGTTAGGCTTAAGGGGGGGGTTTAGAATAATCAACCCATAGTTACCTACATTTGACATTAATTAATCATTTTTGTCTTATTACCTATATTCCTAGATTCCATTCTATGCTAGTTGCCTTTTACATGTCCTAGAAGTCAAAACATGCTTAAAATGTGTCATGGGGTGCTTGGTAAGAATCCTAGAAACCAATTTTAGCAAGTATTCTTTATTCCTAATTCCCTAAAGCACATATCTTCTTTTTCTGAAAAGCTGCCTTGCTTTATAGCTAGTTTAAGGCCAAAGGAAAAGCTCGTCTAGGTGTAACTGCCTTGTTTTTTGCCCACATCATACTCCATCCTTTTCTACAAATAAAAGCATGTTTGATTTGTCTTTCCATCCCTATTTATCTTCCCACTTAACCTAGAAAATTTGTGAGAATCTTCATAGATTTGGAAACTGCTTTATGCACCTATGGGGGATTTGACTAGATTTGGTAAGCCTGTTTTTTGACTATTTCGAATGGAATCCTTATGCATTCGAACCTCTCATGTAATTATTTATTTGAGAAGCCTATTAATTCACAAGGTTGGATATTGTACACTTACTCAATACATATTAGTTTTTTTCTCCAATTTCAGTCTCCTTTGGTGTGAATTTTGCATATTTGATTAGTAATTTTGTGAGTGTTATTGTTCTATCTCTTGGGTTTAATTTCCACATTGTGTTTTACTGTGAATGATGATAATATGTCTCTTTTTTCATAATTAAATGGAATAAAAAATTCTTTAATAGGTTGTAGTATGCTATTATCATAGTTGGATGTCAATTGTTTTGTATGTTGGTTCCTCAATTCGATTTGTTGGAATTCCCTTCAATTATTTGCATGGAAATATCCCCTTTACCACTACAAAAACATGGTTCCTACAACTCCCACAGGTATCTTGGGTGATACATCACTTGCGTCGCAGGTGTTTCTGATCAGGTTACGCTTTGTCGAGCGGATGCCTTGGTATTTGTTGGAAGGATTGAACCTGGGTTAGTAGAAGTCGAACCAACAATTGGTTCCATTGTTGGGAGTGGGAACATTGTGAAGGAGACATGTTTTGGTACCCAACAAATCCTAAGGTTTAGGATTGGATAAAAAAAGGGATTAGGAATTTGTGCAAGAAGAAAGTAAGGGGTCACATATGAATCTTGGGGAATGGTTAGAAAGGTATATTTAACCAGATAGTGATGGTATTTTCTTGAGTTGGAAAGACTAGAATGTAAGAAGAAATTTTTTTAAGGTGGAGAACCTAGGGGTTGGACTCCTCAACTGATCCAGCAACTGGAGAGTATTAATAGTACCATCTCTAGGGCTATTGATTTCTAGGTCAACAAAATCCTATAAAGGAATATTACTCTGATCAATGTGGATACTATTAAGTCATATAGTGAAAACGAGAGAGATATCTTCCAAGGTCTAAGAAGAAGATACCTAAAATATTTAAAAAAGTGGATTAGAATGCTGGTGTGTGAGAAAGGGATTATGCGGATGGAGTTTGACTAGTAAATCATTGTGCATGCATAACAAGGGTAGTGTCGAGAAGAAGGTTTGGAGATGATGGGAAGAGTAATATTATAGAGAGACTGATGAAGAGGGTGGACTCCTAAGGAGTGGAAGAATATTTTTATCGAGTAAGAGGAGAAGGATTGCAACAAAGAGAAAGAGTTGCAATGCGTCTGGAAGAAGGGACTACAAGTTGGTGCCACAACTTGACGAAGAGTCTTGCGACGAAGACAAGGAATATCACCTTGTTTTTAAATATGAGGAAGAGGTGCAATATCTATACCAGACCCAAGGCTAAGACATACCCATGAATCCATGTACATCTATGATATTAGAGGTAAGACCTAAAAGTGTTTCAAAGTGCTTCATGTCAAATCAGATTAATAGTAATAATCAAGATAGTGGTAAAAACATTCTTACTACTGGTCCATCTAATTAAGGTTCATCAATACCCCAAAGGAATAGGATGGTTGGGGATGACATGAAGCTTCCTATATTCAATGGATATGGGTTGGAAGACCTTGAGAAACATTTATTTTTATGCAAAGTTGTCTGGACTGTGTGACGGGTCCAAAATTATGTTATAAAAAGGGCTCAAATGATAATGAAGTTTAGGGGTCGTGATCTATATTGGTATATGAAGTTTTATGTGGTTCCTGTGAGAACCCATCAAAAGTCCTTGGATCATATTTGAACTCAGTTGATAGATGAATTAAATAATACTAAATATGAGTCACAATGTATTACAGAGTTGAAGGAAATTAACTAGTTTTCAAATGAGTCTGTTTGGAATTTTGATAAGAGATTCAAATTCCGGATGGCTAAGGTGAGTTTTTAGATGTACAAAATTCAACATAAAGAATGGTTTATTGTTGTGTTTTTACCCCATATTCGTGTTCCCATGATGTAGTAGAAGATAATGTCCTATATAAGCTTTGTAAATAGAAATGAAGTTATAAGCGTCACCAATTGGAGAAAATAGTGTGGGGATGGAACAAATTCAGTCACAACTAGATAATCTGTCATTACAAATCCAAGATATCAAGAAGGGGAAGGATAATTGTGAATATGTTTGGTGCACAATATGTAGAACTGAAGGTCATCATAAGGATTCATTCCCATCCTTCCTCGACTACCTTGCTTCTAGTGCACCAAAGCCATTGAATTCACGAGGGATTCCATGGTGTTGATTTTGTCAAACTAGGGGATGTTGTCCAGAAGAATGTATGTATTTACAAAAGATATAAATAAAACTAATATCATTTATTGTAAGTTCTATTGATATGTGCGCCATGATGAAAAGGACTACAGAACGTACCAGTTGATGAATAATGATGAGAATATGCAAGCTGATAGGTCACATGCACAGTTCCCTCAACCCAGAGGGGGTGGAAATTTAATAGGTTGAGGAAGAGGAGGAGCATTTGGTCAAGGGAGAGGTCAAATTATCTACTATAATTGTGGAAAAACAAGACAATATGCTAGAGAATGTACAAATGCTTCACGGACATGTTGATATTGTAAAGCACTAGATCATACTATCGAGCAATGTCCATAGTTGATTTATATATGGCAAGCCAAGGTCACAGATAAAAATCAGAACTAGATCCCAAATGAAAACCATAATGTTCAGAATATTTCAGATGACCCCTCAGAATATACCATTGTTGTATTAATGAGGGGAGGTTCTGCGACTAGAGATGATCGAGGAGATCCATGGAAAAATACAAGAATATGACCTGCAACATACAAGAAAGTTCCCTTTGATGTCTAGAAGGAAAAAGGAGTCTGCTTCGATGCATGAGATGAATTTGTGGATAGAAGCTAGTCCTTGACATCTGTTTTTCCTTTGGTGTTCTATGAAGGTCTAGTGATCGACATGCCACCATGTTTTGACTGGTTAATCCCAAAGAAGTCAACATCTTAGGTAGGATTTTCAAGGATTTATTGAAAAGTTGTTTAGCACTTGTTAAAAATGCATATGATATGGAAGAGTTATCATATTTAATCGAAGAACCTGACAATGGTCTTTGATTGGAAAATAATATCAACCATTTCCATAAAGTAATGAAGTTTGGTTGAGAACTATGCATGAATGCTAAAATAGGTGAGTATGATATGTATTTTACTATTATTGACTTGGGGTTAGACATCAATTTCCTGACTAAGCAGATGTAGGAGAGTATGGAAAAACCCAATTTAGTTTGGTCACCTATTCAACTTAGCTTATATAATCGGTAGAAGTTTCTTCCTATCAGCTTACTACCATAGGTTCCTGCCGAGGTGGAACGGCTCCGAACATATGCAGACTTTGAGGTTATAGATATTATTGATGATACAGAACCTTATCCATAACTTATGGGGATTGAAAGGGCTATTGAGAATGAGCCTTCCATTAATTTAAAAAATAGGACCCTATCATTTGAAGACTTAGAAATGTGGGTATTCATGCCAATCGACCCTTTGGAAGGCCAATGATATGTAGTAACAATAAGATGTGAGTATCGGGAAGGGAATTTAGATACCGTATACAATATATATTCTACAATAGATGACTATTTAATTCCTATAGTTGATGGAAAATTGAGTTGGAGAAGTATTATTTCATGTTCATCAGATTCATGAGCAGAATTGGAAAATTGGAAGAACTAGTTGCATGAAGTGTTGATGAGAAAATGTGCAAGAATCACAAAATACTTGCAATGAGTGGCTACTAAGGTATGTGATCTACCTGATATGAAGGATTACCTAATTTGGACACATTTTTATTATAATTTGAAGATAAGGTATTAGAACCTCAGTGAATGCTAGCTCTTGATGTGGCCCTGAAAGCTACACAGGCAAGATGGTGGGTTGTTCATAAACAGTCCATTTTGGATTAGCCTCACTATCAAAGGGTTTTAGAGATTTTGTTTGGTGAGAGTATTTATTATGTTGGTCATAAGTATAATGGTTTGACAAGTCATGTTGACCGCCTTGATAATTGTTTCGTGACATGGAGTTTGGTTCCTAGATAGGAATGGGTACACTTGTTTATACAAACTTTGGACATGATACCAAGAAATTGGTATACATCGGTTGAGTTGCAACGAGGGACCATGGACTAGGATGAATTGACTAATAGCTTAAAACATACTTTTAGCTTTGAGGATGAGAGTTTTTTTATTGATTCTTCCTTTCTAGTTCTCAAGAGCAATATTTTTGAAGAGGTTTCTGTTCCCATGACGATTCTACCACAATATAATGGGATGGTCCAAATCCTGATGGAGTGTTATACTATATCTAGGGAACCTGAATATGATGACCCACACGAAAATCACATCTTTGCATCTGAAGGTAGTCACATGCTAAAGGAACTGGATCTATCATCTGAACAATTTTTGAAGCCCTTGAAAGTAAAGAAAGTGAACATTGGGTCTCTTGAGTTTCTGAAGTTTGCAAACAACGGATATTATTGGGATGATGAGACTATTGGGAAAATCATTGATTTATTACATGAATTCCAAGACTTTTTCTCGACCAAGTTTATAGAAATGAAGGGAATTGTTGGAGATCTAGGATAAATGAAGATTCCCTTGAAACCAGATGCAAAGGATGTCAAGCATCGAACCTATAGATTGAATCCCAAATACAAAGAGAAGGTTAAGGAATAATTAGACAGAATGTTGGATGCATGAATTATTGAATTTGTTGAAGAATCAAAGTGGATCAGTTCAGTGGTCATACATGATAAGAATATTGGTGAAGTTTGTATCTGTGTTGACCTAAGAAAATTAAATGATTATTTCCTACATGATCCATTTCCTACACCTTTTATAGATGAGGTATTGGAAATCCTAGGGGGGAAAGAGATATATTCTTTTACCGATGGATTTTATGGATACCATCAAATCAATATTTTTGAAGAGGATAAACAGAAGACCACCTTTGCGACATAATGGGGTTGTTTCCAGTACATAGTAATGCCATTTGGACTTAATAATGCACCTGCTATTTTTTCTAGGATAACGGTAGCTTCGTTTAAAATTTTTATTAATAAACTCCTAGACGTTTACTTTGATGACTACATAGTATATTGGTTGATTAAATAGCATATTGAGAGTATTCACATGATTCTTGAATAGTGTAGACAGTTTCAAATTTTTTGAAATTTGGAGAAATGCATCTTTTGTGATCTTTTTAGTATTTTGTTTGGTCATGCTGTTTGTAGAGAAGGAATGTTGATGGACCTTATGAATATTGTAATCATTGTCGACCTACTAGCACTGTCATCGGTTAAACACTTGAGGACCACACTCGTTCATATTGGTTATTCCAGGAAATTTATCAGAGGACATGTGTATATCACGACTCCAATGGAAAAGTTATTGAAGAAGGATGTCAAATTTTAGTTGAATGAAGAATGCAAAAAGAGTCTTGATATCCTTAAAGAGAAAGTGATATCATCACCTATTTTAGTATTTACTGAATGGTAAAAAGAATTTCATGTGCATGTCAATGCATTATCTGTCACGCTCGGAACCGTACTTGCACAACCAGGTGAGGGCTTTGTCGATCACCCTATTCCATTTTCTAGTAAAAAGTTGTTGACTATAGAGAACAATTATACGATAATTGAGCGAGAGGGACTTTCCATGCTACATGAACTCTAGAAATTGGAACATTTTTATTGGGTGGTCACTTCAACATGTGTACAAATGATTTTTCTTTGAAATACCTAGTTAATAATTCATTGTTGAGGGGGAAGATATCTCGATGAATCCTTCTCTTCCAAGAGTTTGATTTTGAAATTATGTTAAAACCAGGAAGGTTGAATGCAAGTCATGACCATCTCTCAAGGTTAGCAACCAGAGAAGAACCAACTAGTCTAAATGATAGTCTTTCTGATGCACAACTATTCGTAGTAAAAATGGTGGATGTTTACTTTGAAGATATTATACATTTCTTATTAGAGGAATTTTGGGGTCTAAAATGGGCCTCCTAAGGAAAATAATAAAATAATAGTTAAAATAATAAAATAATAGTTAAAATAATAAAATAATATTGATTAATTTTGGAGGAAGAAAGAAAAAAACTACTTTCTGTGTTCGTATTTTCGACATATCTCCCTATGTTTTTACTCAAATTTCGATCGGGAGAGCTCGTTGGATGTGGAATTTGATTCTGCATCCAACGAGTACCCAGACTGCATACTTTTGATGGACCCCACTACCCCAAAAACAAGAAATACCTGAAAAAATGTGATGATGACATCATCATCACATTTTTCAGGTATTTCTTGTTTTTGGGGTAGCAAGGTCCATCAAAAGTATGCAGTGTGGGTACTGGTTGGATGCGGAATCAAATTCTGCATCCAACGAGCTCTCCCGATTGAAATTTGAGTAAAAACACAATGAGATATGTTGAAAATACGAACAAAAAAAGTAGTTTTTTTTAATGACAAAAATGTCAATTCAACCATTATGGTTGACTTATTTTTATTGAAATTCTATTGGTTCTTGAATTCCAACTCACAAAAATTTATTTTGGCACGTTTTCTTATAAGGCCCATTTTAGACCCCAAATTTCCTCTAATTCGGACTATGTGCATATTTTGGAATATTGGAAAATACTGAGGCAGGGGGGGGGGTGAATAAGTATTGATAACTTTTAACAATTTAAAACCATATTTAACTTATTCATTAAAACACATAATAAACAAGTTACACAAAACACAACATTTATCGTGAAAGCCCGATTAGGAAAACCAAAAACACTTTCTATAACTTCATAATTATATTTACAATTTTTTTTGCAAGATACAACTTGTTGGAGACACCAATCCCCAAGTTTTTTAGCTAGAACTGAAGGATGCTACAACACCTAGGTTTCTTCCTGCTCCAACATACAAGGATGCTACAACACCATGTTTTCTAGCCACTACTTGAAGGAGGATACAACCCCCTTGTAGGCTTGCATCATTCCCTAGCACCACCCTACCACCCTAATTTGATATTTTTCTTCAATTCTATTACTGATTATTCTTCACTATAATGTTCTATGTCTTCCCTTGTTGTTACATTCATCTAGATTGTCGATACATCTTTATTCCACTTCGAACTTCTTGTTTAAATACTTATTTTATCATGTCTTTGAACCATTGTGTCTTTTAATCATTATGTCCCTTCATTAAAACCTTTTCACCAATGCATCTTTTCATTATGGAAACATGTATTTTCATGAACTAGTGCAAAACAACTTGAAACCTTGTTTTGTTAGACCTAAAGCTTTGTCTTCAAGCACCTTTTAAGAGAAATAAGACCATGGTCATATGCACAAATAAAAAATATACAACATGATGGTATTAGATTATTTTTAGCAATTTCCTACAAAATATCATGGGAATTTTAGTAGGGAAACTTCGATCGATTTTTTAATACTTAGTCAATTTTCAGCAAATTTCCCAAAACATTATGAAACCTTATTTCGACATACCTGTAACTTTTCCTTCAAGCACGTTTTAGGGGAAGTGAGACCATGGTTATATGCACACATCAACAAGTTAAAAAATGATGGTTTCATATATTTTTTATCAGTATCCTACAAAATATGGCGAGAATTTTATTGAGGCCACTTAGACATATTTACCAGAACTAAAACAATGCAAATCATGCCAGAAAGCACTTCTGGAAGACAAATAGCTTCACCTTCAGAGATTGTATTGACAAACCAATCATATGGTTAGATGCACAAGCAAATAATATATATTTATATATCCTCATAATCACTTAATTCATCAAATACATAATATGGTGTGTATTTTACAGAGGTCCCTTAGGCATATTAAGAAGAATTTATATTTAGTCAAATTTTTAGAGTTTCAACAAGTTGCCATACTTTTACAAAATGTTGTCAAATTGTAACAATGACTGCATGAGAGGAATATAACACCATCATATGAATTTGCAACCTCATCACACATGCCACATGCAATGCCCTCACTTCCTTTGTTATTCCTTTGCCATTAATGAACTATGATTTTCCTATACTTGGTTAATTTTCAGAGTTTCAGCAAGTTGCCATATTTTTATAGAATGGTGTCAAATTGTAAAAATGACATCATGAAAGGACTAGAACATCATCATATGACTTTGAAACCTCATCAAACATGTCACATCATCATACATGTCATGTAATTTCCTTTGTCATTAATGAACTCCTTTGACATCAATGGAAACCATACTCAACAGAAGAGTATCGAAAGGATTTAGCAAAACATAGAAGAAACAATTGGTTTTAAAAGTTGCAGATTTCCAACATATAAGTGGAAAGTTATATAAGTTGGGACCATATGAGATACTGCATTGCTGCAGCTTGGAACACAAGTGACCAATGGTGTTAGATGAAGCTCATGTCAACATGGCAGGGGGCCACTATGCAGGGAAAGCAAAAACACAGAAAATATTATAGGTCGATTTATGGTGGCCTACCCTTCATTCGGATACGCTCGACTATTGTCACATTTGTGATATTTTCCAGCATATGGGGAAACCATCCCGACAAGATGATATTCCACTCATACCAAATATAACACTGCAGGAATTTTATAAGTGGGATGTTGACTTTGTGGGTCCCATTAATCTAGTAGGCAGAAGGACAGGTGCACGGTATGTAATTACTACGACAAATTATTTAACCAAATGGGATGAAGCAATACCAGTCCAATATTGTACTGCAATGAATGTTGCCATGTTTTTGTTTGACCAGGTGGTAACCAGGTTTGGTTGTCCAAAGATCCTAGTGAGAGACCTAGGGTATACAATTTCTTAATAAAGTGATTGAGGACATGGCTAGAGAATTTCATATCCAACACAGGAAGACAATGCCATATCATTCACAAGCAAATGGAGCTATTGAATCCTTTAATTTTTTTTTGTAGAATGTAATGAACAAGATTTGTAATCTGAATCGTGATGAGTGGGATCACAAGATACCTACGGAATTATGAGCATATTACACGACATGTAATAAAATTACCGAACATACTCCATTTAAACTAGTCTATAGGAAGGAGGTTTTCATGCCAATGGAATATGTCATACCTAGCTTAAGAATAACTGCAATTACTGAGATGACAAATATGGGTGATGTTGAGGAAATATTGTCCTAGTTTCTACAATTGGAAGAAGATTGATTTATTGTAGGATATCACTAGCATGTCAAGAAAGACCGGAAGAAGGCTTGGCATGATCGATACATTAAGTTGAAGCAATTCCATCTTGGAGACTTTGTTCTTCTCTATCACAATATTTTTTTAAAACATCCTTCTAAGATCCATACACATTGGTTAGGACCATAAGTTGTCGATTATGTTATGGATGGGGGTGTAGTTAAATAAAAAAGGTTAGACGGTACACACCTCGACCGGTTGGAAAATGGAAGTCGGCTAAAACCTTATCAGGATAACCATACTTTGCTCGAATGAATTCATAATGACTGACGTTGTAAACAAACAATTTTTTTTCCTTTTCAAAATCTTGTATAATATTTGAAACTGGTTATTGAGGTCTTGGATATTGTGTGTCGCAAGTTGTAGTTAAAGTTTTGTCGCAACTAATTTTGTGTCGCAGCTAGTTTTTGTTTCGCAGTGGAATTTGGAAACATGTTTTTCTGTCAAATACATAATTAATGCAAGTTAATAACTTCTTTTATTACAAGTAAAGTAGTGGATTTAATGGCGCTTTATAATAAATGGTCGAAAATATTTCAGTGTGCGAAGGGATTAACTACCACATTTTCCAATTTATTGAAGGCTAACTCAAAATAATTATCCACATGACCAGAATGAGTGTCACATGTGTAGACCTATTTCACCTCTAAATGAGATTCAATTGCTTCATTGTGGTGAAGTGTGAAGTGTATTGAGAAATATAGTTGTCGGCAACTTGTTTGTATCTAAAGCTTTATGCCATGGAGATTCCCATGTCAATTTTGAGCACTGTTAGACGTTCAACCATGGAGGTCCCACTTGCAATGCCCATTGTTGAGGAGGCACTAGAGGTTGTCTCACTACCAACCCCTATAAATGCACAAATAATGAAACGAACAACTTGTTGGGCAGTTCCCTTTGAGAAGAGATTCAAAGCTATGCATGACACTAAAGCCTCAGGGTCTCATTCAACAAATATACCGACATATTATATCTCACGCATGGGAGGATGATGCTCCCCATGTGGTCAATTGTAAGAATGCAAAATAGCCATTGGTACAACCAGTCATGTCTCAAGGAATTCATGTGACGGCAAATATCATGGCTAATATGAAGAAGCTGCCATTTTCTGACCATGATTTGAAGAAGTTCCCATGACTATAGATGTCAAAGTGTATGACATCAGTGTAACTAGTGGAAGGCAGGATGATTCAGTTGGTTCCCATGGACTGGGCTCAAGGTTTGGATAATTTAGGAATTCTGTCACTATTGTACATGCCCCATTTTGATTTCACTAAAGAGGTTAACACATGCATGAAGAAGATGTTGGTTTGTTTCCATGGGGGATGTCTATGGTTGGACAACCACATTTTTCTCAATGTCAATGTGATTGCTTCTATCACTGGTCGACTGTGGTTGAATTTGCAGGTAATATTGCTGAGCAATCCGTTTCTATTATAATTGACCATGGTTATAGTCATAGTTACATTACTCCTAGAATAGTCAATATTTGTGCTTTTAATAAGTTAAAGCATAGTAAATCATGGTTAGTTCAGCTAGCCACTGGAACTAAGAGAAAGGTTAGTGAAGTGGTAGAGAAATTTCCATTGGTTATGAATGGATTGGTCACTTGTGTATATCTGAATGTTCTACCACTTGGTTCCTATGATGTTCTCATCGGAATGGATTGGTTAGAAGCTCACATGGTAAAGCTTGGCTGTTATAATAAAAATTTTGAATGCATGGATGAATAATGAACCCTAATATTTGTAAGAGGCATTCCAAAGGTGATTTCTATGAGGCAGATTTCAGAAATTCAGTTGAAGAAGTTATGTAGGAAAGGTTTCCAGTTGTATGTAGCTCATATTTTGGAGGAAACAAATAATGAAACTCCTAGGTTGGAGGACTTTCATGTGTTGCAGGAATTCAGGGATGTGTTTCCTGATGAGACTCCAGGTCTTCCTCCAAAGAGAGACATTGATTTCACAATTGAACTTGTGTCAGGAGCAACACTGGTGTCCAAGAGATACTAAAAGAGAGACATCTTTTATGGGACTTGCAGGATAATACAAGAGATTCATTGAAGGATTCTCCAAGCTTTCAAATCCAATCACTTCTTTTCAAAAGAAGGGAATAAAGTTTGAATGGATACCGAGGTGTGAAGAAAGCTTCCAGCAGTTGAAGAATATTCTCACAAGTGTACCAGGCTTGAAGATTGCAGACCTAGAAAAATATTTTGTGGTGTGTACTACTGCATGTGGTCAAGGGATTGGAGGAGTCCTTATGTAATACAACGACGTGATATGTTACAATTCAAGAAAGTTGAAGGAGCATGAGAAGAACTATGCCACTCATGATATATAAATTGCAGCCATAGTACAAGCTCTCAATATGTGGAGGGATTACTTGATGGGAAGAATATTTGAGCTAAGGACATATCATTGTGGTTTGAAGTACTTCTTTTCTCAGTCAACGTTAAATGCTAGGAAAGCTAGATGGATGGAGTTTTTATGTGAGTTTGATTTTGAAATCAAACAAATAAAAGGAAAAATGAATAAGGTAGCTGATGAACTCAACAGGAAAGTGCAGGAAATTCATGTGGCATCTCTTAGTATTTTCCAATCAGATTTGAGACAGTAGATTGTTAATCATGTTGTCGAAGATGAATTCTACGCACAGGTCAGGGACAAGTTGCAACAACAAATCCTTGAAAGGAACTACGAGGGATATAAATTGGAAGAAGATGTAATTCTTACCTATAAGAACAGAATTTACATTCCAAATGTGGCATATTTGAGGAGGGTTGTTATGAATGAGATCCATCAAGCTCCATATTCCGGTCACCCAGGATATCAGAAAACAACTGCTACAGCCAAAAAGCAGTATTTTTGCCCAGGAATGAAAAAGGACATGGCTGAATATATTTCAAGGTGCATTAAATGTCAGCAGGTGAAGGTTGAGCATCAACACCCAGCAGGTTTGTTGCAGCCTTTGCCAGTTCCAGAATGGAAATGGGAAGTTATTTCCATGGATTTTATTATAGGATTTCCAATGACTTGGAGACAACATAATTTTATCATGGTTGTGGTGTAAAATTTGACAAAGGAAACACATTTTATACCGGTTAAGTCCACACATAAGACTGATGAAATTGCAAAAATATTCATGAAGGATATTTTCAAATTGTATGGATTGCCTAAGGTAATAGTCTCTTACAGAGATGCCAAGTTCACTTCCAATTTTTGGAAGGGGTTATTTACGAATTTGGGTACAAAGCTAAACTTCAACACTTCCTACCATCCTCATATTGATGCGTATATAGAGAGAGTGAATCAAGTGCTTGAAGAAATTCTTCGCATGTATGTGATGGACAAACCAACTAAGTGGGAAGATTATTTACGCTTGGTAGAATTTGCATATAACATTGGAAAACAAGCATCCTTGGGGATGAGTCCATATGAAGCTTTGTATGGCAATAGGTGTAGGACACCGGTGACATGGGATAATCCAGTGAACAATATTGTGCTTGGTACAAAATTGCTCAAGGAAATGGAACAAGAGGTTGTAAAGACCAGGAAGAACCTGAAAGCATCCCAGGACATATAGAAAAGCTATGCAGATAAGCATAGGGTGAATAAAGAGTTCATTTTTTGGGATCATGTTTACCTTAGAGTGAGGGAAAGGAAGATTTCCTTGAATCTTGGAATTTGTGCCAAGATGTCACCCATATATTGTGGGCCATTTGAAGTGCTTGAAAGAATAGGGCCAGTTGCATATAGAATTGCATTTCCTGCAAGCACGTTCATAATGTTTTTCATGTTTCTTGGCTAAAGAAATATGTACATGATCCTAACCATGTGATAAATTGGGATGTGACTTAGGTGGAAACCTAGGTAGAGTTCCAAATTGAGCCAATGCGCATCCTCAACAAGAAGGCCACAATACTTCGGAATCGAACCATAGGAAATGTAAAGGTGCAATGGGAGCACTACAGTTATGAAGAGGCTACGTGGGAGCTGTAGGATGGCATGCAATTGTCACATCCATTTTTGTTCAATTCTGCAGAGCATTGAGGGCAGTAACAGTGTATAATTTTGGTTTAATTTTGTAAAGCACCGAGGACAATGCTGTTAAAGGGGGAGGGGAATGTAACACCTTGGTTTTGACCCCATTTGCATTAAAAATGTATATGATGTAAATATTGTATTTAATCAAGGTGTGGACCTAAAGGTAAAATATCCACCATCGATTTAGTGTTTTATGTTTCTGCGATTAAAAATCGTTGCCAATGGTATTTCGTGCTAGCCAGGCACATTATAATTTTGGACATCATGTAAATATGCAATTTAATTAAAATACCCATGTTGGGTAAAATATCATCTAGATTAATTCACCTAATATTTAATTATCGACCGGGGTTGGTAGGCTTAGAGTTGACACAAAATATATGCAAAGGTAGAGGGGTTCTTATGGTGTCGTGGAAATATTTTAACAAACAAAAGATCGAAAGATCTTTCAAAATGAAACACCGAGTCAAACTCCTAAGAATTCAACTATTAAGGTAATTGAACCGGAACAGAATAATAAACTAAATAATTTATAATCTAATTTATAAGCAAATAATTTTAAACTGGAAAAAGATACAATCAACAACTAACTTTTCAAATAGGAAACTAGGGTGGAAACTAGGGTGCAAGGAAGACCTAACTTATAAGAAAGTAGAAAACTTAATAAAAGAAACAAGTAGAAAACTTAAATAAAGAAAACTTAATAAGAGAAGCAAGTAGAAAACTCAATAGGAATATCGTTGAATTTTGTCCTACAAGTCTCTTTTGGTAATCACATAATGAAAAGGGAATAGTCTACAAAGTACTAGTATATTTTTCTAAAGACAACACATCTAATACTAATCTTTACATGTAGACAGATAAATCAATCCAAAAGCATGAACACAAAACAATACAACAATAGAAAGAAATCAGAAACAAAACACAACATAGTTCAAAACATGTTCAAGGTGAAAAGAGGTAGGGAAAAGGATAAAAATTTAATAAATAACCTAAAACAACCTAACTTTAACTTCAATGTTAATACAACTATCATATAACCATTACAGTCAAAGCATACTTCAAATACTAAATAAACATAACTTAAAACAATTTAAAAACACATTAAAAACACTAAAAGTGAAACTATGGGCTGAATGACAGACTGAACTGTAGGTCTGAAAGGTGTCTGAATGACAGTTTAAACAGGTTGTCTGAATGACAGTCTACATAGTTAAAATAATAGAAAATAACTTAAGTGATCTAATCTTCAGCTGAAGTTGTGCAGATGTAAATACAATGCATGGAGGTAGTAAATAAACCTACTTATTAATCAAATTCGACTGTGAAATAAACTGAAACAAATTCATGAAAGAAATATTTGATTATTAAGAAACAAACCTAAATTCAAACTACATAAACTTGGAACAAAAAGGATATAAACAGAATTGAATTTATTTAATTTGATCCAGGTAATCTACTCTATCTATTTGCAAATAAACTGAACAATAAACTAGAAATAAAATGATTGAAAGCAAATTTGAAAGAAAACTATGAGCGCAACTTATTATTTAACCTCATAAATAAAATGCATTACATGAAATAAATGAAATAAACATTTACAATCAATCTAATTAAAATAAACTAAACTATCTACAACAGAAAGAAGAGAACGGAATTACAAAAAGAATGAACCTCTGGTTGATGATGGGACCTTTTAGCAATCAGGGGTGATGCCTGGATAGCGCTTTCTCAAATGCAATCATCAACAGAAAAACATACGGCTCTTATTAAAGAATATGGAACAGAAATATAGTGTGCTTAAGAACAATGAATCAAAGCATAAACTGGTAAAAATTCTAGCTAGTTTAGCTCTCACGCAGAGGCTGATATATATATTGTTTACAGAGATGAGAAAGTCGACCCCTTAGTGGTCGAATGCTCTCTAAATTTAGTCAACCATTATGGTCTCTAACTAATCGAACTGCAATGCACAGAACCATTACTTCTTGAGTGCGAATGGTTCTCTTCGGCGTGCGTGATGTAGCATACAACTCCTTCTTCAGTGCGGCTGGTGGAGTGGTGTTGGATAGAGTAGATCACACAGATGTGAGTCTTCTAGAACGCAGACTCATTTCATCATCCCAATGCATGGAATGGTGGTGTGGTGTCAACAAAGGAGGCTGCAGGTGATCCTTCTAGACTGAGGAATGTTCTTTCACCCAAACACGTGGACTGTAAACAGTTTGGAGACTGTTTCAACATCTTAATGCCTGAAATCAATTTTGAACAGTGCGCGGTTGGTTCAGTGAACTGAACGATGAGTTGGACCGTCATCTGGATATGTTGTGCACATATCTAGGATGAAATGTGATGTTTGTTTGTTGGTGCACTAAGGACTAAGGTCTAGAGTAACAAAATTTTAATGATTGGAAACTTGCCAATGAGTATTGCGCAGCGAGATGGATAATGAGCAGGATGTGTTGTGCACATGGATAGATGAATGCATGTTTGTTGTTAATTCATTCCAAAAGAATATATAACCTGCAAACAAATATACATATAAATTAATATATCAAATGCGCTTCAAACAATGTAAATTTTAATTAATAAAATCATAAAATGATAATAATAAAAGGATTTTACATCAACCTTAAATACATTCATACCTGGGGCTGAATAGTGATCTGCATGACATAAAATATGCAAAATATAACAAAACATATGTTTAAATGAGTAATTTAACTTCCCAAAATGATAACAAATATGGGATCAACATTCCCCCAAACCAGAGAAATGTCAGGTCCCACTGAGCAAAAAGAAAAATAGCTTAGGAACAAGGCAGATGGTCTGTGCTTTCAAAATAGCATGTCTTTCATGTTAAACATTGTATAAAATTTAATGACTTTGTTGAGTTCTTCAACATTCTTTATATAATAGCTCTCAGGTTCAAGACAATTCAACATTGTTCAACAGTTATGATATAAAATATTTTTGTAGAGAGTGTACGAAGAAAATGGCTGAAATAAGTCTTACAAAAATAATGGAAATTGAAAAATAATGTAATAGCAAGAAGTTTGGCCTGTCTAAGAGATCATGCTATCATAGCGAACCTTGAAACATATGCAATTTATGAACATATGCATAAATGAATGAATTCATAAGGTTTGAAATTAATTCAACCATGTCCAAAGTAAAACTTTGGATAGGTTGAACATATGAAACGAAGGCATAAATCGCATTTTCAATAACCTTGATTAACAAGAAGATCAATCATTTGATAATTGATATGCATGATTGGGTAAGAGGATAGGATTATCAACTATGAAATAATAACTAAAAAAATTGAAGGTCAAAGCATCCGCATGAAGGTAAAAACTATTTGCCAAAAAAACAAAATTTGGTTAGCAAATTTTAATCATAAGTGTTGTAATATCACAATGTTTTATTCAGATCATTATTTGGTATTTCATTTGGACCTTCATTCAATCCTTCCTATTGATTTTTCTGTGAAAATATGCTTCATGCTATAACCAAATTCCACTGCTTACATTATCCTGAAAACACGTATCATTTGTTAGAGATAAATAGATCTGTCATATATAATGAAAAGTAAAAATAATTTAATTTTTTCTAATCCTTCCCCCCAAACCAAAGATATGGCGTGTCCTCAAGCCATACAAGAGAGAAGAATTGATTATTCCAGATAATGAGAATAAAGATTTCTATCATGTTGTTTATTATTTTGTAAGAAAAAGAAAAACTAACTTGTAAATGGAAATGATTCAGATATGTATATTCATGAAAAATATAATAGTGCTTAGAAACACCACTTGAATGAAAATAATATAACCAAAATATTACCATAGGAAAATCTAGTCATCCATGCCTCATTTTAAAGATATCTTGTCATCACAAGATATTTTAAGTTTACCCCAGAGTGTATGAAATTTACAGCTATGGGTCCCATTTCTAGGATAATGAAATCCTAGGTATTTGTCGAATTAGACGACTGGGGAAAAGCCCAACTTACATCCATTCTCAAATGACATTACAAACAATTGGTCGTGACATATTTATTTTGAATTTTTTTTCTTTATATTATCATCGTTTTATGAACTATATGCATAGTGGTGTATTAACCAAATCTATTTTACTTGATATTGCCCCACTTCCAGCAAGCATGTTCAATACCCCGACGAGTTTATCTTGGTACCATGCAAGCATAGCCTTGCTTCCAGCTAGCCTGTTCAGTACCCTGAAGCGTTTACTTATATTTATCAAGATTTCATATTGTAAGTTTTTACTTAGCATTGATCCACTGCCAGCAAGCCCGTTCAGAACCCTGACGGTTTTGCCTTGTATAATGATATTAAATATATGGAAGCCGATTGGTACTAGAGCGTGTTAAGTCCTGCTAAACACATAATTCAATTTTGTAAAATAAACTTATAAGTAATTTCATAATGGACTTAACCATAAATGATGACAAAATAGAATAACTTAAATCTATTCTTTAACCTTATAGTCCTTCTTCTTCATAAAAGAAAAGTAATGTTCCCCACAGACAAAAATTCCACTTACTCTTGAGTTATCACAAAAATGCTTGAGAGACAAGTTTTGATAACAAGTATAGGATGAACTAGTAATCCATAGGTGTAAGATAAATATGATAATGAAATTAGGTCTATCAAGCAACTGTTTAAATGAGCAAATCAGAAATATACATGTCTGAATGAAAATCCCAAAAACCATATGAATCATAGAAGAGCTGGTTAAGAATGATATACAGAGGATTATTATTTTTTTATTTTTTTTTCACTATGAGCTGCAAATTTCAAAAGTACTCTAATAAAGGTTGAGATACCTTATAAGTGTTTTATATTACTTCCCTTTTTCAAATAATAATCCATTAGATGCTCATAGAGATAATGTACTTGTAATCAAATTGCAAAACCACTTGTTAGATGATTCAATTTATTCATGAAGACATATATAATATTATAAAAAGAAAAAGAGTCCCTTGTAAACGATTTGTCATAGATGACTCTTATTTATTCAAAGAAACAAACACACATTTACATATATACAACTGATGATAACCCAAAATTATTTTTAAGGATCAGGAGGAGGAGGAATATCTTCTTCAACTAATTCCATTTCATTCTGCTGCAAAACATTCTGTATAAAATCCTATTTAGATGTTGGTTGGTGATAAAGTCTGAGTCTATGTCTGTTTACTACAAACGAAACTTGTGAGCCATCAATTTTTTTAATTTCTACTAATCCATTGTCAAAGGCTGTAACTACTTCGTATGGGCCCATCCAACGGGAAGTTAATTTTCCTTTAAAAATTTTAAACCGCAAGTCAAATAGTAGTGCCCAATCTCCAGTATTAAAATGATTTTGCTTAATAAATTTATCATGCCATGTCTTTCATTGATTATGTATTAGCATTTTTTTTTAGAGTGCATCTTATCTAATATCATCTAACTCATTAATCTATAATATTCATTGTTTCTGTGCTTCATCCAAATCCATGCCTAATTGTGTTGCCATACGAAAGGTTTTAACTTGAAATTCGATAGGTAAAAGGACTTGTTTTCCATACACTAACTCATAGGGGGTATGTCTAATAGTGTTTCTCCATGTTATCCTATAGGCCCATAAAGCCTCCGGAAGTCTATCTGCACAAACCTTATGATGTAAGTGAATGGTTTTGGTTAAAATGGCTTCTAATACTTTATTGGTTGATTCTACCTGACCATTAGCCCGAGGATGATAAGGTGAATACTTGCAGTGTCGGATGCCATATTTTGTAGTAAGTTCTTTGATTAATTTAGAAGTAAATTGCGTACCTTGGTCTGTGACGATTTCTCTAGGTACACCAAACCAGGTAAATATTTCTTCATATATGAATTCTACCACTGATTTCTCTGTGGCCCTAAACAAAGCTTTAGATTCTACCCATTTGGTGACATAGTTCGTGCAAACCAAGATATATTTATTTTTACGAGACATGGGAGAAATTGGTCCTACAAAACCAAGAACCCATTTATCAAAGGGTTTAATCACGACTTGGGGTTGTAGGGGCATATGATCAGATGACGTAGTTCTACCCATTCTTTGGAAACTATCGCATCCTTTGACATATTTGGAAGCATCCTTAAAAATGCATGGCCAATAATAACCAGAATTTAATACTTTGTATGTCGTCCTTATATCAAAAAAATGTCCTCCACATGGTCCATCATGGCATGCATGGAGGATGTCTATAATTTCATCCTCCCACACACATCATAGAATAATAAGATCTGGACCAGTTCGGAAGAGATCATTATTAACCCAAGAATAATTGGAACTCTGAACTATAATACGATGCTTCTCATGTGGGGAGAAATGGTTGGGTATTTTCCCAGTTGCTAAATAATTGGCAATATCTATAAACCAAGGGGTTTGAACAGATACAACAAATAGATGTTCATTAGGAAAAGTGTTGTCAATAGGTTTAGTACCATCTTCACGTTGAATATGGGAAAGAAAATCTGTTACTATATTTTCTTTACTAGGTCGGTCAATAACAGTGATGTTAAATTGTTGCAATAGAAGAAGCCACCGGGTCACTATACCATTGGTGATTGTTTTATTCATTAGAAATCTAATGCAAAGTGATCGGTATGCAAAAAACATTCGTAACCTGTAATCTAATGGAGAAATTTCTTAATATAATAAACAATTGCAAGAAATTCTTTTTCAGTAATAGTATAATTTAGTTTGGCTGGAGTCAAATTCTTACTAATAAAATAAAGGGCATAAGGTGCTTGTCACTCTTTTTGGCCCAAGACTCCTCCTATAGCTGTATCAGAGGCATCAGTGGATTTATGAAAAGGAAGGGACCAATTGGGACCCCTAAGTATTGGTGCTACCGATAGTTTATCTTTTAGAATTTCAAAAGCATTTTGACAAGATTCTGTCCACTGGAATTCTACATCTTTTGTAAGCAATGTAAATATTGGTGCATCTATTTTAGTGAAATTTTCAATAAATCAGCGGTAATAGCCTGGATGACCAAGAAAGCTTCTTACCTCTTTCTGAGTTTTGGGAGAGGGAAGGCCAACAATTACTTCGATCTTAGCAGGATCTACCTTGATTCCTTGGGAGGAAACATGATGACCTAAAACTATAGCTTTTGTGAGTAACATTTTACACTTTTCATGACTAAGGGACAAATTCATTTCTTGACATCGGATCAATAACTTTTCGAGATTTTCAAGGGATTCTTGAAAGGTATTACCATATGCAGTAAAATGATCCATGTATACCTCCACACAGTCATGTATAAGATTGGAAAATATTCCTAAGAATGCTCGCTGAAAAGTGGCAGGTGCATTACATAGGACAAATGGAAAATATGTTCCCTAAGGGCATGTAAAAGTGGTTTTGTCTTGATCTTCAGGTGCTATTAAAATATGATTGTAACCACTATATCGATCAAGAAAGGAAAAATATTGTTTACCTGACAGGGTATCTAACTCTTGATCAATAAAGGGTAAAGGAAAGTAGTCTTTGAGTGTAGCTTTGTTTAATTCTCTAAAATCAACACAAATGCGCCATTTCCATGTGAATTTCTTCGCGACTACCACTAAGGGAGACACCAATTTACTATCAAAGATAGGATAGATGAAACTAGTAGTGAGGAGTTTTTGTAATTCTTCTTTCACTATATCCTTTAGAGAAGGATTCCTCCTCCTCTGTGGCTTCCTTATAGGTGACATATTTGGATCCATGTAAATATGGTGAATACAAGTGTCAGGGTGAATACCCTTCATATCGGTGTATTCCCATGCAAATGCTCCAGCTTGTTTTTTAATAAATTTAAGTAGTTGTGCTTGTTGGTTTTCACTTAACTTTGCGTTTATATGTAAAAAAAAATCAAGGCCAACCTCACAAGGTATGGTATAGGGTCCTGTATTCTCTTCAACCATGAATACACAAGGTGTTTTTGTAAACATTGAGAGATCCATATTCTCTTGAAACTTATCTCCAAAAATCTGTTCGAACTAAGCAAAATACCAAGGAATATCTATGTAAGTTGTCTAAGAAACAAACTGGTTTAATACATTCTCAGTGGTCTTCTCCTGAAGTTCCTAGGAGAAATCACTACGGAGGGAGAGATCATCAAAGTCTTCATCTTCTAAAGAACAATTTAACCACCATGATTTTTCAGTTATTGGTTGTGTTGGGGGGTAGAAAATAAGTCTCTGTGTAGACAACCCATTGAAAATAGTCATCTCTCCATACCTACATCCTATAAAAGCATTTGCAATAGTTAACCATGGTCTTCCCAAGATAATATGATTCCCTTTAGAAGGATATTTTGATTCTACAAGGCTACTGATGCAATAATTTCATCCAATATTCCAACATATTTTACCGTAGTACGGTCTGCTAGTTATAGGATGGAAGGGGTAGGTCAGAGAAATTGTCCTAACTGTAAAAATCCTAAGACTGCGGTGGTCANATCCTAAATCGATTAATGTATTTTCTATGGCGGTGTTGTTTATAATTATAGTCACTACTGGGGCTCCTGAATTTGTATATTTTCCAATCTAGGACTGATCTTTCATACATTCAGACATATCCCCTATAACATGATTTGTGAGAGGGTACTTTTGCTTCTTCCTTGAGCATTTAATGCATAACTCCTTTATTACCTTACTATATATTGGTATGTCCTTGATAGCTTGTAGTAAATGGATTTTGACACAGATATTCTTTAATTCCTTCCAAATGTCATACTCTAGATGAACTACAGGTTTTTCTATCACTAGTATTTTTGGGAATGGAGGAATTATTTGCTCCTGAATAGATCCTTGTGGAGGATGGGTGTGTACTGGAACCTTCAGAATGTTTACATCCTCCAAAATAGCATCATTCACAAGTTCATTTGAATCTTATTCTTCTTAATTTGCTTCATGAATGATGACCAATGACTTGGGTTTGTCATTCACATCTCTTCTAGATAGTAATTGAATCTCATGTATAGGTACAGTCGAAATAAGGTATGATGGAAGAGTTTGAAACCCAATACTGTTAAGATCTTGAGTTGGTTTATTATTAGGGTTAGGTATTGGTTGTGCAGGTAATAATGTCAGTCGAGGAGGATTTTTGTTATGGAAGTGATGAGGTTGTTGTGTGATGAAAGGAACTGGAGGTACAAATCCAAGAGAAATTTTATGGAAATTTGTTTGGTGCTAATGATAAGGATGATTAGGTGCATGTACAGGCTGTGAATGAGGGTATGATTTTCCTTTCCACACTTGTGACCAATATTGTTGCTACTGTGGAAATTGAGGAGGAGGGTACTGAGGTGGCCAGTTCTTCCAACTTGAATTTCTCCATTATTGAGGTGGTTGATATGGAGGATAATAGAGTGGAGGTTGTGGTGGAAAGTTTTGATATGCTGGTTGATCTCTAGGTTTCCATGAAGGCCTTCTAGATGTTTCACCTACATCCCCACCCTTATATATGACTTGAAACCTAGGCAAGGATGGGAAGTTGTATGTTAGATGCTCTTCTGTACAGATGTGACACATGGAGATATTGTTTAATGGACAATCCCTTTGGGGATGTTTGGTCCTACATCTTGGAAAAAAAATGCTCATTGCTACCCATTCTTCATCCTGCATTTTCTTGGTTTGTAAAGCATCTAGTTGAGAACCCATTTTTCCTAATATATCAGTCTTGAAATTAGCCAATAGGTTTCCTAACTCTACCCTTGTAACTCCACCTCAAATGGGAATGTTTCCTCTTACATTTCTACTATAAGGCTCTCAAAAGTTTTTCCCAACTTTCCCCCTACTTTTAGAATAACTTTTACACATCTCAATGATTTGTGCAAAGGTTTTATGATAAATATCACTATCTTCCATGAGATTAAAACTTTCTAACAAGTCCTCAGAGATCCCTTTAAGGAAAAGTGTAAGTACTGCATCTTCTCGAAGGTCTCTATATTTTGATTTATGTAATGTATAAATGAACCTATCGAGATAATCCTCCAGGATTTCATCTTAAAGTTGTTGTATCTTGAATATATCATGTTGAGAATCCTTAGGTTTGCAATATTCTTGATATTTTCACAAGAATGAGGTTTTCATATCGTCTCAAGTCCTAATAGTGAATTCACCTAATCCCATGAACCATCTCAAGGTGGAATCTTTTAGTGTAGTGGGAAAGAGTTTAGTTTGTGAGCATCTTGTAGATAATTATAGCTCCTACAAAGGATATAGAAATCGAACAGGAATGTGTCCAGGTCCTCGTTACTTTTTTCCATAGAAAGTAGGTAAGAAGGAAGGAGGGATATTTCTCATAGTTACATCCTGCATAGTGTCTAAAATAGGGAACCAGAAGGTATACTTAGTTCTATTTTCCCCTTCTCCTTCATCATTTCTAACTTCATCATGATATTCATTTTCTCCCCATCTCTCCATATAAGCTGGATTTTTAATGTAGATATACCTAGGAGGATCCTTTCGAGGTGATAATGGGGCATCCCAATGCTCTTTTTGGGACAGATCTTCCTCTGATCAACCGTGTTTTTATTAAATCCTAGAGGGATAATAGGTTCTACTGTGGAAGTTTCAATTTGTGAGATGACTGGATCTACAGAGGTTCCAAAGAGAGATTTTACCTAGGTAAGATCAACAAATTCAACAAAGTTCGGATCTCCTACTAGTGAAAAAGTTGTGTTATTTTTATTAAAAAATAATGGAGGATTAGAGATTCCTAGTGGCTTATATTCTATTCTTGAACTTCCTCAGGGATGGGGTCCTTAGAGCCTCCTGTCAAGGTTCCTTCTCCCTCTATGGATTCCCCAGTAAGTTCCCTTGAGAGGGTCTCTTCAGGCTTCCAGGTAGAACTAACTCTGACAAGTGTCTTTCGATACCTTTCTGGTGAGTTAGTAGTTGGGGAATTACGTCCCGTACGGAAGTTAGTAGGGATTTCAATAAGTTTTCCTGTCTTAACAAATCTACCCTAAGGATCTCTAATTCCACTCATGAAAAAGTTTAAACTAAAGAAAAACCTATGCCACTACTACTGTTGAATTTGGGGGCACCTATTATAATAGATGCATAGGTTCTTACCTGTTGTCTTACCACTCCCCCACCACCAGCTATTACTAAACTTCATAAGGAATTCTACTCTACCTTACATAACAACTACCCGGCAATGACACCAAAAATGTTGGGTAAAATATCGTCTAGATTAATTCACCTAATATTTAATTATCGACTGGGGTTGGTAGACTTAGATTTGACACAAAATATATGCGAAGGTAGAGGGGTTATTATGGTGTCGTGGAAATATATTAACAAACAAAAGTTTGAAAGATCTTTCAAATTGAAAAACCGAGTCAAACTCCTAAGAATTCAACTATTAAGGTAATTGAACTGGAACAGAATAATAAACTAAATAATTGATAATCTAATTTATAAGCAAATAATTTTAAACTCGAAAAAGATACAATCAACAACTAACTTTTCAAATAGGAAAATAGGGTGAAAGGAAGACCTAGAACTTATAAGCAAGTAAAAACTTAATAAAAGAAACAAGTAGAAAACTTAAATAAAGAAAAATTAATAAGAGACGCAAGTAGAAAACTTAATAGGAATATATTTGGATTTTTTCCTATAAGTTTCTTTCAGTAATCACATAATGAAAAAGGAATAGTCTACAAAGTACTAGTATATTTTTCTAAATACAACACATCTAACACTAAGTTTTAAATGTAGATGGATAAATCAATCCAAAGGCATGAACACAAAACAATACAACAGTAAAAATAAATCAGAAACAAACTCAAGAAACAAAACACAACATAGTTCAAAACATGTTCAAGGTGAAAAGAGGTAGGGAAAAGGATAAAAATTTAATAAATAACCTAAAACAACCTAAATTTAACTTCAATGTTCAATAGAACTATGATCTAACTATTACAGTCAAAGCATACTTCAAATACTAAATAAACATAACTTAAAACAATTTCAAAACACATTAAAACACTAAAAATGAAACTATGAGCTGAATGATAGACTGACCTATAGGTCTAAAAGGGGTTACTGAATGACAGTGTAAACAGGCTATCCAAATGACAATCTGCATAGTTAAAATAATAGAAAATAACCTAAATGACCTAATCTTTAGCTGAATTTCTGCAGATGTAAATACAATGCAGGGAGGCAGTAAATAAACATACTTATTAATCAAATTCGACAGTGAAATAAACTAAAACAAATTCATGAAAGAAATCTTTGCTTATCAAGAAACAAACTGAAATTCAAAATGCATAAACTTAGAATAGAAAGGAAAGAAACATAATTTAATTTATTTAATTTGATCCAAGTAAACTGCTCTATCTATTTGCAAATAAATTGAACAATAAACTGGAAATAAAATGATTGAAAGCAAATTTGAAAGAAAACTATGCACGCAACTTAATTATTTAACCTTGGAAATAAAATGCATTATAGGAAATAAATGAAATAAACATTTACAATCAATCTAATGAAAATAAACTAAAATAGCTACAACATAAAGAAGAGAATGAAATTACACAAAAAGAATGAACCTGTGGTTGATGAGGGGCCCTCCTAGCAATCAGGGGTGATTCCTAGCTAACGCTTACTCAAACGCAATCATCAACAACAAAACATACGTCTCTTATTAAATAATATGGAACATAAATACAGTGTGCTTAAGAACAATGAATCAAAGCATAAATTGGTAAAATAGCTAGTTAGGTGATCTCTCACGCAGAGGATGATATATATATTGTTTATAGAGATGATAAATTCAACCCTTTAGTGGTCGATTGCTATCTAAATTTAGTCAACCATTTTGGCCTCTAACTAATCGAACTCCAATGCACAACACCATTCCTTCTTCAGTTTGAACGGTTCTCTTCGGCGTGCATGATGTAGCATACAACTCCTTCTTCAACGCGACTGGTGGAGTGGTGTTGGACAAAGGAGAGCACACGAAGGCGAGTCTTCTAGAACACGGGCTCATTTCATCATCCCAAAGCATGGACTGGTGGTGTGGTGTCAACAAAGGAGGCTGGAGATGATCCTTCTAGACTGAGGAACGTGCTTTCAACCCAAACACATGGAGAGTAAATAGTTTGCAGATTGTTTCAACATCTTATTTCCTGAAATCGGTTTTCAACAACATGCGGTTGGTTTGGAGAAATGAACGATTAGCTGGACCGTGAGGTGGATATGATGTGTGCATATCTAGGATTAAATTCAATGTCTGTTTGCTGGGGCGCTAAGGACTAAGGTCTGGAGTAACAACATTTTAATGCATGGAAACTTTCCAATGAGTATTGCGTAGCACATTGGATGATGAGCTGGACGTGCTGTGCACATGACTAGGTGAATGCATTTTTGTTGTTAATTCGTCCAGAAAGATTATATAACCTGCAAACAAATATGCATACAAATTAATATATCTAATACACTTCAAACAATGTCAATTTTAATTAATAAAATAGTAAAATGGTAATAATAAAAGGATTTTACATAAACCTTAAATACATTGATACCTGGGGAGGAATAGTGATATGGGTGACATAAAATATGAAAAATATAACAAAACATATGTTTAAATGAGTAATTTAACTGCAAAAAATGATAACAAATATGGGATCAACAATCCACAACCAGCTATGTCAATGCAACATTAAAGAGATGGGGGCATGATTTCCTAAAGATAAGGGGTGGGGGGGGTGATATTCAAACCTTCGAGCCAAGAAAATATAAATGTCAAAGGGAGAAACCATCAAGCTATCAACCACCTTTCTTGTCTTATTCACCCAATCATTTATTTCTGCTAGAAATTGGTTGAGGTAGTTATTGCATGGGATGGGCAAGGTATGGAGGTCAAAATTAGAATTGGACAAAGCACCCATTTTTGGAAAACGTGTTTTGACTTATGAGCCAAGTAAATGCCCATTTTTGCTGCCCATTCCCTCATGCATTCACGTTTTCATCCTTCCTCACATTTTTTAGGAGTTGTGGGACGTTTTTCATCATCCATCCTTCATTCACGTGGAGCTCTCATGCAGTTGAACCTTCCTGGGTTTTTATCCTTCTCGTTTTCAGTTGTTTCCTCATTTTTCCATCCCTAGGAAATTTGTTTTTTTGTTGCTGAGTGAATTCCCAGTGAGGATTAATGATTTTGGGGTTCATAGCAGTTGTTTTGGCTCATGTAATGCCTAGAATCATTGTGGAGTTCGAATTACTCACCTAGGGGTCGGTTTCTCCATTTTACCAATACATTTTTGGTTGAAAATTGTTTTTACTCAAACCCAAAATTTTGTATCTTGCCGTGTGTGCATCTTTTTCCTTGGTCTGAAATGGTTTGGAGTGGAATTGGGTCTAAACTAGCTTGATAAACCTAGTGTAGGAAGGAACCTCACAGACATATATAGAGGGGTTGGTTTTCTTCTTTGCACATCCTGAAGAGCACTGGAAGGGAAGTCATAGCTCGAGGGACTGTGTAGTAGAGAAGGGGATGATTCCTTGTGTTGGGTGTGTATATGTTTTAGAATTCAAGCCAGATCTAGTTAGCTGTGTATAGCTCTATTGTTGAGCTCACTATATTAGCAATTCAACCTTTCTTGCTCCTTAGTTCCCTGATAAACCCAAATTTAGTTTTGGCTTGGCTGAATTTTGTTATCTCTTTAGCTATGTGTAAATCTGATGTAGTTCCCTTATTCTTGGTGAGAATCATGCCAATCTTGGGGGTGGTAGTGCTACTGAGAGATTGATGAGCACACTGGACTATGGTTGGGTGGAACGTTGATATGACGTAGTTGGTTACGGGACAAGCTTCTTTCAAGATAGGTATTTCTTGTGTGTAATCTCTGCAACTATATAATTAGAGGAAATTTGAGGTCTAAAATGGGCCTCCCAAGGAAAATAATAAAATAATAGTTAAAAAAATAAAATAATAATTAAAATAATAGTTATTAATTTTGGAGGAAGAATGAAAAAAACTACTTTTTGTGTTCGTATTTTCGACATATCTCCCCGTGTTTTTACTCAAATTATGAGCAGGAGAGCTCGTTGGATGCAGAATTTAATTCCACATCCAAAAAGTACCCATGGTACATACTTTTGATGGACCCCACTACCCCAAAAACAAGAAATACCTGAAAAACATGATGATGTAACGAGAAATACCTGAAAAACATGATGATGACATCATCATCATGTTTTTCAGGTATTTCTTATTTTTGGGGTAGTGGGGTCTGTCAAAACTATGCACTGTGGGTACTCGTTGGATGCAGAATTAAAATTTTCATCCAACGAGCTCTCCCGCTCATAATTTGAGTAAAAACACAGGGAGATATGTCGAAAATATGAACAAAAAAAGTAGCTTTCTTTTATGACAAATATGTCAATTCAACCATTATGGTTGACTCATTTTATTGAAATTATATTGGTTCTTGAATTCCAACTCACAAAATTTATTGTTGGCGCGTTTTCTTATAAGGCCCATTTTAGACCCCAAATTTCCTCTAATGTTTGTTTAATGAGTTATGATGAACATGTTGAATGTATTGCATGAATGAATTTTTCTACCACTGTAGATTGCATTATGCATCTGTATATGTTATGATCAATGCATTTTTATTATGTCAATGCTCATGGGCCAAGTTTCCCTTTCTAAATGATAGCAACAGTCCCTTGAACGCATCCTCTCAGGAGGGAGGGGACGTGACAGACATCCCATTGGAAATCAGTCAAGGATTTTTGAAGTGATTATTGAGCGGTATTAGAAAATTTTAAGTTTATTACAGGGGCTCACCATTTGTATATTTAGCCATTGAAAGATCCTCAACATTAGTGGTTAATCACTGTGTTTTGACTATCAGAGGAGGAAATTAATGGATAGTTTCGGATTAGCCAGAGGAGTATAAGCATCCTGTCACAAATGATTTATTGTCTGCTAAAACTAAACCATGAAATGAATGCACATCAAGGACCCAAATAGGGGGACCACAGGAAGAAGATAACCCACATAGCTCGCACCATGACAGTGATGCAAAGTCAAGTGCAACACCTAGATATCTTGGTGTGGGAGATAAGAGGAAAGCTACTGAAATATACAAAAAGGGTCGAAAGAAGATTAAGTTCATCAAGGATTCTAATCCTGTTAGGCTTACTAACGATGATTACAATTTACTATTGGACAAAATGGCTGAGGTTGTTGATGAAACACTCCAAAGGATTGACGGTTGACATACAAATCTATTTGAGGGAGTCATCAACTTGATCCAAACTCTTTGTATCGTGGTGAAGGAAGTCAGGGTCACCGATAGTTATCCCACGTCATAGTCATAGTCACAGGAAACTGTTCCTTCTTATGATCATCCAACTAAGGTGCAAACATTCCAAAAAAATTGTAAGTTTCAGGTGCTGCATAAAGGACTTGACTTAGGGACATCAGAGCTTAACAACATGGTCCTGAATATTACCTATGTCAGGGAATACTTGTCCGTGATACCCATATTTTTATTGGACAACATATAGCAAGATGTAGTGGAAAAAATAAAGACACAGGAGCACGTGGTATATGATCACCTGTAGCAATCAAGGAGAACCATGTCTTTGCTCCAAATCTAGTTGGAATATAGAGATAAGCATATGCATAAGTTGCAGTAGGATAGATAGTGACTCAAGCAAGTTGTTTCTCTAGCCTATCAAGAGATTCCATAGGTAGGGGTCACATCTGAAATGATTTACGAGGATCAGTTTTCTAGTTTAGGGGAAGTTTCTACCGACTTTCGACATAAGATTGTGCAATGAGATGGTCAAATTCTTCCTCATACACCTCCTAAAGTACTGGAAGAGCGATAAAGGGTAGAAAAAGAAGAGATGAGACATATTCAAGAGGCCGAGGCACTTTGTGCTAAGGAATATGAGTAGATGTCCCATGCCTGGGAGGCCTTGATGGATGGCATCGAGCTACAAGAGATAACAGAAAAAAAATTCATGGCGCAGAGTCCATTTTGACTTGTTTAAGGAATTCTTTGAAAACACTATCTCCGATTAAGAAGATGGGTAATGCTACTGAGCTCAAAATATTGCAGCAGCAGGTCACTAAACTATGGACATAGGAGCAATGAAGAATGGATCATGTCGTAGAAATTCAAGATGAAGTAGAGAAAATCACCGTGACCATTCACCTAGTGTAGGTTCAAGTTCAAAAAGTGGTAGATATGGCTGTGGTGGACACTTCAAAACATCTCAATTCTAAATTTTTGGAATGAATTGTTAAAATCAAGGAAGATATTTAGTAATAGACTGAGGATGTGATGAAAAAATTCCAATATTCTCAATCTAAGATGAACATGACAGAGGTTTCTGTCTGAAGTGGATTAGGACAAGCCACATGTGACTATTGGCCTTAAGTAAGTTGACTAAGTTTTGGTTCTAGGTAGAAAAATCAGTCATAATGTGAACGGGGCTGTGATGGAGTAGGTGGGAAAACTCTTCACTCTGATGATCGTGGTAGTTTTGGGGGAATAATAAATGTATTATATGAGCTAGATAGAGGAGGGCCCACTTATGAGTATTGGGTGCAAGGAACGTAAATGCGACCAATAGATCCTATATAATGAAAAGGGTTGGTTGTTGTAGGTGGTTTTGGTGTTGTTTCTTTTTTAGAAGCTTTTGTTGTTGGTGGTTCGATATTTTTCCTTTTTGAAGATCATTTTTAATGATTGTTTCGAAGTACAATTTTGGTAAGTCTGTTTACTGTAATAAGAAAGATGAATACTAGTCATGAGCATAATGTATTGTTGATCCACAATATGTGTGCATGGATGTAATGTAAAGAGGGCTATGAAGAGATATCTACAGGATGTGTGTGCATAACAAAGTGTTCTAGACACAACTCATGTAAAATGAAAAGTGCTTTTGTGGTTTTCTCTCTTATGGATTTCCATGTTAAGATCCTTGTGTTGAATGGTGTATTCTAATATTGTGTGATGTATTGTGTTTTGCTGTGACAGATGATAATATGTCTCTTTTTGCATAAGTAAATGGAATTGCAAATTCTTTAATGGGTTGTAGTATCCTATTATCATAGTTGGACATTGATGGGTTTTAAATATTGGTTCATATGTCGAATTTGTTGGCCTTCCCGTCGGTTGTTTGCATGGAAATATCCCCTTTTCTAGCGTGCAAAATTGGTTCCTACAACTCCCATAGGTATATCTCGGGTGAGACTTCACTTGTGTTGCAGGTGTTGCCAACCGGGTTACACCCCGGCAGGTCTATGAATTGGGTTTTGTTGGAAGGATTGAACATGGGTTAGTATAAGTTTACCCAACATAGTTCATGTCCCACTTACACGTACATGTGGTGAGGCCCCATTTTGAACCTAGAAATGTCCTTGAATCAAGCAACTACACGGGCCTCCATGCGTGGTAGAAATAGAACATGATGTTGGATTCCTTACTTATACATATAAAAAGTAATATTATTTTCATGCCATATTTCCATGTTATCACTCTACCACATCTTTGCATACTTGAAAGCTAAACATCATCCACTTCATTCCACAAACTAATAATCCTCCAGTTTTTCCCAAGCAACAAATGAAATTAGGATTAAAATCCATGAATAATGGAATGGTGTACCTTTATATTATGAATACATACAATCACTTAGAAATTCATTTATCAATAAGGTGTCCCAGTTGATTTGTACCCCTTACACACACTGCTTTGTCTCTCCAATCATTGTTGTGGGCACTTGATTTGGCTGACACTTCCTCAACGACTTATATTTCCAATAATGTTTCTACAAAGAAAACTCTATAAATGTTAATGGGGACAACATTATATCATGTCTTGTTCTTCAACAAATTATACTTGTCCTTCATCATATTATCTAACTCCACGTCTTTCTCTTTTCCCACAAAAAAATGTGCAAGGTCGACCCCAAATTTTTGTAGAAGTATTATTTGTGCCACTGAGTATGAATCAACTGAGATATTCTTATCCAACCATAGAAACCATCCATGAACACAAATCAATAGCTATATGACACATGCATTTACTTATGCGGTTCAACTGAAATTGGGTATATCTAGCATTATTAAAATATTAGACCTCTCTAATCCAAGATCCCATTCCTTAGGCTCAACAAGGATGGTAAATATATCTAACGAACTTATTGTCTTCAAGTACTTTGTTGGATTAAATTAAGGGAATTTTCCAAGGTCATTATATTCATATGACAACTTGATGAACTTACCCATCTTATGTCCTTGCACCAAGACACTTTTCAGAATTTTGGGTGTTACCAAAGTATACTTGGAATTATTTTCAATATTGAATGGTTGCACATTTCTCTTTCTTGGTGGTACATACCTTGGTATAAAAAATGGTAGTGTAGAACCAGAACCCAGATGCTTCCACGTTATGCTTCTTCCTCATTTTGAATTCCACGTTCATTTTGCGAGGTGATGTCCTCATTTTCTATCAACTGAACTTGGAATCAAAGAGATCTCTATTTCTTCTTGGGGAATTGAAATTACCTCCTCCATGACTACTTATTCAAGTAATATTTTCACTACGGTCACTTTCAATAAGTTATTTTCCATACTTACAGACTTTGGATCTTATATTTCAACACTTTGATGCTTCTACTTCGACTCTCTCACTCCCCTCAGTCCCATAACACATAATGATCCCAACTCTTAGCGCGATGTGATTTTAATCCTCTTCCATCTTTTATTTTCTCTACCAATCCCTAGATTTAGTTAATAATAAAAAAATTAGATATAATTATTAGGGTTTATGGAATCCAATCCTTTCACACATGTGTGCCTTTTTGCACATTTATGATAGAGATTCCACTTGCACCTCCTCTTGTTGCGTTATTAATGCAACAATTAATTATCATTCTAGTCATCTGCGACATGGTGGTGACTTAAAGATAACAAAAATACTATATATATACTCCTACTTAAAAAAAAAAAAAATACTTGTGTTTTTTTTCCATCCATGCTCAATGAGGGAATGGGTGGATGTCCCTGTAGTGTTTCATCCAACTTCCATTAACTAACCCATTTAGTTTTTTCGGTTGTATAGAACCTCCCTTGGTCACGTACTTAATCACACAGGGTCCTAACCGATGCATTTATCTTACCTAGATGTTTGAGGAACTTACTGTCATATAGGAGAAATAAATCTCCATTATGGAACTGTTTCTTCTTGATGTGACGATCATGACAGGATTTATCCCTTTCCTTTTGAACTTGTTGATGAAACACTACAAGAAATTTATCTTCCTCTAATCGTTGTAATTACAACAACCTTTCTTCTACTATGCCAGTGTTTTCCATATTTGTGAATGGAAGAATTCTAAAAGTGGGTACAATATACTCCATTGGAATAACAACCTCCTACCCATATACCAACATGAAGGGTGTTTGACCTATCAAATTCTTGCAATTTGTCCTATAATACCTTAAAATTACAATGAACTTCAAATCCTAATTGTCACAATTCAAATTACAAACTCTAGTCAAAGCATGTTCCAAAATCATGTTAAAGGATTCAATAGTTGTGTTGCCGCCTTTCACACACCTGGGTCACGTGGCAGAAATCTTCAAGCCACTCGGTGTGTCCTTGGGAGCAAGTCTCGAGTCAAGGCTATCACCTTGTTCTTGACTCCTCCGTTTAGGCTCAACTCCTAATGGAGCCAAGGGGGGTAGACCCTATTAAGTTACGAAGGCTAAAATACTTAGTACGGTGATGTTAAACTGAATGAGTTACTTAGGAGTTTGAAATTTAACTATAGACAATCAATGATGACAAGATACAAAAATGAACACACGAAAGCACAATGCTGAGACACAATATATATATAAAGCAAGAAAATAACCAGTGCCTTAGAATGGAGTCAAAAAATAGGATCAATGTACTTGCATGTGCTTAGAGTGAATGTTTTGTAATTTCCTCTTGGTACGTTTTAAGTTAAATTTGAGGTGTGAGTTGATTAAAATTAGGCGAAGGGGTGGACTCCAGATATACCCGAGAGTACTTGGAGTATGTCCAAAACTAAACCTTCACGGCTACCCGCAAGGAATATGTGGGTTGAATGGAGTCTCTAGGGCTATTGTTCATAATGCACCTGTTAGGGTGTGACAGAGATCGGTGCCCCGAGGTCACTTTTGAGAAGTTCCCACTTCCTTTGGGTATTTTGCCACCGTAAAGGTTTGATCTAGGTGTTGGATTTTCACCTAATGGTTTGTCAATTAGGGAGAGTGAGTCCTAATTATTCTATTCACTCAAATGATTTTTATATAGCTTGACTGATCGGATGAACCACAGGCAAGTGCAGAGCATACACACCGGAGTCTTTTCAATTTTAGTAAATTTTAAAAATGGGTGTTCTTGTTAAAAAGAAAACCCTCCAGGAACCTCTTTTGATCCAAGTGGATCTCAATCAAGGAATAAAGGAGGGGTTAATTTTATAATAATCGAAGAAACAAATGATAGAAAATAAAATAGATACACAATTCTGGTTTTCTAATTAGTCCTACCACGAATCTCTTTCCCCTTTCGGGTCAATCAGGAAGTTGTGGGGTAAGTATTAAGATTAATTTGAAATGTAAAATATGGAATATGAAATTGGTAATGAATTAAATTATACTACCCTACATATTAGAGCTATTCTAGTTTGAAAAGAGATGAACAAAAAGTAAAAAAAATGACACCGACGCAAATCCCCCTAGGGGGGATGGGGAATGGGCTCGAAAGAGCCTATTCAAAAATTATTTTTATTAAAAGTGGTTACATTATCAGATAAATGATATAATTCCTCTTGATCCTTATACATATTGAAATCAAGAGCTTACAAAGTGTGAAAATTAAGGTTTTAGTCAAATGGGAGACCCCTGGGGGGATTTGAATGCTCCTGAGACCACTTTCGAGCAGCAGATTACTTTATTTTCTGTCACACATGATAAAAACCAGAAAGAATATTAGACTTAAATATTCCCAAAATTACTCTGAAAGTACCTTTGGGTCAGCTTACTTTTAACCAAAAAAAAAAAGCTGAAAACTAGTTAAAAGGGTAAAAAAGGAACCAAGGAAAGCAGGCTTTCCTTGGGATCTTGGATTGCCTTTTGGGAAGCCAATAATATGTGCACTATTATTTCAGAATATTAAATTTTAACGTACAAAAAAGGAAACTACCTTAAAAGCAAGCTACAAAATTTTCATTAAAATGCTTGCAAAAATAGGGTAATTTCAGCTAGATCTCTTAAAATGTAACTTTATATGCAAAAATAAACTGAGATATAGACTTAGGAAGGGACCTTACTAACTATATCTATGTGTAATTTTCTTAATGAGACAGATTTGAGCAATAAGACTCCTTAATAGTAACCAGTTTGAAGAAAATTTAAGATTTTTAAAGGAGGAAAAGGAGAAGAGAAGTGCTTGTTGCTGAAGCAGATCTGCAAAGGAAACTTGGTAGTGAAGCACCGAGGGGCATGATATTCTCAATCTCTTTTGGAAACCAATGGAATCAAACCTGAACCATATATCTTCCAATCACGACAAACCTATAAGCTACACAACAAATCCTGCAAACAGAACCATTAAATCTGAAGATGCATATGAGAAGTAGATGATACAACATGCAAATAATCTTTTTTAGCATACTGGTATTATCTCATTCAAACATATGCAAAAAAAATAGAAGTAATTAATATTACTTACAATGATCTATCCCCATGATTCCAATAACCATTCAGGAAGACAACAGTTAAGTGCAAAAAATTGAAAAAATAGCAGTTTCACCTCAAATGTAGCATGATAATGATGATCCACACATGAAAGGTACTCCACAATTGAGCCTCCAAAGCTTCTCTTTATTTCAACAAATGATGATCAATACACAATTACAATAGCAAGCCCTTCAATCCAGCTCTAACTAGCTTGGAAGAGGGAGCCTCAGCCAGGATATATACAAAAAATAGGACATCCACCCTAGGGGGGGGGCGCAATTCCCAAGGAATTAGATCAAATCAGCTGATGGAGAGTCAATCAATGCAGATCTGAAGCTGAAATGAGCCTACTTGTTAACTAGGGGCCTGATTTAGCTGACACATAAACCCATAAACCGACACATCGGTCCACAGAGCATCCAGGAGAGTCCACACGTGTGGAGGAGAGAGAGAGGGCACAATTCCCCATGAAGACAGCTGAAGATCAACTCTAGATCTGATTTGATCGCCTCCTTCAGTCAAGGATTTTTCAGATCCAGTCAATCTGCTTCAGATCTAACTGATTTCAATCAAATCGGCTAAGAATCCACTGATTTATGATTTTGTATTTGCTCCATTATTCATCAATTTATTAATTAAAATAATCAATAATTGATTTTTGGGGATTTCTGACCTTAGTGGGGGAAAATCACTCAAAACTAGGAAATAGTGGGTCCATGGGTTTACATGGTGCTCTTAGCTTTAAAATGAGCATCTACATGACTGAAACTGATTATTTGGCCCACTTTTATTACAAAATCAAATTTTCCAATTAAACTATTAAAAATAGCCTAAGTTTTGGAAAAATTAAATTTTAATAGAAAACACTGAAAAAATTAAAAAATTGAAAAATTGAAAAAACCTAGGGGGACTTAGACATGTTCATATGACTCGACCATGATGTCTAGCATGTTTATACATTGACACATAGACTCTAATAACCTCAATAGGCCTAAATTCCAAGCCGACCACCCCAACTTTGGAGGTATGGAGTGAAAAACTCAGAAATTATGAATTGTTTATTCAACAACCAATAATAACCAAGGGAAAAAACACCCTGGGCTGATCGGATTGACAAATAAAGTCTAAGAGATCGAGTATTTTATAGACACTATCATGCTAGAACATTTATTACAATTCCCCCATGAGGTATGAACATATGATATAGTACAACAAAGCTTCCCAAAAGAAAGACTGAAGGTTCTCTGAAGTTTGAACAAGTTATTCTTGTCTAGTTCACCAGGATCACTTGATAAAAAAAACCACTAAGTACAACTTAGGTGGTAACAAGTTGCATTAGCCTGAGGATGGTATGGGGTTCTCTTCTAATGGGATATTTGGAATTCTTCTTTGATTGATTAAATATTCTTGTTTACAAAGTGACCTCCTTGTTCACTCAATATAATTCAAGGGAATACAAATTTGGTAACTAATTTATGAAATAAAAACTCCGAAGCAGTTGTAGCACTAGAGTCTTTTACTGGTTTGGCCTCAACCGATCTAGTTAGATAATCTATTGCAGTAATAAAATAATGTGCTCCTAACCTATTTACAGGTCGATTAATTGGTCCCACAAAATCAATAACCGACTTGTCAAAATATTTTGATGTCACTTGTAGTTATAATGGAATATAATCCCTCCTTAAAGAATCCCAATTCTTTAGAAAACATCATAAGATATGCAATACTCATTGGCATCCTTATGCAAGCCTAGGCCACCATAGTTCCACCCTTCATATTTTTTGGAATGGAAATTCCAAAAGATATGTTTTATTTATTGATTTGATGTTTTTACAAGGAGTACAATGCGTCTTTATACAAATCAAGGGTCACCATTAAATTATGTGACCTATTAAGTTGTTAATTAATAAATAACAAATTACTAACTAAGTTACTAAATTATTTATTTTTATTACAAGTCATCCCTCTCTGGAATAATTCTTCCACGAAGTATTGGTAAGGATGGGTGGCATGAATGAATATCGATTCTCCCATGTATATTCATCATCTGGTAAGTTTCTCCACTTGATAAGGTATTCATTGATTAATCTGGAGCGAAGTGATCTGGTTTTAATTTCCAAAATGCATTCTGGTTCTAGCACTAATTTTCCTTCATCATCTAACATAGGTGATTCAGTTTGTATTTGAGTGGTTGAGCCCAATTTCTTCTTTAGGCATGACACATGGAAGAAATCATGTATTTTTCCTTTATTTGGGATGTCTAGAGCATAGGTCACTTGTCCCATTCTCTTTTGAACTTGATACGGGCCATAGGACTTGGGTGCAAGTTTATGATGTTTTGAAATTTTTAGTGAAGTTTGTTTGTACGGTTGAAGTAGAACAAACACCCAATCTCCCACTTCAAATTCTCAATCAGTTCTTTTTGAGTCTGCTTTTTGTTTAGTGTGGTTTCTTGCTTGTTTGAGATGGTTCTTCAAAATGTGTATGACCTCATAGGATGTCGCTAGGTAATCTCTTGCTGCGGAAACTTTGAAATTTTTGATGACATATTCTCTTGTTTTAGGAGGTGGATACCCATATAAGGCTTCAAAATGTGAATTTTTTTTATGTATGATATATACCATTGTACCACCATTATTCAAGGTATAGCCATTGTACCCATTGCGTTTGTAGGTCATTCACAAAATTCCTCAGGTATCCTTCAAGGAATTTGTTTAATACTTTTGTTTGTACATCTTTCTAGGGGCAATATGAGGTTCTCATAGTTAATGAAGTCCCAACTTGGTATAATAATTATTTCCATAAGTTATTGGTAAATTTGGGGTCCCTGTAACTAACAATAACCTTTGGAAACCCATGGAGCTTAAATATATTCTTTACATAACTATATGCGACTTGGATTGCTTTTTCTTTGGATGAAATACTAATGAAATGAGCATATTTTGTGAATCTATCATCAACTACAAATATACTATCATTTCCTTCTGATGTAGGAAGGACAATAAAAAAATCCACGGATACCTCAGACCATTTTTGGGATGGAATATGAAGGGGTTGTAGGAGACCAGGAGGAGCCACCATTTGGAACTTATTCCTTTGACAAGTATCATATTTAGCCACATATTTATGAATATCAGACATCTTTCCCTTCCAAAATAGGGATTGGAGTGTATTATGGTATGTTTTAAAGAAACCAACATGGTCCGCTGCTGGAGATTCATGGTTATCTTTTAAGACTTGAGTTTTGAATTTTGATGAACTGGGTAAATACATTCTTTGTTTGTACCATAGTATGTCTTTTTCCCATGAATATTTGGATTTTGTTTCCTTGTTGTTTTCAAATTATTCAATTAGCTTCCTTGTTTCTCGGTCTTTCACATACTCACTTTGGACTTCTGAAATCCATTCAGGAACAACTATGGATATGGCACATAGTGAGGAATCGCTCTCACATTTTCTTGATAAGTTATCTGCAACCCTATTCTCCTTACCCATTTTATACAAAATGTCAAAGTCAAATACTTGGATTTTTCTTACCCACTTTTGTTGTTCGAGAGAGAGATATTATTTATTTATAAAATAATTCAGCATGTTGTCGTCTGTTTTAACAAGAAATTTTTCTCCGAACAAATATTACTTCCATTTAACAAGGGCTTGCATTATTTCCAATATTTCCTTGTTATATGTGAATTTTGTTTTCTTACCTGGTTTTAACTTTCAGCTTTCGAAATAAATGGGATTTTTTTCTTGCATGAGAACAACTCCTAAGATTGTCTCGGAAGCGTCACATTCAAGGACGAATGTATTTGTAAAACCAAGAGCTGCTAACATTGGTTTGGATGCCATTAGGGTTTTCAATTGTTAAAAATAGGTTTATGCATCCTTATCCCATTTGAAAGCATCCCTTTTTAATATTAATGTTAGGGGTGCTACAATTTGGGCATAGTTGCGAACAAATATTCTATAATAACTTGTTAGACCCATAAACCCTCTTAACGCTGTAATTGACTTGGAAGATGATCACTCTATGATCATCATAATTCTTTTGGGATCAACCTTAATGTTGCTGGCTGAAACATAATGCCCCAAAAATTCTATTTATTTTTTCTTGAAACTACATTTTTATTTGTTAGGATAAAATTTGTTTTCTTCTAGAAGGTCCACTATTTTTTCTACATGCTTGAGGTGCAAGTTCCAATTTTTACTATAAATAAGGATATTATCAAAAAACACTAGCACGTAATTCCTTAGGTAAGGGAGAAACAATTCATTCATTAATGCTTCATCAAATGTTTCTAGAGCATTGGATAATCCAAACGACATCACTCGAAATTCATATAAACCTTCGTGGGTGCGGAAAATTGTTTTGGGGACATATTCTTCTTGAATATGGATTTGGTAATATCCTGATTTTAAGTCTAGTTTAGAAAAATATTTTGCACCAAGTAGCTCATTGAGCAATTCATCAAGAAAGGGGATGGGGAATTTATCTTTTATGGTGACTTTTTTTAACGCTTGATAATCAATGTAAAGTCTATATGATCCATATTTTTTCGAAGGAGTATGATTGGTGCAGATAAAGGACTCTTACTATGTATGATTATTCCATCATCTAATAGTTCCTGCACCAAACGTTTGATCTCTGATTTGTTTCTATGAGATTATCTGTACAACTTTTTTCTAATTGGAGTTGATCCTAGCATCAACTCGATGATGTGATCCCTAGAACATGGGGGCGAGAGAACATGAGGAGGGTTTTGGAATATGTCATTGTGTTCCCCCAGGAGTTGTTAGCATTCATGTTGGTCAATATTTTGTATTTTGTCAACTATTCTTTCCATAGCATAGTAGCGTAAGAAGAAGGCTTGCGATCTCATTTTTATCATCTTTTCCATTTTTTTGGATGATACAATTTGGGTAGGGGGAAAGTTAATACTATAAATATTTTATTTCCTCCCATTTTCATAGAACCTTATAAATTGTTCTCATAATTTTAATCCGGTTGTCCCCAACATTTCCAACCATTGTGCACCTAAAACAATGTCAACGCCTCTGATTTCCATAGCATACATTGGCGATCTTAGCTTGTATTCCTTTATATCTAGTTCTAGTTTAAAGAATTTACCATCACAAAATGTGGTCTTATTTCTTGGTATCGATACATGGAAGCTTTTGGTAGGGTAGATGAAAATGTTTAACTAATTTCTATCCTAGAGTCTATGAAGTTGTGTGTACTCCCACTATCGACCAACACCGTCACCTTAGTGTTTTTTATATGGCCAAACAATTTTAGGGTTTAGGGTTGATAAATACCTGTCATTTCAGCCATTGAGAGTGTTGGTGTGATGTTAGACTCACCGTTTACAATCTCATCGCTATATGACTCTGTGCCGGAGCAAGGTGTGTCTCTTGATTCTTCATTGATATCATCACTTGTATTAATTTTTTCGCACAAGAATAGATTCTTATTTTTACACTTATGTCATGGATGCCAATTACAAGAATTACAATTCCGTCATGGATTGTCATCCTTTTTCCCATTTTCTCTTAGGTGGGGTGGTATATAAACCGACAGACGTTATGATTTTTTCTTTTCTTCAATTAATTTTTGTTTTTAACAGCCTTATTCCATGTCTTTGACATCTAATAATTTCATCTTGTTTTGAATACTCAGTTTTCTCCCACCAATGGAAATTTGCAAGAGTTGTTCTTTATTTACATCTTGGAAACAAATGGTCAGGACCAATAGATTGCTAAAATATTCATCCACATTTCCTTCTAGTTGTAAACGAGTGACCTTGATGTATATTTCAGCTTCTTCCATGTTTTGAAATTGTTTAAAGACATTTTTCTTGAAGGTGTTCCAGTCTCTAACTAGTATTCCTCCCTTCATTGTTGAGTCCCACCATAAGAACCAGTCACAAGCGGTTTTATCCATGTATATTTTTTCAACATTCAATTTGTCGTCATCGCCATAGATATTGTACATTTCGAAGTATTTTTCAATTTTTTTGATCCATCGGATCTTGTCTCGATTATTTTTTCCATCAAACATTGGTAAATCGATATTGACCTTGTGAAAAAAATTCTGGGTTGGGCCTATATGTGAGTTATTTCCTCCGTTAACTTGGTCTCTCAATGAGAGAATTTCGAGCTTTAGGTTGCAAATGTCCTCATATTTTAATCAATATTTTCTAGTATCTTTGAAGTGGATCATCTTCTAACTTTATGGATGCATCCATGTTCTCCAGAGGATTTCTCTCCATATTTCTTGTATTCATGTTGCTAATTTTTTATTGGGGATAGGTTAACTATTAAATATTTAATTGGGATAATAATTATTATCAATAAATTATTAATAACATTATTATATGCAAAAAAAACTTTAATAGTTCTAAAAAATATTTAATATTAAATAATAACACTAAATAATATTACTATTACCATTATTATTTAATATTATATACTTTTCTGGAGTGAAGAGGGAGTGAAGAGGGATGCGTCTGAAGCAAGAGAGGAGTGGAAGCAAGGTAGAGATGGGATTGAAGTAAATGGGCAGGTGTGGAGAATGAATAACACCAAGATGGAGATCGTTGAGCTCTGATACCAACATGGAATGGAAATTCCAAAAGATATATTGTATCTATTTATTTGATGGTTTTTAAAAGGAGTATAATGCATCTTTATACAAATCAAGAATCACTATTAAATGATGTGACCTATCAAGATGTTAATTAATAAATAACAAATTACTAACAAAGTTACTAAACTATTTAGTTCTATTACATTTTTTGCATTGTTTCTTTTCCTGCATAGTGTCCTCCCACAACACCATCATGAGATTCAACCATAATCATGGGTCACTCATGCTACAAAGAAAATATTCTTAATATTTCATTAGTTCCCATATTATATAATTGATTTGTCATCAACTGATAATCTACTACTTTGACAACCAACTGCTTCTTTTCTATGAAAATATACTCTTCTGGTGCTATGCATGTAGTGAAAAATTTCATAATGTTTTCAAAATATTCATCTATGTTCCTCACAGAAAATGGATACACATTTAGGAGGTTATCATATAGATTAACTGGTCCTTCTCCTATTTCTAACCTCGACAGATGGTCAGGACCTGCATTCATCCTTTGTGACATAACTATAATTTCAAAGTCATATTCTTGGAATAACAATATCCATATGCATATTCCCCCCCAAAAGAATTGGCATGCTGATCAGGTACCTTAATGCAGAATGATCAGTCAACATTTTGAAATGACCTCCTAACAAATAATGCCTGAAATTTTGCAAAGCATATACCATAACTAATCATTCTCGTTCCATCATGGTTAAATTTTTTTCTTTTGTGGATAATTTCCTACTAGAAAATTCTATGGTATGATTGATATACCCTTATACTAGATGACAAAATACTACATCCCAAGAAATGGATGAAGAATCAACATGCACATGGGATCCCTTTCGTCGATCTAAAAACACCAGAGTAGGTATTGTCACCATATTTTCCTTTAATGTGTCGAGGCTCTGCTGACACTGCTCATTACCCTCTAATTTAATATATTTATTTAACATTTTTTCCATCAGAGCTATGATATGTGCATATCCTTTAATAAATTTTCTATAAGATATAGTATGTCCCAGAGTTGTTCTCAATCATCGCATTGATTTCAGTGGTGGAAGATCTACTATGATATATATCTTCGCAGGATCCATCAACAAACCGTGTTTACAAACTACATGTCCCAACAATATACCAAAAGGAGCACAATTTTTTTTTTATTTAGATTTAATGATATTTTATTTTGTCTACAATGATCTAGTATCCATCTCAAGATATCAATGTGATTATTTAGTAACTTATAAATTGTCTAGTCATCGAAGTATACCTATAGGAATTTGTGAATGAACTCCTTAAACGTTGCGACAACCACTCTAGAAAATATAGTTGGGGAATTATTTAATCCGAATGAAATTACCATATATTGATAACAACCTCATTCAATTTTAAATGTGGTCTTATGTTGATCCTCCTTAGAAATCCTAAACTGGTGGTATCCATAAAATCCATCAGTAGGTGAATAAGCCTCCCGACCACCAACATTACACGTCATCTATAAAAGGTGTAGGAAATGGTTAATGTAAACATGAATCATTCAGTTTTCTCAAATCAACACAAATTTGAATTTCACTAGTCTTGTCATCTTGAACCACCATTGGACTAATCCATTTAGACTCTTTTACAAGTTCAATAATGCATGCATATAGAATTCTATTGATCTCATCCTTTACTTTTTCTTTATACATTGGGTTCCATCTATAAGGTCTGTACTTAATGGGTTTTGCATTAGGTTTTAGTGGGATTTTCATTTCTCTCAAATCCCTAGAAATTCCCTTCATCTTTGAAAACATAGTAGGAAACAACTCTTGATATTCATGTAGTAAGTTAGTGAGTTTACTGATTGTAACATCATCCCAATAATCTCTAATATTTGCAAAATTTAGGATTTTATTTTGAACCAATATTTATCTTCTTAGTATTCAATGGTTGTAATAATTTATTAGATGTAATATTAGGGCCTTCCAGGTAGTGGATTCCTTTGGTTTCTGGGATATGTAAGTCTCTTGTATAATCATCTGGGTCCCTAGTAATATTGTAACATTCCAAAGGTTGCTCAAGTGTTGTGGTACACATTGGCATATTATACAATAGTACTAGTACTTATTCATATATCTTGGCCTTGATGACTTGTAGGAATGCATCCATTGTTGGAATCTCATCTTCATAATTGAACATCCCTATAAAATATATGGCCAAAAAATACTAATTCTATGTGCCTCGTCGAAGTTGCAATTGTTTATACCAATTTCTGGGTATAGTATATCCACCCATTGACAAAATATGGACCCACTTATTCTTATTTATATTTACAAATGTTCAGTAATGTGGTCAAATGATCCATATGATTAGTTAACCCATTGAAATTTACTCCAACATATGGAATCCCTTCTCCAAAACTAATCTCCAGCATCCTCTTACACTATGAACAATCCTTGATATATTCTTTATGAACAACCCACCACTTGCTAGGATAGCCTTTTGTGCAACATCTAATGCTAACAGTCATTGCTGGTCAAGTACCTTGAGTTCAAAATAAATAGTGAAAGTATATAAATTTGGAAATTCCTTATATGTAGGGAGTTCACATACCTATGTTCCAATCCAATGCAATTAATTTGTAATACAAGTGCACCTCCTCATGGATACTTCATGTAACCTAGTCTGCAAATTTTCTAACGCTTCGTCGGTGTCTGATGAACATGAGCTAATGCTGCACCAACTCAAGGTACCATCACTTGTAGGGTTGGAATAATAATCTACTCTCTAATTTACATTATAAATATTCTCTATATATTGAGCATCATATTCCTCTATACTATCCCTACTTCGAATATTGGAGAAAAGTGCATTTTGGGCAATTTTCAAGATTTACTAGTCAAGACTGTAGGGGGCTCCAACTAACTCCAAATGGTATCAAATTCGAAATAAAAGGGTCTTTTGAGTCTTATAACATCCCAGTATTATCTATCAACATTTTTTATACAATTTTAAGCTTCTTCAACTTGGTTCTGGGCTAAAGAGAAAAAGTGCAAATTTCGCAGGAAATTGAGGTTAAATCCCCCAGGGGTGGAGGCCAATTTGGATCTCCATACCAAGTAAGAAACTTCAAAATTTCAGAAAATAGTATGGTAATTAATATAAAACATCAATTTATATAATTAATCATGGTTATTAATATCTTCAAAACCATTATGATGTGCAACACTTGTATGTTAACTTTCATGGAAACTGCTTAAGGGGAAATTGCATTACTAGCTCCAATTTGACACATGAAAAGTTGAATAAATAGTTCAGAGAATAACATGAAATATAGTGGTTAGATAAAAAAATAAAAATTTATGTCCTAAAATAATAAAACTCACATAAAATCCCTCATACAAATCTGATATAAAATTCCTTCAATAGTGAAGCCAAAGTAATAAAAATTAGTGATTCAATGGAATGAGAATACAATATTTTCACACATGAGTTTCTTGGATTTAGAGATACATATAATATTAATATGAAATTAAAAATTCATACATTATATATTTATTCCATAACATCATCAAACTCGATGAATAACCCTCATACAAATATGATATAAAACTTCTTCAAGATTAAAGCCAAATTCATGAAAACCAGTGATTCAATGGCATGAGAATGCAATTTTTTCTCACATAAGTTTCCTGTATTTAGATATACATAACATATGGACATGAAAGTACATATACATACATCATATACCCAATCTTGGGCATCAAATGAACTCAACAAAGAGAAAGCACCACTCCAACAAGTGCATCATCAACATGAGAGTGTGGGGGGATGGAGAAAAAGAAATGAGAGAAGAGGGATATAAATGAAAATTAGATAAGTGTAGAAATTCAAACTTCAACTAAACATCATAAATAATCTCCATTGATATTTCTGAATGGAATCTCCATCAACTAACTTGCAAAGGAATCCAACTTCCTCGAATTTGATTCAAGCAGGGAGAGTAAACACTCACCGTGCAATCAACAAGAAAAATCTCTCCAAAATTCGAAAGGGAAATTACCAAATGATAAAATATTTTCCATTTATACTTCCTCCCATTTTAATAAACTCCTTGTCCTTATTTACCTCCAATAAACTCGAATTACCTTCCCATTGGTTCATTAACTTGAATTAGTGTTCATCAAGGTCATTACATTAACCCAAGTGGCACTTGTCTTGAGTTTTATTTCTCTCCCTTCATTAAATTCGACTTGGAAACTTTCTTTAATATTACTTTTGTTCCACACACACCTCATGCACCCTATTGGTTATTATTTTATCTCTTACGTGTCATAGATGTCATAGAACATGCCATAGTTGTAAGAGAATCTACCATAAGTGTCATAAGGCATCATTGAGTTGTCATAACTGGAATAATGACTATCATAGTTGTCATAGAATCTTTTCATTTCTTAAATTTATCCTATGAATATTCATCCACCACCTTGGAAGTAAATCCTTCCTCCAAATTCGAATTTCAGGATGATGCCATGTGTAAATGAGAAATACTCCCTCATGTGGATGCTACACATCCACTTATGAACCCCCATGGACAACTAGGACCCATTGCCACTTCATTTTGGATAATTTAATCCTTATTCTATCATTTATTGACCCATTTTACACCTTCCAAAAATATGAGTTTGAATTTGTATGTGAAACTATATGCCCTAGGGTTAAATATCAATAGTTTGATTTTTCCACATAACCCTTAGGAATTGGATAGGACAACTTAACTGTTTATTTGAAAATTATTTAATTGGGTACATTCCATTCCTCCCTGCCCAATATTTCTTTTCCTCAAGCAATTTCAAACATGTATTTTGAAGAAGCTTCTTTCCTTCCAAAACTTTGCTTCAAACCTTGGCTACAATTTGAGTAGTGGCACTCAAGTACTACAATTGTGTGTTTCCAAAAGTAAACATATGTATCTTAGCATATTGATATATCTAGTGACATCACCACTAAAACCCAAAGGATTAATCAAATCCATAAAAAAAATTTCACAAATAATATTTACCTCCTTCATATTTGGAAACCTTTTATGAATTTTCAACCTTTTTTTATAACTATATAATTCTTTGAAGTTGCAACTGAGTTTCCAAACTTTTATTTTTCACGATTCCAAGAAATTTTAAAAGAGGAACCACAATGCTTGCTCCTACACTACTATGGTTACAATCACCTTCTCAAGTGGTGACTCAATCCCTATACTTCTTGCTACCCAAAAAATTGAAACCAATGAGACCAAAATCAAGAAAGAATGATCACAGGGTCCCATTGATTGTATTACACTCCAACAAAAAGGAGTTCTCTCTAACCCATAACATTAGGAAATATAATTCCTGGATTCCACTGTGTTTCATGCATCCTTCCAAATATCATGATCAACATGAAGAGGGGTGGAAAATCCATAAAACACTGGTGCAAGTTTATCACTTCCACCGCAAAACAAAACTTCTGTACAACTCTCTGAAAAAGAATGCAATTCTAGAATGTAAAGCCAAATAAAATTGAGCCTCTTAAACAAGACATGAAAGTACACATCATTAGGATTCATTCTCAAATGACATATGAAGGTATCATCAAATAACCATGGATTCCCATACAATTGATTGCAAAATAAAAATGGTGTGTTCATTAGGTCTCTGCAAATGCAAGAAATAATTTCACCCTTGTGGGTGTTCAAATCCAACATATGTCTAATCACCCAATCAATGGATGAAAAAACACTCCAACTGAAAGGTCCAAAATAAAATATTTAGGATTCCCCAAATTCACAACTCCAATGGCTCAACTCTCTACCATTGGTTTCACTCAAATCTTACAAGTGGATGAAGGTGGCATCAAATGATGCAAGTGAATTCCTTTGGTTCATATGGAAGGAATTTGGTGCTTTATTCAATTCATCACAAACAAATTTGGGAGCCTCCTACTCCTTGGGTGGAACCAACAAGAAAAATCCTTTCCCCCAATTTTCATCTCCAATTGATGTGGGTGAAAAGAAGTATGGAGTGAAGAATTGTGAACCAACCTTACCTCTTTTCAACTCTTACCCATCAAAATTTTGAATGCATTCTCCATTATTGGATGGTAGAATTGTTGTGATATCATGTGCCTCCTCCAAGGCTCTGCAAATTTCACCAACAAACAACTCATAATCCCTCTGAATAAGAACAAGTGCTTGGTTTCCTTCTTGTTTGAATGTAGCCTCTTAAAGTACTTGCATATCAACATATACCTCATGTTACACCATCACATAATATTCCTCCTTTGTAACAAAACACTTTCATCCATTGAATCAATGTTTGATATGTAGGAGGGTGTAAAGGACCCTTAGAACCTCTCTTGAAGTTGCTCAATCAGCTCCATATATTTTTGGAGTGCATTTTCGATGGAATCCAACTCATTTGAGAGATTTCCTTTATATTATACATTATTCAAGGTTACTCCATGATACAAACCAACAAGCTCAATTAAATAATATGTATCAGAAAGACAATTTAATAAATTACCATTAATGTTGGATATTTCCTTCTAAATTTTCTCGATGTCCTCCATGGAATATTTCTCCTCCATGCTCCAACAAAATTTCCAGAAAAAATAATGTGTGCCATGGAGTGTGTTTAGGGCCTCTTGAATCTTCTTTTCAGCCATCCTCACTGACCTTTCAAGAAAAATAGGTTCTTGTTGAGTAATCTCCTCTTCTTCTTTCTTCTTGATTTGATCAACTTCTTGAAGCTCAAGTGGTGATGGGGAATTTGATATTGGTTCTTCATTATATGTCACAAGGTCTATATATTCATGCTCATGATACATTTTTCTTGCAGCAACATCTTCAAAAGTGATCTCTATGTCACCAACATAGTGGTGTGAGCACCCATCAATAGGTACTCTTTCACAGTTCAATCATCCATCAATAAATGTTCTTTGATTTGCACAACCCCCATCAGTAATAATTGTGTTCTTGCTTCTTTCATAGTCACCTTGGGGTGAATTTAGAACCTCTTCATGGAAATTTTCTTCTCTTTGACCAATTGAGTAATTAGGTGGCTCATGACTCTTTTCTCTTACTATGGAAGTATAAGGGTGGACATCCCTACCCTCCTCATCAATCTTAGCTCCAAGAGGAAAAAGTCTAGTCCCCAACTTCTTGCACACTTCATTCACAATTTATGTAATATTTTATTTACAAGACCACTCCCAAGGATTCAAGAACAATAATCCTATTTCAGCACTACCATATGATAGAAAATATATGGTCATCAAGCATTCATCATTACGTGCACAATAGTCTAGGAAATACTCAAGAGGTTCTTTTGGCTTATTCCCACTATACGTTTGGCAATTTGATGAACTAAACATAGGTGGATATTATTCATATATTTTCTCACATTATTATATATCATCCCTAAGTGTGAAGTAAGATGAAGTACTATATGATGGCACTTCTTCCTCATACCATTCACATTCCTCTTCCACATATGATGAAAATGAATCTTCCTCGTCATATGAAAAAGACATGGTTGAAATTTATTATATTCAAGTTATGATCCACTACAAATTTGGAAGGAAAATGCTCTGATACCACTATAATTCCCCTACTTGGAATTTTGGAGAAAAATTCAATTTGGCCAATTTTTTAGATTTACTAGTCAAGACTCTAGGGGTTCCAAAATAATTCAAATCGTATCAAATTTGAAATTGTTGGCCTCTCTTCTCTTCTTATCTAGACCAATAGTTCAACAACAATATAATACCAACAAGACACCATAAGACATCTTCCCCGATAGAGAAATCTCTGTCGGCAACGCCCACGAAGCAGGTGCAGTCTCACACGAGATATCTTTATGGGTAACTTCCGGAACCTTGTTTCCATACTTGGCAAAGGATTATAGTCCCTTGGCATGCAACCAAGGAAATTGAAAAAGGAGACAGGATGGATTCTGCTACTATGTGATGATAGCACAACGATAAGTCGCAACTGGTGCGCAACACGAATTTACCATTGTAACTCTACAACTGGCGCAACAGCATGGCACATTTGATTACTTGTGCTGAACAGACATTGTGTGACTCATTCCTTAACTTAACTGCTGAATCATAAAGCCATACATAACATTCTAATAGTACTTTAATCCTTCATGCATCCACTAAGTATTCCTACTGCAACATTCATTCAACAATAACTACAATAATGCATAGTAAGAAAACATTCACATCAACATTCATCATTAAACACATTCATTCACATAACATAGTAAATAATGTGGAAACCCATATGGGAAAAACCACCAAGGTGCTCTTCATCTAGAATGAGAATGGTTTATAACACCTTGCATCCTGCAATATGCAAACTGTTCTTTAGATATGTCTATTTGACTCAATATTCTTTCTCTCATGCTCTTTGGTTTATTCTTCTATCTACTCCTTCTGATCTACACATAGCTTGGATCAACTCTTCTATTCTACTGGCGGTCCATGCACACAACTGTAGGATCCATAGCTCAATAGCCTTCTCCTTCTACCAGAATTTCCTCTGAGTCTTCTTCCTCTAACTCTTCATGTAAATTTAACTAAGAACTACATAAATCTTGAACAAAAGACATCTAATGAATGGACGACTCAAGCCAAACCTTATATAGGTCGAGTTCCTCCTATATATAATATTTACAAGACCACACAGGGTCAATTGAGTACAAATCAATTATTACAGACTCAAAAACCCAAAATATCTCTGGTTTACCTCAATTTCGTCCCTTACCTAGCCATAAAATCCCTGCAAGACATTAACCATGGACTTAACTAGCCATAGAAACGTCTTTCATCTCGTCTGTTTCGGTCATAAATAGCCGCAAAACTATTCTTGCTCCTCCCGCTGGCTCGTCCTTCTACAGTCTTCCTTGACTTCTATATTCTAGCCTTAATTTATCTACCTGCCTCTTCCACCAACTCAGATATTTCTTCCTCATTGCAGCATCCTTGTCACATCTTTACTTCTGCCTCTTTCTTCGTCACACGCCTGTTTTTACCTTACTTGCGCTGATTCCTTCTTAGCCATCTTTTCTTTTGTCGCACGGATAGTTTTCATCCTTTTTCTTGTGCATTTTCTTCTTCCTTGGGTAATTCCTCTGGTCCAATAGACCCCTAACACTCACATGTGGCTAATCTTGAGCCACTTAGAAAAAAGGCACTCATCCACAAAAATGGCCTGCCGCAAAACTTTTACTTGGTTTGAAAAATCTATGTCTCTGGCACCGGCCCAAACTGTGTGGTGGGACCAAACTTGTCTTGGAACTCCTTCGCCATATTTTTCACCTTAAAAACTTCCCCTGCTACTTCCTCTTCCTGTGCAACCAACTTCTCTACACGGTCGGAACTGATATGTTCCGACGGTCCTTCCTCTAATGACTGTGTGACTTGCTAAAGTTTCTGCTGCACAGGTTGAAGAAGGCCCATGAGCCGGGATGCTTCTGATTGGTGTGTCTCTACCTCAACTTTCCTAGTCCAATCTTGATCTCAAAGGGCCTGCACTTCCTACTATAGTCTCTTGATCTCAAAGGGCCTGCACTTCCTACTGTAGTCTCTTGATCTCCATGCTCTTAGTGACCTTTTCCTGAAGCAGAGGTTTCTTCAGTTCTACCTTTGCAGCGCTGATTTTATCATCTTCCTGTCACGCGCTTTTCCTTATGTTCTCTGCAGTTTCATCTTCCAGCAGCTCTCCCCATATTGTAGTGATGGATTCAACTACCTTTGTGTAGAGTATTTCTCCTTCTCTAATCTTCCCAATAGCCTCAGACGCTTCTCTTCTTCTCTCCTCGAGGATCTCTGGAGGTGTACTCGGTACCTTCCTAGCCTGCAGTTCCTCAACCTGCTTCTTTTGTTCCCTTGCAATGTGTAACAGTCAGATAACCTTAGCTTATGAATCTTTGTCTTCCTGGACTGCCTTTGGTGGGAACTCTAAAACCACACTCTTAATGGTTTCAGTGAGTGAAACCCTTCTATGCTCACGCACAACAATTTATTGCTCTTTGTCCCTAAGGAGGTCCTTGCGTAGTTTTTCCTTCCTTTGTTGTTTTGCTGCTTGATACGCAACATCATTTTCCCTACTAAACGTCATATAATTCACCCAAAGATAGCTTGGAGAAGTTGATATGGATGCTCTCAATCCCTTGCATAGTTGCATCGAACTCGGGTGTTCTTTCCTCCATCACTAGCACCTGGATTTTTACCTTAATTGGTGGCACCAGTTCTAGTGTAACTAGAGGGACACTTGGATCCACATCATATGTCTTAGACTCCATAGTGGCTTTGACCTCATTAATGGATTCTATTAACTTATTTAAGTGGGTCCCAACTTGGTCACCAATTTTTACCTGCTATGTTTTTAGAGTGTCAAGGTTGTCTTGCACAACTTTAGCAACAACATTTGCAAGCTCATGCACATCATATTTAGTCAATGTGTTTGTGCCAAACGTTTTGTTTGCTTTTCTCTTCTTACGTGGGTATTCTAGTTTTTGTTGCTATGCTTGTGATTGTGTTTGGATGTTTTCCAAAGGATGTGTGCACTCAGAATTAGGATGATATGAGCCATTCCTACCAGCATCATCAGTTGTTTATTCTTCTTATTGCGACTAATTTTCTTGATCATCATCTCGACGGTTTCCTTGGCCATTACCGTGGCCATCGCCATGTTCCACTAGTGGGTCTTGTTCGTTCAGGTGCTCAGGAAGTAGCTCCACCAGTGGGCCGCGCCATTCCTCAGGCCACTCCTTAAAAATTTCATGGACATTAGTGTCAGTGATCATGAACCCTGTATTGTGTGCTTTCCTCGCTGGGTCTGTCTTGGGCTCCAAGTTCATATTATGGGAAACGAATTGAAAATTGATAAAGGCTGCGTACTTATGAACCATCACAGTGCATATTCAGTGAGATCGATGGACAACATTGTACAGTTCCTCTGTTTGCAAAAATAACTCAATGTTGTTATCCTTTTCCTAATTCATATGTTTCTTTTGGTCCCACAAGTTTTGGTACGTTGCACCAGGGCACGACAGTGGGACATCCATTTGTATAGATTCTGGTGGGTTGGCCCACAGGGTGAAGGAGATCAAGATGAGAAACCAAGAGTAATGAAATTTGTAGGTGGGATCTTCCTGGGCCTACATGGCATCATCTATCAATTCATTCAAAAAATATTGCGACCAATTGAAAATCCTTCCTAGTGCGCACAGTTCTGCAAGCTTGATTATTCCTGCAGTGCACTGGTTGGGCCTCATCTTGTGTAGCAGCTTACAAGAGAGGATCTGCATGGAAAAATACATGTTGGCATCTTCAATGGGGCCAATTTGGAAACCCCACATTTGCGGACTGAAGATTATGCTTCTTCTTCATCCTAGTGGTGATCTTCTGGGCCAAATAGGGTGTCGAGTCACCCCCTTCCTTAGGCAGACTCATTATCACAGTAATAAGATCGATGTTGATCCATAACCATTCTTGGTGGAAATAGACTAGAAGCTGTCTCACGTATGTGTTGATTTATGTACTGTGGCCGAAATGCGGCATAAATAGTAGGTTCATCAATCTTGCGCGGCCAACTCCTTCATCCCATTGCATTGGTCTGAGTATCTGAGCCCTAGTTGGGTTGATCTGATTGGGGATCATGCAGTCATTTATTTTCAACCCTCATTGTTTTCGTGTGTCAAAGTCCTCGAAGCTCAACTTGATGAGATTCGACATGATTCTCTTGGGCATGGGGACGTTCTTAGGGATCCATGCCATGACCAAAGTTGTATTGGCCTTCTTCGATAGTACCACTTCCTCCTCATCATCTCTTCTTGGTGGGACATAGTGGGGGAATTTTTTGTCATCCTCCTCAGTATTTGGGCCTCTACATGGTGGGGAGTCTTCATTCATGGTGTATTCCTATGGTGGGCCTTCTTCAATGGGTGCTTTCCCAGTAGCATCCAGGATGGTCGTAGCCTTCCACTTTTTGTTCGTTTGCTTTGTTTATAGTCTAGAAAACCCTCTTGCTTCTATCTAATTGACCTATGTTGGCTCTTTGATCAGCTACGCAGATGCAGTCAGTGGCATCTAAATTTGGTTCAGCACAATGTGTGAACCAGGGGTTGGAATATTAACAGGGAAGGATGCAGGTGTTGGTCTAGGTGCGGTCGGGGGGACATATGGTTTCCTGGTTCATGCCATCAATTCAGTTTCTGGCTATTTCTCCTCAGGTTAATGTACCTCTAAGGATTCTACTTCTTATTCGACAATAGGGAAAATCGGAATAACAGTTACATCTGATAGCTCGTTATCACTATTGATCTCAATGACCATGGGTGTTTCCTAACTGAGTGACAAAATTTTGATTCTCTGATTGCTCGGCTCTCTCTATGTGGGTAAAATATTGATTGATGGAAAATATTGGTATTTATATGCACCTCTATGTCTTTCAGTCGTCATGCATTCGATGGTCGATGTCTAATCGATCACATGGGCTTCTCGGCTGACACATTCCTGTATCAACTCTACTTACTCGAGCATCGGGCTGTACCTGTCAGCATAGTTATGGCAGTTATGCTGAGGATGGATGATGGGACCAAAAATAATGTCATCATTCTCCTCATACCGCATCAAATTTATGGCTCTTAGTAGTCGTATCAGCCTCAATATTTTCTGGATATCCTTTCTTAAATACCTGATTATAAACAGTTTTTCATTGCTTCCTTTCCATATGATTTCCACCTTTTTTTCATGATGTGGACCTAGCTAGGCATGTTGCAACCATTGTAGTATGGATTCTTACGACTTTCATTCGCTATTCCTACAACATATGTTCCATTGAGCTTCTGTAACTTTACTACGCCTGCATCAGTGATGTGTGCAACCACATATGGCCCAAGCCAATGTGTCTTTATCTTACCTGGGTGTTTGAAAAAATTGTTGTCATACAACAATACAAGTCCTGTGACTTTAAATGGCTTAACCCTAATATGGCGATCATGCCATGCTTTTTGTCTTTTTTTCTCCATAGTCTGATGATATACTACGACGAAGTGTTCCTCTTCCATGTGAATGAGTTGTGACATCCTTTGATCGACAACATCTTCATCTGTCATCTTTGTCAGCATAACAATCCATAGGCTTGGCACATTGTACTCCATTGGTACATCAACTTCTTGTCCATATACCAACATGAATGGGGTGTGACCTATCAGGAACTTGCAAGTTGTGTGATACTCCCATAGCACAACTGAAACTTTCTGATCCCAATCATCTCTATGCACGTTGCATACCTTGGTCAATGCATTCTCCAAAATCCTCTTGAAAGCTTTGACCATTCCATTTTCCCGAGGATGATAGGGTGTTGTCTTCGTATGCTGGATTTGGAATTCTGTAGTAAGCTCAGCAATAACTTTGTTGACAAAATGCGTACCTTGGTTTCTTAAAAGTATCTTTGTACATCCAAATATAGTGACTATATTTTCAAATAAAAACATCCCCGTAGTCGTAGCGATGCAATCCTTAACAGATTCGGCTTCATCCCATCTGGTTAAATAGTCTACTGTGGTGATAATATAGCGTGTGCCAGTATTCTTGCTTGGTGGGATAATAGGTCGAATGAAATCAATGACCCATTTATCAAATTCCTAAAGGGATATCTGCGACACCAGTGGCATTTTGTCACAGCGTGATGGTTTTCTTGTTCTCTGGTAGATATCGCAACGCCGATAGAAACTCTTAGTACCCATGTGTATGGTTGGCCACCATAATCTTGCTTGTAGGATTTTTTGTACAGTTTCTTTTCCCGTGTAGTGTCGTCCTACAACACCAGCATGTGCTTCGCTCATAACCCAAGATCATTCATAGTCATAGATACAGTGACACAATACTTCATTCATGCCGAGCTTATATAGATTCCCAACAATAAATGTATAATCAACAGCCCTGATGACCAAGTTTTTTTCTGATTAGTTGACATTCCTTCCGGTGCATATCCTATGCTCAAAAAGTGAATGATGGCATTAAACTCATGGTTCTGATCTTCCATCATGTGGATCCCAAATAGTTGCGCGTCAAGAAAATTATCTTCCAAGCTGTTTGGTTCCTCACCACTTTCTATCCTTGACAGGTGGTCTAGCCCAAAATTCAGTCAACCAGGTTTTACTATGACCTAAAACTCAAATTTATGAAATAGGAGAATCCATCTATAGATATTCCCCCCCAACACTGGCTTGTTGACTAGGTATTTCAGCGTTGAGTGATCAATGTACATATGAAAATTTCCTCCGAACAAATAGTGTCAAAATTTTTGAAGCACATAGACCATAGCAAGGCCTTCTCTTTCTGTCATCATGTAGTCATTTTCTGTTGTTGACAGTTTCCTTCTTATGAAAGTAATAGGGTGGTTAAGCGCACCTTCTCCTACTTGTTTTAGGACTATGCCAAGCGCGATAGACGACACGTCGACATGCACATGGAACTCCTTTTTCCAGTCTGAGAATACAAGTATTGGCGCAGTGGCCATTACATTCTTGAATTTATCCAAGCTTTCCTAGCACTCTGTTTTCCAATGGAACTTTGCGTCTTTCTTCAATAGTTTCTCCATAGGTGCAATGATCACTGCATATCCTCTAATGAACTTTTGGTAGTAGCATGTATGTCCTAGCATGGATCTCAGTTGCATGAATGATGTAGGTGGTGGTAGGTCAAGAATAATTGCAATTTTTGTTGGCTAAACCATAATACTGTCGTGACATACGGTGTGTCCCAACAGTATACCAAATGGTGCATAAAAAATACAATTCTTAGAATTAAGCGCAATCTGATACTAGCACCAATGGTCCAACATCATGCACAACATCTCGATATGGTCTCTGTTATGGAGAGAAATTCCTATGGTTTGGGGTACCACATTAGACAACTTGACTCTAGAAATCAATCCTTTCCAATATGCAAGAGAAATCAAATATCTAACACTAAAGGATCAAAACTCATACCTTATTTCGGACGGTTGAAGTAGATCCCCGTTGAGCTTTCCAACTCCATCTTNCATCCATGGATAAAATATTCATTCAAAAATACATTATTGGACAGGAAAAGATATTTCTATTAATATAAAATCAGAGATTACAATGAATACAACCTCTATCGGTACGTCTATGAATCAGAGAAACTAGTTCCCCCACTTGGGCCTCCACCACCTCAATCCTCCATATCTCAATAGCAATCTCACAAGCAAAAGGAAAGCTTGGGAAGAACACCAAAGTGCTCCAAGGGACAAAGGGATGCAGAGTCAAGCATAAGTTTCAGCAATAATGGACTATAGTTTCTTTGCTCTCAATTCTCACGTATCCTTCAAGGTATCCAAAGGGTTCCTTATATAGCTCTTCAATGGGGCAATGAAGGGTCGAATCCGAGTGATCTCAAGGCATATGGAAGGCCAAGAGACAAGTGAGTCGGATCCATGTCAAGGAAAACTCCAAAAGAATTTGGCCTTTTGCACACATCCCGATGTATGCGGTTTTAGGGGTCAAGCCCACGTATATACGCGAGAAAGGGTTTAAAAGTCACGTATAGCAATTTGAGCATGTTTTTAGGGATGATGTTGGAAACATCAAAGGTATAAAAAGGGTCCATGGGGTTCAAAGAGTCCGCAGAGGGACAGGGGAAGGCCATACAAGTGTGATTCACCAGGTGTGGTAAAATAATATATAACAGATGCCCCCTAATGTGTGAGGTTAGAGGGGTCATACGATGGCCAAAATATATTATAAGTCCATCCCATAAGTGGAGTGATGAAGAACCCAGTGGAAGACCAGCCACCCAATCATCATAGTACAATGATACAACTCTGGATATAACTGCAAATACATATAGCAGTCCCAGATACATAAGAGTACAATGGTCATGAATAGGCATGATACAAAATATGACGTAAGTGGTCATCACCACGTACAATATACATAGATCAGAATGTCCATGATGAAGATATACAAAGGATCATGACATCCCTGGAAGCTGAATATATATAACAGATCAAGATCTCCGTAATGGCTGGAAATGTCTAACATATACTAGAGTCAAGTCACGAGAGATGAAAGCTCATGAGCACTGGCACGATCAAGGAGGTAGCATATAAGAGATGCCACAAATATAGAAGGTCTTCTACACAAACCACTATGATTACAAGTCCTACTATGTGAATAGAGGTGTTGAGGTCGAACATAGTAGTCCATCGTCTAATTACCGGTCACTGATGTATACCGTTAACAGATGTGATATCACCCACCGATAATGATAATGGGAATCAAGGTACTAGAGTGCAAACTATCAAGTGTGAATAAATGTGTTGAGGTCAAACACTTGAGAGAATCCATCGATCATAGGACATTGATGTATTCTCGAAGAACTGTCGATGGCAAGAGAACCTGCCACTGATGACTGCAAGTCTCAAGGCACTCAAAAATGCCTCTATATTCCAATCCCAGAATAAATGATCTGAAGTCGATGGGATGAAATCCAATGGAAGGAGGGCATTAAGGCATCATCATCCAACACGAGGTACTCAGCAAAGCTGTATGATGTGGAAGGACTCGATCATAAGGTGCACAAATCTGTAACTGTACTGGGAATGGGCGACATGCAAAGTCAAGATAACCGAGGAATGGCTGACTCAGGTTTCAACTTCCTTTGAACAAGAGCATAACGGAGAATGGTGACTGAATGTAGGAATCATAGACTTGATATACAAAATCCAGGACATCTCTGCAACATAGGAGGCATCGACAAAGGCTCCATAGAGACTAGAAGCTTAACCAGTTGGTGGAGATAAACTCATATAAATGAGTACAGCTCCTAAAGTCAAACTATAAACCCAACCAACGGATATGATATACAGTGCTATGTTCGAAGGCAACATGACTCGATAGCTGCCAAAGATAACATCTTTCCTTGTCTAGCTTTTTGTTTTTTTTAAATTTTTTTTGGACTTTTTCAAATATTTAAAATGATTGAAAAAGAATAAAATTGCTTTATAGTTACAGACTAGGAGGAGACGAGTGTCATATGGGAAAACAAACTAGTTCCAAGCAATGGAACATACCTATGCTCAATGCAAGGATACATGTGTAGGATAGCCACACTCAGGGGAAGGTCCCCTCCTGGTAAAATAGGGAATCAAGCTACAAAGGATATAAAAGATGGCTCTGCATGGCTAGACATGAGACAATCTCGGCCTATATGGTTGAAACTCAAATTCAGGGAAGCCGGTGTAAGGCTCACGAAGGTAGGAAAAGCTCATGATAATGCAATTACAACTTGAAATAAGGGAGTCCTGAGGGGAATAGGCCAACAAAAGATCAAGAGGAGTATGAGGCTCTTGCGAAATGTCATGGCAATACTATATAATGAACTCCCACATCCTAAGGGAGAAAATATCAGCATGGGCACCAAATGAAAATAAGGCGCTAACTAGGGTACCCATGTAAGATCAAGCTCTACCATTGACATCATGCCACTTCTAAAACAACGAAAAGGTTCCATGACATAATAGAATAGGTTCGTACCTAAGGCTATAATGAAATAGTCATAAGGTCATGAAAAATGAAAATGGGAGTGAAACCTAACCTATATGCCAGTTTAAACATCATACCTTTAACGGGCACAGATGGGTGAAAGCAACGATCGAAACGACGCTCAAAATGGTCTGCTACATCATAAATTAGTCCAAAAATAGTCCAAACTATAGAAAAGGGGGTAAAAATTTGAAAAAATTTGAAAAAATTCTATAAATAGTAAAAATTCAAAACATTATATAACATTTGAATTTTTTACCCAATTGAGCTCAGAACTTCAACAACGAATTCCAGGAGATCCAGCCGACAGAATCCACTTCCATTTTTTCCAGGTACTTACCCATGCCTTGCTCTTTCATTTTCATGCGAGATTTATCTTTTTCTGTGGTTCGTTTGGGATTCTAGGCAAATCTAAGATGCGCGCCTCGGCCCATGTGGAAATCAAGGATTTTTACGCATATAGGGCTAGATATACATAGAAAAAGACCTCAAAGTCATGTACATATGCGGCTGTTTAGCAAATAGTCATGTATGTGGCCGCGTTCAATGTTTTTTAAGTGTTCTAATGGATCAAACTTAAATTTTATGTGCAAGATGGTCCTAGAATGGAGAGAAAATGAGCACGGTGATGTAGAAGGGGTAGTAAGGGCAGATCTAATGGCTCAACAAGCTTTGTGGTCATGTGGGATCTACAATTTTTGGTGTCTTGGTGGCTTGAGGGCCAAACCAAGACTACTACAGATGCTAGTAGACTACTCGGATCCAAACTCAGAGTCGTTCCAGATAGACGGGATGTCCCTCACCATAGAAGTGGAGGACATATACTTTATTACTGGACTTTCCCGATGGGGGGAAGTGGTGAACCTACGCTCTCGCGGGCCCGGAGGTGGCCTGACTATAGATGAGTACATAGCAGTGTACTATTATCTAGACATGGAGAAGGTGGGAAGTTAGATCCCAACTAACTCCATACAGGTTCTAGGCTTAAAGGCCATTCTACTGACACTAGGTAGGATAGTGGGGCTAGCCTCACTCCAGTAGGCCTTGCAGCCATTGATGTTATATGCCATGGAGTGCATGAGGCTCACAGTTTATGACTGGAGTATGACATTGTTGAGAAACATGAAACAACAGCTCAATGACTGCAAGATGGGCATGGTGCGAAACTTTGGTTTTAGCAGCATACTGAGCACGTTCTCCTTCGAGCATGTTCTACTATTGAGCCCTAGAGTTGACGTTCCTCTACACGGGGTTCAAGATCTGGCCCAATGGTGTTGGGTAGATGCGATGTGTAGACTGGGTGGAGGTAGGGTGTCCAACCCCTATCCAGCTGATTTCTTTCTATGGTGGCGATGACAGATAGTTGCCATTGATGACTACCCCTATGCGGGGATATATTTTTAGGGAGACCCCGACATGCCGCTACCACTAGGATCAGCATACGGTGACATTGGTAACGAATCTCGACCCTCTTTAAAAATTTAGAGTTATTTAATTTTTTTATGTTTTTTTATTATGTGGAATCAAAAGAGATGTTTTTGGGTGACAACACATAGTGACATCCTATCATATGCATGCAAATGTAGGACCATGGAAGCCTGAAGGCTTCCCTCATCATAGATAGAGGGGAAGAGGGAATGACATTATAGGTGTTGATGCGGAGTGAATGCTCCAAAGCATTTATACCAACTTCGTGAGGCTGACACACAGAGTACCCATGGCGCAAGTCGAGGAATTTCCTGAGGCCATGCAGTGCCAAGTGGTATGTGTATCATGAGCATGGGTGTGGTTATTTCGACGGCTAGCTAGAGCCGTGGTGACATTCCATGATCAGAACCCCCCTCATGCTGCACAGGATTAGATACCTAGGAGTGATACATTTTGTACTACCATGTATTTATATTTTGGTGGCCTAAGAGCCCCATTTTTGTATTATGACACTATGTATTACCACATTTTGGATGTTTATAAATTTTTTTTATAATGATTGATTGATTTATTTATATGTGTAACAATTTATGTTTGTGATGAGCTTATTATCTATGAAACAAATGCCAATCTAACACATAGTTAGCATATGATTCAGCAACTTGATTATTAATTCTTGGAACATGTATGTATGTTATATTGTCAAATTGTCGTTCTAACAATATCACACATAAGAATATTCATAATAATGTCGGATCCCTGACATGGTACAAACCATTAAGCTATGACACTACTAACTCTAAATCAAGACGTACCTTAAGAGAGAGAACACCATGTGAAATGGCATCCCATAGAAGCTCGATAACGACACTATACTTAGCAAAATTATTCGAAGAGGGTCGTAAACATACGCCTCCTGAAGACAATACCTGACCTGTAGGAGTATAGATCACCCAAGAAGCAGAGGCTGAGTGTTGAGTGTGATGGCTCGCATCATCCACGAATCCTATGAAGGTGGAAGATTCCATTGACATCTTCCAAAAGAAATGGAAACTAATCACAAACCCTATCACCATAAGAAAAGACCTATCTATGAAAAACTATACAATAATATACAATAGTCAGCCTTGGCTGAAAATCATGCATAGTACTTTTTAAGATAGATCCCATTTCTAGGCTCAGCCAAGGTTGTTCCCTCATAATCCACTAACTCATAAGCACCCTTCTCTAACACACGTTTAACGACGTAAGGACCACGCCACATGGGGTTAAACTTTCTTACCCCCAAGGGTTCTTTCAGTTGATCCCACAAAAGGACCAAATCTCCATTAGTAAACCTCCTGGGATGAACAAAATTATCTTATTGGACCTTAACGTGATGTTTATCCACTTCTAGAGCCACCAAGGCATCTCGGCACTGCTCATCAAGTTTCTCTAAGTAGACGAAACGCTCCTCCAATGGGGAAGTGTCTTGTAAGAACTCTATGGCTAGCTTCAAAGAAGGAGTCTCGCACTCAATCGACAATACCAACTCCACTCCATGTACAAGCTGATATGGAGAAAAATATGTGGCAGTCGTAACAGCAGTTCTATAATCCCACAAAGCAAGATATAACATAATGTGCTAATTCGTCTTGCTTTGTGTGATGGTTTGTTGGAGAATGGATTTGAGTGATTTGTTCACTGCTTCAACCTGTCCATTCGATTGAGGGTAGTAAGAGGAGGAATGCTCTTGCTTGTACCCTAACTTTGAGGCCAATTCTTCCATCATACGATTCTGAAAGTGCATGCCATGGTTAGTGACAAACTCCTTCAGAATACCGAACCAAGTAATAATCTAGTTGAATATGAAGTGTGAGGATGTCTCACCATTAGATTTAACTGTAGGCATAGCCTCAACCCATTTTGTGAAGTAGTCAACAGCTACTATGATATGATGATGCCCCCCAACTGAAGCTAGGTTGCAATCCATGAAATCAAACCCCCACTTAGTGAAGGGACCGGTGGTGATAATGGGATGTGATGGGGTAGGTCATGAGCGCATATTCTGTGCAAATACCTGGCAAGGGTGGCACTTCTTGACCTCATCTACACAGTATTTAAAGATCAACGACCAGAAATAACCCGCTCTTAAGATTTTTTCGGCTGTATAAAGCCCAGATAAATGACCACCACACACCCCTCCATGGAAATCATTCAACACAAGCTCAGCCTCCTCATGAGTTAAACAACGATGTAAAATGGAATCTACCCCACGACAGTACAAGGTGTTATCCACTATGAGGTAATTCTTGGATACGTGATGTAATCGTCGTCATTCATCCTGTGAGAGGTGAGTAGGGACTTTCAATGTTTGTAAATATATGATAATGTATCCATACCATGGATCCAAAGTTGAGATTAAGAAGATGTGCTCATTGACAATCGTATCTTCACAAACCATCTCCTCCTCCTCGCTTGGGAAATCCGATATAAGCTCTGCAAAAATTAACGATTTCTTTGATTTTGCCGAAACAAACTCGAGATCAAATTCTTGCAAGATGACAATCCATTTATTATACTTTCCCCCAATTATCCTTTGAGTGAGGACGAATTGAAATGGATTGACATGGGCTACAACCAAGGTTTGGTGAAGGAGGATATAATTTCTCAACCATTGAACCGCATGTATGGTAGCTACGGAAAGCTTCTCAACATTGGAATAATGGACCTCCACATCAATAAGGTTCTGGCTCAGGTAGTATATGACATGCTCTTGGAGATCCTCATCCTCTTGAACCAAAACCATACCAATCGTCTCCATGGACGCGACCACATAAAGTAGAAAGTCACGGCTATAGTCGGGTGGAATAATCACTGGGGCTGATGCTAAGGCTCATTTAAGCGCATCAAAGGACTCCTGGGCTTGTTCATCCCAACAAAAGGTGGTGTCCTTTTTCAAAAGATGCATAAAGCCTCTAGTCAAATTGGAAAAGTTGACAATGAATCTCCGTAAGAAGTTTGCCATGCCTTGCAAACATTGAAGATGTCTAATGCTTTTCGGGGGAGAAAACTGAAGTATTGCCTCTACCTTCAAAGGGTCAACTCTTATACCCTCCTTGGAGACAATGAACCCTAATAAGAAACCAGAATTCACACAAAAGATGCACTTGTGAGGATTTAACCTGACCAAATAATGGCGGCACCTTTTGAACACTAATCTCAAATGATAGGAATGACACATTCTCATATGAGAATGAGCAGCAAGGTCATCCAAAAATAGCTCAATAATTTATTTGAGATCATGGAAGATGAAGGTCATATAGCCCACTGAAAAGTGGCTCCGGTGTTCTTAAGGCCAAAAGGCATCTTCTGATATGCAAAGGTTCCCCAAGGACAAATAAAGGAAGTCTTATGTTGGTCCTCAGGTTTAATTTGTATCTGATTGTATCCAGAAAATACATCCATAAAGGAAAAAACCTAGCTACCCGCACACTCATCCAAAATTTGATCAATAAATGGTGTGGGGAAATTGTATTTAGGAAAGGAACGATTCAAGTCACAGAAATCAGTGCATATACAGATTTCTCCCTGATTTTTATCCACCATAACAGGATTTGAATCCCATTCCACAAGGGAACGGGATAGATAAAACTGGCTTTCAACAACTTTTCTATCTTTGCCTTAATCACGGGTGCTTTCCTAGGATTCACTGCAGGCAAGTGTTGTCGAACATGCTTAGCATTGGGATAAGTTTTAATCTCATGTTCAACAATGTGAGGGTTGATACCTGGAATTTCATTGTAAGAACAAGCAAATATATCATGAAATTATTTAAACAACTCGATGAATTCTTGAATCTTAGCATGGGAACATTCTGCCCCAATATAGACATTCTCAATCTTGCCAGGATCATGAGAGATATTGATAGGAATGGTAGGAGATATATTTTCCATGTTCCCATCAGCCATCGGACCAGGAGAGCTTAATGGAACCATGGGACTACCAATTCTCTCACTAAGAACCTCCCTAAATTCCTCACGCACCAAGTGGTCAAGCTCGAGAAGAAAATAAGATCTATGATGCAATTCTTCCCAAGGTGGCTCAACCCTTGACATGGCCTCAATAATCGCTTCATTTGAAGGAAAAAACTATCAAGGCAATCATGTGCGTGAGAATATTGAGATGCCCATGCAGAAAGCACATACAAGTACTCCTCCTCTGTCCATGAAGAGGAAGGATTAGGCTCTACAACACACCCAAGATCATATTGATAAGCTACCATAGTTGCAGGAAACGACACATCCGTAATGATGGGCTCACTCGAAGTATTCGGTGTAGGAAGAATCCAAGGATCTTCCATATGGTTCGTGCGAAAAGACACCAATCTCACAGATGTCAAAGCCTCATTGGAACTAGACCCTATCATAAGGACAGGTGCAAGACAACTAAAGCTTCCCATAAGGGATGGATACATGCCAACACCCACACTCCCAGTTGTCGGTTGGGAGTGCTCTACAATCGGGATCGAAGCTCCTGAAGATGTAATAATAGACGGATTCTTGAATGACATTTGATCAATCGTAACTATATTCCCATTAAATGGAAAGCATACAACATGAAACAAAGAAGAAGCTATAGCTTGCATACTATACATCCAATTCCTACACAACAATAGATTATAGTCAAGGGGTGCATCAACCACTTCGACCTCTATCGCAACGGTCTTCCCTCCCAAATGGACCTTAAGGGAAGGAAGGATCTCATGTGGCATAAATGATCTCCCATCAAAAGAAGTCAACATGGTACCAAATTTAGACAACTCAGGGGAACCTAAACCCTTCCAACATGATAAAGACATCACTGAAGCAGTAGTGCCTTCATCAATCACAGTGCGCTTGACGGTCATTCTAAGACATTGTACATGAATCAAAAGAGACACATAATAAGGCAAGTGAGGCTGCAGTCCTGCAGTTTCAAATTTAATCATAGAGGAAGAATTATTATCATTGAAACCAAGGGTAGAAAGAAAATCCTTCCTTTGCGAAGGACAACTCTAAAGTACTTCTAGTGCAAACATCGCACAAGGAGTGTGGCCCAAATAATTGACAACAAAATAGTTCTAGGCAGCTTGGGCATTAGGATTATGCCCCGAATGCTTAAGGAATCCCTTAGGAATGCGAGTTGCAGCTTTAGGTTTATCCACAGGTTTTTCAATATGCAAAGGAGTCCCTAGTGGATTAGGTTTCTTTCCTAGGTCGGGTTGTGATGAACCATAGTCCTCCACACAGGTCACAACCTTCGTAGCATGCACCATATTGATGCAACCATGACCACTAGCCTCCGACAGATCTTGATCACCACTAGACTGATCATGGGTCCTCAAGTTCATGTTTTGATTGTGAGGTAAAGGGTTGGTTAGCACAGCTAGGCCCTACGCTAAGAATCTCGAGGCTTCATCGATACGAGGGCAGAAGTAAGTGAGGTGATCCTCCTTACATAACTTGCAAGGAAATTTAACCTTACATTTAGATTGCTTGTACCCCTAAGCATTTGGGGTGTTCTTGTCATTAGTATTAGCATTTTCATTCCTATTCCCACCGTTACAATTGTTCTTACCCTTCGTTTTATTCCTTCCGGGTTGTTGGTTACCCTTCTGGTCCGATGATTGCACCGAAAGCACACTCACCGTTGGGGTGGGTTGAGACGAAGCCATGGCTTGTCCCGAAGTAGATTGGTTGATCGATAATTGACTGACCTGTTGCACAATCGAATCCCCAGGCTTAGCATTTTCACAACCAACAATGCCATCTACATATGGTCTAGGTTTAACTTTCGAGTCGAAACTAGAACATGGCATGTTGGGAATGATCTCATATAACAAACTGGATTGAGCATAAATCAATTCCAATTCATGTGCCCTAAAAATGGTTTGTTCCTCATTTTGAACTCCGGATGTAGAAACATCCTTCGCTATATAAGGCAATAACGACTTAAGGAACCACTTGAGGAGAAACTCCACCGGTATGAAGCCTTTAATAAACCTCTTCCATCTCCCCCACTCTTGGATATGGTCCGAGATATGTGTGGCTTTATCCTGCTGAAATGTTGACAAGAGTTCCGTACCAACGTCGTAACGCACTGGTAGCTGGAAGTGGTTGAGAAAATTCATCGCTAGGTCATCGAACAAAGAAAATGCTCCCCTTGGTAACTCTATATACTATTTCACGGCAGGCCCTGCAAGGGTGCATTGAAACAGCCTTAAATGGATCGAATATTTGTGTAAGGGATTGGAAGAACACCATAGGTTAAATATAGTAACATGTTCGCTCGGATCCTCTCCTGGTTTTCCCTCAAACTTAGGTATGTCCAAGGGAATATTATTAGGGATAGCCGGCCAATCTAGGTCATGAGATACATGATCATTCGTCAGTCTTGATAGGTCAGGAAGATTTAGCATTGTGAGGAAAGGGAGCTTAGGATGAGCAGGTCGATGCAACACTCCCTGATAGTTTTGGTTCACATAGGTTTGATTACCATAACCACCAGGGCCTTGGCCATAGTGCCCTCCCCCCGTTTGACCCATGTAGGGTGGCATGGAAGCACCATAATGTGGTGTACCTTGACTATGTGGGGCTACAAATCCATAATTAGGAGAGTAAGTGGGTTGTTGATACTCGTACCCATAAGATGAATAATCATGTCCATACTATGTCCCATAATAAGGTCCATAAGAAATCCCATGAGATGTCCCATGAGACACTCCGTAAGTAGGAATGTAGGTTCCGGAAGTAATGACATGACCTCCAGAAGTAGGGATATGACCCCTTGAAACAACAGGAGGTACTTGAACTTGAGACACAAATGTGCGAGTAGCAATAGTACGGACATGACTCATAGCGACATTCCGGCCCGAAGGACCATGTGAATGAGGTGGAGGAATGAGATTCGAAGAACAAGGAACCAAGGACGAAGGGACCTGTGAAATTATGTACATGGTATTCCCTATAGTCACTCATCTTGGATCTAGTATCCTAATAGGATCAATAACCCTATTTCTAGGGGGAATATGTGATGTAACTTCCAACGCCAGGATGGAAGGTGCAATATGATTCGTGGTCCCAAACCTCTCCACATGGTAAGGAGTGGGAGTGCCCCGAACCTTAGTGTTAGGCTCAAACTCTGATTCGACATGAAATGCCAAATCATGTATGGGAATACCAGGCATACCATAACTACCATAACTACAGCTCACAGCTTCATAATGAGTCTCGTCGTCCGGCATTCCATACCAGCGATGTGTAAATGGGGGATCATAGCTAGAGTGAGTAGGTCTATCATGGAAAGTACCCATCTCAAAAATTACAGGACCTAACTTAGAAATCATAGGAATATCAGGTGAAGGGTCATAGGTAGGAGTAAACTCTCTATCATCCACCCGAAGTGGAGAAGAAAGCTTAGGAATACCATCTTCATGATCTCCCATCATGTGTGAATCAATGTGTGAAGTAGTCCACCTAGACTGTCTATTTCTCTCTCCCAAAGGAGGAGGAGATGTAGAAGGTAGAAGTCCTGCTAAATGATGAGAATGGTGAGGAGCCGCACCTGAATCCACAATGACTCAAAATTATAAAAGACTCTCTAATTACGCAAACCCTAAGCAAACTAGCATTCACAGAGCATACACCAATAAAATATAAAGCCAAACACAAGAAATCAAGGGTAGGATAAGTGAAATCCCAAATGAAGCGGGTATGTCTCACCTAGGAGAGGCTTGAGACTCTCATACACAACAAGCGGAGGTACGTAACGAATTATTATGGCCCTCAGATTCAATGTGTAAAGTGACTATGGTGTTCAACCCCAACCTGGCCAGGACACCTGCAGAATAACCCCTGCAAAGACCCCTCGATATCCTAGGTAAGGAAACTAAGGTCACCTCAATATAATCAATGCTCAAGCGGGATTGACCGTATGGGCAGGGTATCAAAGCCCGAAACTCTCGAAAGAGCCCCCATATACGAATACAATCGTAGAAATATCTCCGCTACTACTCAGTTATGACTAGGGGTCATCCCAATCAATAACCACTCACACTGCCTCGTGCTTAACTCCCTTTTGAGAGGAGGATCCTGAGAAACACCAATTATACCAAGGAAATTCACACTCTCACCTAGACAGACACATACATGTTGCTGTTTAGTGGTCTTGGAGAATTTACTGACAATGAACTATTCCAAGACCCTAAAACCTAATATTGTTGGTGAACCCTATAAAAGAAAAAGGTGTAATCCATTTTAATTAAGTGTTGATTTTATTTGGCTTTATTACTCAAAAGAGGTATATGGCCATGCAACTAATGGTGTTACGACACAACATGAAGCAAAATGCACACCTAAAAATCAATGCAAATGCATTGTGTCCAATGAAAATAGGGTATGCTACTACATGAAATGCAAAAAAATTCTTCAAATAATATGTGCAATCGTTCCTATATGAAGTCTTGACTAATACTTCAAAGAAAAACCTAGTGCAAGTACCATGCAAAATGCAAAAATGCAATGCATAATGATGCAAATAAGAAAATATTTTTGGATTTTTTGAAACAAAAATGAGATACTAAAGTAACAGAATTGTTCTACTACCCCCAGACTCGGCAAGCACACTCAAACAACACTCACAAAAAGTACTAAGGTAAAAGAAATATAATGCGCTAATCCCAAAAAAATAAAATTGCAATGACAAGAACATACTTAAAAAATAAATTTACCCTAAAACAAATGTCTCTGGTAAGAAACAGAGGTGTATACAAACTCTAGCAGTGTCAAAGGAGACTCAGCAATTATCAAAATTCACCCAGCAACAATCAGTCTTACTCTAGAAGGAAAAACTAAGGGCATACGTGACTGTTCGCAGTAAACTCGTGTATGTACACAGACATATCAGTGAAAACCGTGTATATACGCGACTATGAGTTCAAAAATCACATACAGGAAGAAAAGTGCATAAAAACAAAGGCAAACAGACAAGCTGAGACAAACTCCACACCAATCAGACACTACCAGGCATACATGCCCCTAGACCCGACACATAAACAAAGAAATAAGAGCAATTCAAAGTCATTGAATGCCGATAAAAATCCCCAAAGAACAACTACTAGGAACTCCCCAGCGGAGTCGCCAATTCTATTATGGAGATAAATTCCTATGGCTTGGGGTACCACAATAGACAGCTTGACTCCAGAAATCAATCCTTTCCAATATGCAAGAGAAACCAAATATCTAACACTAAAGGATCAAAACTCGTACCTTATTTTAGAAGGTTGAAGTAGATCCCCGTTGAGCTTTCCAACTCCAGCTTGAATTGATAAATTACTTCCTCAACAATTAGTAAACAAGACAAGCATGCTATATATATTGGTGTTATATCTACTCTAGCATATATAATCAACAACGTATAAGCATTTGAAATCATCCATGGATAAAATATTCATTCAAACATACATTATTGGATAGGAAAATATATTTCTATTAATATAAAATCAGAGATTACAATGAATACAACCTCTGTCGACACGTCTGGGAATCGAAGAAACTGAATCCCCCACTTGGGCCTCCACCACCTCAATCCTTGATATCTCGATAGCAAGCTCACAAGCAAAAGGCAAGCTTGGGAAGAACACCAAAGTGCTCCAAGGGACAAAGGGATGCAGAGTCAAGCATAAGTTTCAGCAACAATGGACTATAGTTTCTTTGCTCTCAATTCTCACATATCCTTCAATGTATCCAAAGGGTTCCTTATATAGCTCTTCAATGGGGCAATGAAGGGTCAAATCTGAGTGACCTCAAGTCATATGGAAGGCCAGGAGATAAGTGAGTAAGATCCATGTCAAGGAAAACTCCAAAAGAATTTGGCCTTTTGCACACATCCCGATGTACACGGTTTTAGGGGTCAAACCCGTGTATATACACAAGAAAGGGTTTAAAAGTCGCGTATAGCAATTTAAGCATGTTTTTAGGGATGATCTTGGAAACATCAAAGGTATAAAAAGGGTCCATAGGGTTCAAAGAGTCTACAGAGGGATAGGGGAAGGACATACAAGTGTGATTCACCAGGCATGGTAAAATCAGCTATAACAGTCTCTTACTAGACCGAACACATTCCAATCATCAAAGTAGAGTTCAAGAAAATTATGTATAAAATATTTAAGAGCAGAAACTAATATTCTAGAAAAATAGCACGTGCATTCTTGAGTCCAAAGGGCATTACCATATACTAATAGCGTCCCCATTCTATGACGAAGGTCATTTTGTGGCGATCCTCCCACGGGATTCTAACTTGATGATAGCCCAAAAAGCCATCTGTAAATGAATACATATCTTGTATGCCTACATTTTCAAGTACTTCAACTGTGAATGATGTTGGGAATGGATTGTGAAAGTATGCATCATTCAACTTCCTCAAGTCGACACAGTCTTGACTTCACCTGTTGTCTTCTTATCCTTGATTACTATAGGGCTTATCCACTCTAATTCCTCGACAGGTTCTATGATGCCTGTGTCGAGCATGCAATCCAATTATGTCTTTACCTTTTCCTTATATTTGGGGTTCATTCTGTATGGTCATTTTCTACTGGATTTAGTATCTGGTCGTAGGGGTATTTTCATCTCCCCTAAATATCCTACTATCCCCTTCATCTCTGATAAATTGGTAGGGAACAGATCCTGATATTTATGCAGCAAGTATGTGATCTTTGCGATAGTCTCTTCATCCCAATAATCTCCTATATTGGAAAACTTCAGGTTCTCTGGTAACCCAATGTTTACTTTCTTGATTTTCAGCGGTTGTAGGAATTGGTCACTGGAACTGTCACTTCCCTCTACTACATGTGTACCCTCTAATTTTGGTATATTTATGCTAGTCGAGTCATCGTCTGGATCCCTAATTAGGTTGTAACAGGCCATCCATTTCTAGATGGTCGCACTGTTCTGGTGGGAATTTTCCTCTATGACAGGGTTTTGAGAAAATATCTCAGATTTGAGTATTTGAAGTGCAGTATCAAGTGTGGGTTGCTCATCAGCAAACTCAAATGTGTGCACAAACTATTTGGCTACCTCTTCCCAGTCTTGAGTACCTTGTTGCAAATCCATAGACGCATACCAGGTTCTAGGTGTCATTTCCAATGTGTTAATGAAATGATGGACCCATTCCTGCCACGGGTATACTATAAATACAGTGCGACACTAATTTATGTGCTCTACAGGGATTGAGAATCATATGTACCTATGAGTTACAGTAACAAATTCTTCACCGAACTGGAATTCCATCAACCTTCTACATTGTGACCACTCTGTTATGAACTGCTTGTGCGTACCCCACCATCTGACATGCACAGCCTTGAGTACATGATCCAACGCAGACAAGTGTTGTGATTATACTATGAAGAGACCTTCAAACTCAGTGAGAAATGATACAAGGTTAGGTAATCCTTCGTAGGTGGGTAGCTCTCTATCCTCAATTTCCACCCGTAACATAGACCTAGTGATCCTTGTGCATCTCCTCATAGAGACCTCATGCAACTAGTTTTTCTAGTTTTCTAAAGCTTCCCCTGAGTCAAATGTGCAGGAACTAGCACTCTTCTAGCTCAGGTTCCCATTTGTAGTTGGATTGATGTAATCTTCTTGCATGGAATTGACGTTGTAGATCTGGTTGAGATAGTCATCCTGTCCATTGTTATAGACATGATCAACATATCTTTGTCCTTCCAATGGATCAATGGGCGAAACTACCCTTATTTCGTTATCCTTGAACGAGAGTACCCTTTTCTTCAAGTTGATGATGGTCTGATTGTATATGGCCCAATCTATTCCCAGCAATGCAGGATATGGATTTGTTTCATCAACATTGTTAATGACTAGTCTGCAAATGTGCGCAACCCTTCTATGTCGATAGGGACTTGAATCAATCTACCAATTGGGAGTACCTTATCCTTATTGGCAAGTAGCAGCTGGACAAGAGACCAGTCCAAGCGCGACTTCCCCATACTTTCCCAAGTTTTTCATGTCAAGATATTGACATGAGACCCTAGGTATAAAATGATATAGTCCATGTCATAATATCCTATCTACGCATTCATTCTTAACTCGTGACCAATTTTGAATTGATTTTCGACTTGGTTAACTCTTTTTTCAGGTTGTGGCTCTATTGGTGCCTTTTCTATTAGTGCTTATAATTCTTCAATAGAATCTTTATATTGAATTAGCACCAAGCAAATTGACAGAAAGGACTTGAGCTTACTAACCTTTTGTGGGACCTTCTTCTGGAATATGTGTAGGAAACGTTCAGGCATCTCCCCAACTTCTTCTAAAGTCAATGGCTCTTCTGTATTCACAAAGTCTGGTCGTATGCCCATGAATAATTGCTTCTATTTTTGGATGTAGAATGTTACCTTATTCTGCATCGGAGGTTGTACCTGTGGCTGAAGTTGTTCTTGCGACGTTTCCAGATCAGCTCCAGCCCCAGTACCTCCTCGTGTTACCAATGCAATGCTTAGATCCCTTGTTTCAATAGCAATCATATGGACATTTAAGTTAGCATTTGGAGTTAGATTTGGATTTGGCATAGGAGTAGGACCTGCGATGGTCCTGGCGTACCACTTCGCAATTGACTGCAGACATTGTTCCACATTATGATCTAGTCCGTTGCAATATGAGCACATCTTTGCAGGCTCCAAATAATCTCTCTCATAATGACCTAGCTATCCATAGTTGTAGCATGTAATCAATCCTCTTCCTCTATGAAATACTCCTCCACCTCCTATTCCTATGAATTTCTCACCACCACTTCCCTGAAGGCGTGGTTGTTGTGGGGGATATTGATTCTATTGATATTGCAGCTAATAGTGATTATGTTGCACCTATGGCTGCTGTGGCGCATACTGAGGGTGATACTAGTTCTGACACTGATTAGGTGGGACCTGCACATGATGATATAATGCTTGTGCATGGTCATCTTGATTCTATCCATCATTATTCATTAAGTATGTGTCCACCATATTTTCCTTCAAGAGCTGATATGCTCTGCAATCCTTCTCTTCATGCCCTACTGACTTGCAAAATTTACAAAACAGGTTTGCTGAAGTACTCATAGTATTTTGTAGGTATAGGAAGTCCTCGTTGTGATGTCCTCTATACTGTTATATGTGACACCATGGTATTCCATGGCTATTTAACAGGTTTGGTGCACTGGATGAGATATAATTCATGAAGGTCGAACAATTATCCTTAGTGTGTTCATCCATTCTGCATTTTGTGCACCATAAGTATTCATGGGATTACTTACCCTTATTGAAGTCCTGAAGTTGTATGGTTATATTATCCAACTACGACTGAATCTGTACCATTCCTACGGCACCATCACAAATTGGTGAGGCTTCCAGCTTCATTGCCAATTCTAGCGCTTCCATCTATGACTCAATATTTTGTTGCATCAATGGCCCTCGGATGTGTGGCAACAAAGCAACAATAAACCACTCCTTATGTTGAACATATGACATCTGGAAACTTACTTTGGCCATCAAAGTATTAAATCATTGGTCAATGTCCCATATTGTTTCTGTCAGTTCTTTATTTATCTCCTTGATCTCAGTGATGCACTGCGACTCAGATTTAGGTTTTCTGAACTCAGAGATTATTGCAGCACGTATCTCCTCCAGGTTCTTTTGCAGTGCTCCTAACTGTACTATAAAATACTTCATAAATAGTCCAATGCATGACCCCTTAGAATCGTGATCATCTATTATTTCTTTAGGTCTGCATTCTGAACTAAGTTAACCATCCAAACAGCTTCACATATGAACCAATGCTGCTTTGGATCCTCTACTCCATTTCCATTAAATGTGGGTAACTGAATATCTGCCCCAGCCATTGAGTTGGTTTTGGGGTTATCCACTGTAGGGTTTAACGGTGGTGTTTCCTCTTATGTGATAGTCAGATTACTAGAACTATCAATGTTAATAACTCGCTTAGGAGATGAGGATCTAGACCTTACCTCAGGTGATGCTCCTGGTGTGATGTAGTTATCTCCTGACCTTGGTGTCTCATCAGACTCTTGGGAGTATTCTTCTCCTTCTGAGATCGGGCTATATTCTTCCTCTTCATTGCAAGATCCTTCATATACTTGTGAATAAAGTTTATGTTTTATTTCCTCGAACAAGCTAAGAGTTCATCAACCTTCCACTGTCTTTCTCCTCTTTCCAGATATGAATCTCCTTCCACTCCGTAGGAATCCAGTCTCTAGTTGATAATTTGTACTTCCTGGGAACATCTCAACTCACCATTTCCCATTTTCTTGATAGGTCATCTACGACATAGCCTTCCTCTGTAGTATGTGAATCAACTACTCAACTGCATTCTCATAAATGAGCATCTTAATCCATGTACAGATAGATATAAATATCTTCTTCCGGGTCCTTGGAAAATTTTTCTTTTAGCCTCACTATATGAGGTTATAGCCTCTACTACGAACTCAATAATATATCCTTGTAAAATACTGTCAACCTAAAAATCAACAGGTCTAGAGATGGTTTTACTTACACTAGTTATTTAGCGCACCCAACTGATCATTCCACTCGATTGTTTATCATCTTTGGAAATTTGTCTACTTTCTTACCAATCTTGTCAACCATTCATACAACACAATAGGAAACTATGCAAAAAATATCTCATGGATATTGGAGT
>LPNX010821692.1:719603-838207 GCA_001517045.1 Pseudotsuga menziesii | reverse complement strand
GGATAAAATGTGGTCCATTGGGTCTAAAGAGTCTGCAGCGGGACAGGGGAAGGCCATACAAAGTGCGATTCACCTAGTGGGGTGAAAATCGCTATAACAAGTATATGTACTGTTGAGCCTAGAATTGCCCCTTTTTAATCATCTTCAATCACCTTTTCTTCCCCTGTCTTACATCATTTAGCATGCTAATCAGACCTGTTGTCCTCACTTTCATCCCCAAACTACCAAGGTATGACTGATCATTGCTTTATCTTATTAATGCTTATGATTGTGATAATTAAAGCTGTGTATCTCTCAATTGTGCTAACATGTTATGATTTATGAAGGTAGTTTGAGATAAGTGGACTGCAGGTGGATGGGGGATGAAAAAATATCATAGGAAGGGATATTCGCTGCTTAAAAGGACCCTCATCCCCCGATCATCAAGGAAGGCACGTGGTTTTAATGCAATATCCTAGACCGAGCTGCGACAGTGCAGCTGCAACAAAATGCACTACATTGCTGCTCAAATATAATTGCGATCTGAAGAGATCGCTACTCCTGGGCAAGTTAATAGCATTCTCGCATTTTCCATGTCATTATCATGCCACGTTTTGTAACAGCTAGTATTATTTAGGGCACCTGAAGATTAGATATCTTCATGGCTTCCCTTTAATAGAATCAGAGGTTATGATCTGCATGTATAAATATGGGGAGATGTTTCGACCTAGGGGGTTGGAAAACAAATAATTCATTCATTGTATTAGCAGTGGAAGCAACTTGTGTAATCTTTCATTCTTTAATATAAGGAGTTACCTCTGATTTAAGAGAGTTGCACGTTGTTCATCCAGCATCTCTGTGTGAAGGTTGGGCCCGCCTTCCACAGAGATTGCTGAGTTAAATTAGGACTTTTTCAATTTAGTATTGTGTGATGTTTTGTTTATCCTATTTCCTTTGTACACAGCTGTAGTAGTGTTGATTTACAGTGTAATTGTGATTGAATTTTTTTAGGATTGGTAAGTGGTACAGAGTGACAGTCGACTGGGTAGGGAACTTCCTTTATGCAATTTGAGTGGTAGTTGTACGCAGCTTAGTTCATCCTATAGTTTCAAGTTGTTATCCTACGAATCCTTGCAATTTATCTTTCCTGTTATGATTGTTGATTTTCATTCCTGCAAGTCAATTCCTTAGAATAGCTAAATTTAATCCTTTGCAATTGAATTCCTAGATTAATATTTGATTTATGTTTATGGATTTCAAGAGTAATCAGATTGAATAGGCAGTTTTCTTGTTCTGGGTTGTGAATAGGATTTTCATTTTATCTGGAATTGTTGTTTGCATCTTAGATCATTTTCCTGAATTACAGGTAATTGAATTTGTAGTATTTAGAAGATGAATAGGATTACACAGATTCTTGGGATGAACATATTTGTTAGAGGATAAGAGTGTTCAATTACATTGATTTAGTGTTTAACGCATATACTGTGCATTTATCCTTTGAAATAAAAGACTTTCTCGGGTTGACAATAAATCTCGTATGCTCTGTGTGTTGGTAATAATTTATCTGCATATTGGGTGCTCGACATTTTGGCGTCGTTGTTAGGGAAGGATAAAATTAAACACTATCAGTAGTTGCATCTGGTAATTATTTCTAGCCAGTATTTCTATTCTTTTTGCTGAAATGATTTGGGTTGCATGAATACGAGGAGGGTAAAACGCGATCAACTCCCAACTCCCAAAACCCCACAAGATACTAACAGTGCAGGTGGCTTGGGTCACGATCGAGGAACACCATTGGGTAGAAGGACATTTATAGACAATCTTGTTGACATAACTGATTCATCTACCAGGGCTCACCAGCAAGAAACTCCTATCAGAAGAAACCATGCCGATCCTGGGGCACCAACGTCAGGGTCCATGGTGGAGAATACACGAGCAGCCGCGACTTCTTCGAATATACCTGCAGAGAAGGACACAGCTGTTACAACTGGACCTGATGGTAAAGGTCCAACATACCACATTTTTGGGAAGGTTGTAACTGAAGAAGAGTGGACGCAGTTCCACCAGAAGTTTGCTGCAAGTGGAAAAACAAGGAAAATAATGAGGAACAGGAGAAGGATGTAGAGAAGAACGAGTAAAATAACATGGGAACGAAGGAAAAGGAGAAAACAGAAGAGGATATGAGTAATAGACATGACTCTGACGAGGAAGAGGCAATGGGGGAAAAATATCATCATGACAATCACTCCTTGCCCGAAGGAACGATGGCTACATGACAATTCCCAATTCAGCAGCCAGCAGGGGCAGCCCCTATGAAGAATATCTCACCATTGGTGTTGCCTCACTTCCATGGAAAGGTAGTAGAAGATCTCGACGAATTCCTTTTTGAATTCGATATTCTCTGTTGCAGCTATGATTATGTCACCGATGGGTAAAAGCTGAAACTTTTCCCTGCCACCCTGAAGGACAACGCATTACACTGGTTCATGAGCCTTGGGGGAGGAACTGTTGCTAATTGGGATAAAATGAAATAGGTGTTCCTGGAAAAATATCAGGAATATTGCAACACCAAGGATAAAAGAGAAGAATTATTCAAAATGGTGCAGAAGGAGGACAAAAGTCTGGAGGATTTCGTGGAAAGGCTACTGTACAATGTGCAGAGAGCTGGGCAGATGAACATGGGGCTAGACGTGCTCAAGATAATATTGCTTCGTGGGATCAGGGATGATTGCTTAGACATGTTAAATCTGCTAGGAAAGGGAGATATCTCCAAAGAACCTTTTGGAAATATTGTGGAACTATGTAACAGATACTCCAGGGGCTCTTCCAGGAACAATAAGCGGGAAAAACGGGATAAAATAGAATGTGATGTCTTTGACAGAACTCAGAAGTCATCCAATGGAGGAGCCACCCGTGCAGAGATAGGTAATCTCCTTGAAAATTTCAAGACAGAAATGATGAGTTCCATCTCCTCAGAGATCGATGTCTTGAAGGCAAAACAAAAACAGGCAGTAGAGGATCTCACACTAGGAGTGTTCTGCCCATGATGTAGAAAGAATCATCCGCTGAGAGAATGCCCACTTGATAAAGTAGAAGTATGCCAGCTATGTGAGCTGAACCACGACATGAAAGAATGTCCGTCACTTCCCCAAGTGAAGGCTGTTCTACAACCATCAACTCCAGAAGTGGAATCGGCCTATTTCATTGCATAGAAGAAACCTTGGCAGCCTCGAAATCAAGGTAAAACTGTAGACTCGTTTCCATTTTTGAATAATATGGGCAATTGGAATAATAACATGCAAAATGTGAATACACAATTCCCTTCAAATTATGCTCAGTGGAATTCCTCCCAACCTGTAATGCAAAATTTTAACTCATGGAGTCCTTGGACATAGCCACCACACCAACCTACATCGTGGTCTCCTGGATGGAGGTATTTCCATCCTGGGAACCAGTTTCCTCAACCACCTCCACCTCAACAATCACCATATTCTCCTCAATACTTTCAATTCCCTCAATATCTGCAATACCCACCTCAGCAGTCGCAGCTACAGTTGCAGAATAATTATGTCCCTAATATACCGATACGACCTCAGCTGCCTGCCCAACCTAATCCTAACCCGAATAATAAAACATTCCATCAATTGGAGACTGTCAATATGCCGGCCTACTCTCTTTCCCCTGTACCTTCTAATGATATTCATTTACGATCTGGGAAAATAGTAGAACCCATAATTACAGAAGATGCTCCACCTTCTGTGCATAAGGAATAAAGGAGTTCATAGCATCCATCCGATACAGTTCCTATCATTGAAGATACTGAGCATGGAACGGCTGAAACATCAAACGATGAATCTGACAATACGCAGCCTACCCAGCTGATAAGACAACCACCATATCCTGAGAGATTAATGCTACCAAGAATAGGGGGACAACCTCAGTTTAACCTCCTAGGAGAGTTAAGAAACCTTTATGTCAAAATCCCCCTTCTTCAAGCCCTTCAAGATGTGCCTATTTATGCTAGAACCATTCGGGACCTGTGCACTAAGAAACCAGGAAGGAAACCTAGAGATCCTCCCACTGTTCATGTCATAGGGAATTTATCAGCCTTGATAACAAGAAAGACCCCTGTGACAAAGTATGACAACCCTGGAAATCCTACTGTCACTGTACAGGTAGGACAGACACAGATACCCAATGTGCTAGTAGATTTAGGGGCAGCGATAAATGTCATAACAATGGAGACTGTAAAGAAGCTTGGGTTCACCAATGTTAGACCGACCCCTACCATTTTAGAATTGGTGGACAGATCTACCATTAGACTCGAAGGAATTTTGGACGACCTTGTCTAAGTAGATTCATGGGAGTACCCTGCTGAATTTTTGGTATTACAACCAAAATCGCAGTTGGGGGGACACCCATTGATCCTGGGGAGGCCTTGGTTGGCCACAGCTGATGCTTACATCAGCTGTCGATCAAGGTCCATGACTATATCTGATGGTACGGAGACTAAAATCCTCACCCTGTATCCTCTAGCTCGGCCAAGCTTAGAGGCTGAAACCTCCCTTTGGATAGAGCAGGAGGAGTTGGAGGAGGATGTTCAGCCACTATTAACTCTAGGGAAGGCATTAACGTTTAAAAATGGAACAGAAGATGATACTATTAGTAATTTTATTAGTGAACCCTCTTTAGTGGATAGAGAGGTCTATCAAATCCTGAATATTACCCTGGGCAAGGAAGAACAAGAAAATCTTATGGAAGAAACACTAGTTGGTGACACAAACATAATCCCAGTTTTAGAAAATTCAAAAAGCATTCCTATTGAGGTAGAGCCTGGAAGAACTTTGAATATCAATCCTACTCTCTCCTTAGAAGAACAGAAGCACCTGATCAGCCTCTTGAAAGAACATAAGGGGGCGTTTTCCTGGGAGTACACAGACATGAGGATTATTCCCTCTAATCTGTGCACCCATCACATTTATGTTAAAAGTGACTCCCGGCTTGTGTGTCAACCCCAACGACGCATGAACCCCAACCTGAGGGATATAGTGAAGGAACAAATCTAGAAACTCTTGGAAGCAGGATTTATATATCCTATTTCGGATAGTGAGTGGGTTTCCCCACTCGTAATTGTGCCCAAGAAAAATGGTAAATGGAGGGTCTGTGTTGACTATAGGGAACTGAAAAAAGCTTCCCAAAAGGATCATTTCCCTCTGCCCTTTATTGACCAAGTACTTGATACCCTATCAGGGAAGAATTTATTCTCCTTCCTAGATGGGTTCAGTGGGTACAACCAAATTCAGATTGCTCCTGAGGATCAGGATAAGACCACCTTCACTTGTCCCTGGGGAACGTTTGCCTACAGAGTGCTTCCCTTTGGTCTATGTAACGCACCGGCAACGTTTCAAAGAGCTGTAATTGGCATATTCTCTGAATTAGTCAATGATAGTATGGAAATATTTAGGGACAATTTTACTCCCTATGGTAGGGATTTTGAGGAAGCACTGGAAAATTTAAAGAAGGTTTTAACTTGCTGTGAACAGACTCAGCTCTCATTAAGCACCGAAAAGTGCCATATGATGATGAGTGAGGGGGTGGTATTAGGGAATTGCATCTCTACCAATGGCATTCAGGTAGATCCTTCAAAAATCAGGGTGATAAAACATATACCTACCCCTGCAACTCAGAAATAGGTGCGAATTTTTCTAGGACATGCGGGATATTATCGAAGATTTATATACAACTTCTCCAAACTGGCTTCTCCTTTGTTCTCTTTGTTAATGAAAGATGCACAGTTTGTGTGGAGTGAAGCATGCCAGACATCTTTTGATAACCTTAAATAAAAGTTGTCCACAGATCCTATTTTAAGGGGACCTAATTGGACCCTACCCTTCCATATTTCCTCAGATGCCTCTGATACCGCCATTGGAGTAGTATTAGGACAGCAAGATGGTCAAGTACCTTATGCCATCTATTATGTTAATAAAAACTTAGCCCCTGCTGAACTTAATTACACTGTTACTGAGAAAGAATTCCTAGCTATTGTTTACTCTATTAATAAATTTCGACATTACATTACTGGGTATCCCACATTTGTGCACACTGACCACTCTGCCATTAAATACTTGATGAAAAAACCTGTCACCAATGCCAGAGTGACCAGGTGGCTCTTGTTATTGCAGGAATTTGATATTACTATTATATATAAACCTGGAAAAGAAAATTTCGTTGCTGATTTCTTATCCCGTCTTACTAACAGTGATGATAGTTTTCCTGTTGAGGACTCTTTTCCAGATGAACATCTATTCGCACTTTCAGCTCACTCTCCCTGGTATGCAGACGTTGCTAATTATTTGGTTGCAGGAAAGCTCCCACCACATATGTCTAAATGAGAAAAAAGAAAAATCATTCAGCAGAGTGCCAGATATTGTTGGCTAAATGGTCGTCTCTTCTACACTGAACTGGATCTTGAGATTAGGAGATGTGTAAGAGAAGATGAGATCTTTCCCATACTGAAATCCTGTCATGATGAGCCTTGTGGGGGACACTTTGCAGACAAAAGAACAGGGCACAAGGTGCTGTGGATGGGCTACTACTGGCCGACTCTATTTAGGGATGCTAAAAGGTATGTTCAATCTTGTGACAGCTACCAAAGGATGGGCCAGCCTAATAAAATAGATCAGATGCCTCTACAACCTCAAGTAGTAGTTGAACCATTTGATAGATGGGCACTGGATTTTGTTGGCCCTATCAGTCCTCCTTCCAGATAGAAAGTTTACATTCTGGTTTGTGCTGATTATATGACCAAATGGGTGGAGGCTGTAGCTTTGGCTAAGGCTAATGACCAGGCGGTGATGGATTTTCTGTACAGTGAAATTTTTACCCACTGTGGGGTACCGAAGGAAGTGGTTACCGATGGGGGGCCGTAATTCATGTCACACCAATTTGAATCCTTGCTTTGGAAGTATCATGTACAGCATAGGGTGGCTTCACCTTACCACCCCCAAGCTAATGGTCAGGTGGAGAGTACTAATAAGGTCATTGAAGCCATCCTTACTAAAACAGTTAAGAGCCATCGAAGGGATTGGGCTGACAGGATTCTAGAAGCACTATGGGCATATCGTACGACTTGGCATGACACCACAGGTTTCTCTCCCTATGATTTAGTGTATGGGAAGAGTGCTATCTTTCCGATTGAGTTTGAGATCAAAACCCTGAAGACAACCACCGAATTGAATCTGGATGTAACAGAGGCCCATAATAGAAGATTGAATCAATTAAATGAATTGGACGAGAAACGGTTAGTTGCAGTGGATCAGACTGCGTTGCTTCAGCAATAGAGATCCAATTGGCATGACCAATTTATTAAAAAGAAAATATTACATGAAGGAGACTGGGCGTTACTATATGACTCCAGGTTCAAAAAGGATTTTAAAGGTAAATTACGTACAAGGTGGCTGGGTCCTTATTTGGTCGACAGGGTATTTGACAATGGCAATGTCCATTTGGTGACCATTGATAAAAACCGCATACCATTATTTGCTAATGGCCACAGGATGCGACTGTATCGTAAACCTATTTCGAGAGATGCATTCATTTCGCAAATTGCCGCCGATCCAGATTATCAGCTAACATCAGGGCAGGAACTTCTCTCTGCCTTTTCCAATCCTTAGACTGTAAATCGCATTTGAATCACTGTACATAAATAATGGTTTTTTTTCTCTGCTGCATTTTATATTGTGTTTTTTTCTTTTGCATTTGATCTTTTCGTTGTCGTTATTTTTTTTAAAAATTTGCAGGGAAGCGCCAGGGGAATGACAAGATTGGGCCTGTCGAGCGGAGTTGTTTTCTTATGCCTTCCTGTGTTGCATTTCCTCTTCCTTCAAAATAAATTTCCCGGTAGCTGCGACATATTTTCCGGCGGCCGTAGCCCTTTTTCCTGGCAGCTGTGATTTTTTTTCCAATGATCGTCAAGCCCTTTTTCCCGGCAGTCGCAAATCATTTCCTGGCGGCTGCGACATATTTCCCGGCGGCCGCAAACTTTTTCCGACAGCTGCAACATATTTCCCGGCGGCCGTGAACCATTTTCCGTCGGCTGCAACATATTTCTCGATGACCGTCAAGCCCTTTTTCCCGGCAGCCGTAAACCATTTCCCGGTGGCTACGACATATTTCCCGGTGGCCGCAAACTTTTCCCGACAGCTGCAACATATTTCCCGGCCGCCGTGAACCATTTTTCGTCAGCTGCAACATATTTCTCGATGACCGTGAAGCCCTTTTTCCTGGCAGCCATGATTTTTTGCCGATGACTGTCAAGCCACATTTCCCGGCGGCCGTAAACTTTTTCCGCTGGCTGCGACATATTTCCCGGCGGCCGTAAACTTTTCCCGGTGGCTGCAACATCTTTTTCGTTGGCCGCGATATCATTCCTGGTAGCTGCAATTCCGCTTCATTTGGTGGATGTTCTCATGTGTTAAAGGCCATTTTTTTGGAAACTTGCAGAGGTAACTCCAGTATTAACAGAATAATTGCTTCAACTTGCTATATATGGCTCTGATTCATCCGACTTATGCCGGCGAACTGGGCCATACGATGACCTCTTTGTTCATAATTCCGACCCAGGCGATGAGATGGTTTGTATTTAACAGGTGGAAGAAATTATTGCATTATCCTCGTCATTATGATTAATTTAATGAAAGCACATGAGTTCGGCTTCGTAGCGTCAGCAACCGCGCGTTCCACCATTCTCCGCAGGATATCTCACGCACAGTATCACGAGGTATGGATTTGATTTTCACGTGATTAAATATTAATATGATTTAGCGATATCATTCGTACCTTTAATCGTATCACCATTATAGCCTAATTAACTCCTTCCCCCATGCGACGTAAAAACTAATAACCACCACCTTCCCCAATTTGGAATAAAAATTTCGAACGTTTTTCTGAGCTGAACTTTCCAAATTTGCCCATTTACTCAACATCTCCGCTCAGTGATTCGTGCACCCTCTGTGCTGAAACCTCCATTCTTGGTTTCTATAATCTGCAAAGTAGCAATCTCAATTTTCCGCCAGGATTATGGGGATTCCAGCTCGCCATGAACCTCTGGATACACAGGAACTTAGGAAAAATCCCGCAGTTCTGTCCATCTTTCAAGCCGTCGGCTGGCTCGAATTTTTTGAGCGAATGGATGGATTTAATCGGGAAGCAGCCCTGCAATTTTCCTTAAACCTCATAGAAACTCACTCTGAGGTGTGGGGGTTGCGCATAGAAGTCTTCGAAGCCATTATATCCAAGGAAACTGCTATCCCGCAGGTGGGAAAGGCATGGTTTGGACGACGAGTTCCCACAACGAGCGCACAAGAAGCATTTTTACGAGAGGGGGAGCAAGTTCAATCATCCAAAAAAGGGATTACACTGCACTCATTGCCACGGCCATGGGATCAGGTTGTTGTCTTCCTCAAAAAGTACATCACTTGTGAAGGTAAGTACCAAATTGTTTATAATTCTGACCTGCCTTTACTTTCTCATCTCCGCCATGGCACTTTATTGAACATTCCATACTATTTGCTCCATGACTTGCGTCATATGGAAGCTTTCGTCCAAGCCGCTAAACACCCATTTGCCTCCCTGACCCACCATGGTCTCATCAAATTAATAATTTCAAGAACCCTTGCTCAGCATAATATAACTTGGAAACAATTCACAGCTCGAGCTCAGGAACCAGCTCCCTTGTTGGGTGTCTAGATAGAACAGGAACAGGTTCCACCATAGCAGGAGGACCGGAGTTCCTCCAATATAGTTTGGGGGGGGGGGGATGAAACTATATCAGAAGAAGCGCAAGCAGAGGCACAGGTAGAGCAATTGGAGGAGGGTGTACATAAAAACCTTGTGGAGAACATAGACAACAGGACACCTCTGCCAACAGAAGGTGAAACTGGAGCAGCACCAAGTGCTGCGACAGTTGAACCTGAAGGTGACAAAGCTGGGACAATTAAAGAAAATATCGAGCTAATAACTATTGAATCCTCATCTGAGTGGGAAGGAGGAACTTTAATTGTGGAAGAATAGCCTGAGGAGCAAGAAAATATTCCTTCAACCTCGGCTGTGAAACCCGATATCCCAGCTCCACAAAAGAAAACATCACAAAGGAGAAAGAAAAGATCAATCTACAAACTTAACATAACCTCACCTATCAGAAGGAAAAGAACTAAAATAGCTGCAACAACAGAGGTATCCAGAACTTAGATGGGAAACCCTAGAAGCGCAGGTTGAGTTCCCAATCCTTGTACCGAGGCCAATGGATGCTCCACAAAGGCCAGTCGAGGAAGAACCCAGCATTGAAGGAATTTTGGATGAGAACACACTATTAAAAGAGGAAGTCCAAGTACTTCGAAGGGAATTGGAGACATGGAAGGAAACCTGCAGAAAATTAGGTGAAAGGAAAATGTATACATTAGTGGAGGCTGTAGACCAGTTGGAGGGATCAAACTCTACCGAGCCTGGCAAGGAAGATGAGTGTGTGATCTGCCCCACATGTGGGGAAATATTCAAAGAGGTAGGCCACAAGATCATAATGTGCACCTGCATAGCACCACATTCAGCACCCATAACAGAGGAAAATGTAGAAAAATAAGATGCTGCCACACAAGAACCAGCATCTTTAAACATCCTTGTTGAAGTTTCCACTAATTCTGTGGCAGAGGAGAAAAAGGATGAAATCATGCATGATGTCGGGGACAAAGATTGCACTGTAACCCCAGAATGCTCCCATGACATAGAAATTGTAGAAGCCGAGCCACAAGGGCAGGGCATTGATGAACTTGAACAGGGGGCTGCAACAAAAGAACCAGCAAACCTGAATATACTTGTCCAATTGGCTGAGCTAGGGGGAGAAGAACCTGGGATGGAGGACACTCTGGAACTGAATGAAGAACTTTGCATTGTAACTCTAGAATGTTCCCATGATACAGAGCTCATAGAAGAAAAATCCCAACAACAGGAGGATGAAGAGGTAAGCAAGGATGTTGCTACACAAGAACCAACATCCTTGGAAGCTGTAGCAAGGATTCCTGAATTGCAATTAGAAGATAATCCTGGAAGGAATATCATTTCCAATATATAGTGGAGTGAGGATGAACACGTACAGACACAGTCCTCAGGTGACACCGAAATCCTTGAGGAGGAGTTGTACAATGAGGAAGATATCCAATCTTAGAGGCAGAAGGAGGAAGAAGACACTGTTACACAAGAACCAGTGTCTCAAAAATCCATGAATGCAGCTTTTGAAGAGAATCCAGGGGATGTTGCTGCTACACAAGAACCAACAACTCTTGAACCAAATTCAGAAATGCAGGTTGACCAAGAGGAAGACACTGTTACACAAGAACCAGTGTCTCAAAAAGCCATGAATGCAGCTTTTGAAGAGAATCCAGGGGATGTTGCTGCTACAAAAGAACCAGCAACTCTTGAACCAAATTCAGAAATGCAGGTTGACCAAGAGGAAGACACTGTTACATAAGAACCAGTGTTTCAAAAAGCCATGAATGCAGCTTTTGAAGAGAATCCAGGGGATGTTGCTGCTCCACAAGAACCAGCAACTCTTGAACCAAATTCAGAAATGCAGGTTGACCAAGAGGAAGACACTGTTACACAAGAACCAGTGTCTCAAAAATCCATGAATGCATCTTTTGAAGAGAATCCAGGGGATGTTGCTGCTACACAAGAACTAGCAACTCTTGAACCAAATTCAGAAATGCAGGTTGACCAAGAGGAAGTGGCACTGTCACACAAGAACCAGTGTCTCTAAAATTTATGAATGTAGCTACTGAAGAGAGTCTGAAGGATGTTGCTGTTACACAAGAACCAGCAAATCTCATAGTAAATTTGGATATGCTGGAGGACATTGCCCCACAAGAACCAGTGCTTCTACCTCTTAAATATTTCATTGATTTAAACTTGGAGCAAGAAAAGCATTATAAAAAGGAAATTTTGTACCTCACAATAGAAGCCTCCACCCTGAGGCTGGAAGTGACCAAATAGAAAATCCAGGTGGAAGAACTGCAGAAGGGCATGATTGCTTTGAGTGAGCATAGAAAAATTATTAAAGCACTGGAAGAGAAGTGGGCTGAAGAACGCATGGGCCACAGAGTTCAGGAAGAAGAGCTGTAGAACAAGTTGAGAGAATTGAAAAAGTTTTAATCCATGCAGTAGGCAAAAGAACAGATGTACACACTCTCTCAAGAACTCCTGGGCACCAGGAAACCCTCTTCCTCTTATCCAGTGTTCCTATTTGAGAAATTTGTCTAGTTTAAATTGAAGGTTGTACAGGAGGGGAGATCGTTCGAAATCACAACCTTAGCAAAGTTCTTGGAAACATTCTTTGGAAGTAATTTTGAGGAGCAGAACCTGCTGTGTGAGTTATACCTGCATGAGATGGCTTTCCCCCTGGACCGCCACTCAAACCCTATTCCATTCACAGGGGATGTTCATCTAAGAGCCTTTGCCTCTTTTGTGATCAATCACGCTCAGTTGGAAAGGTATTTTCAAACCTTTTCTCATAATGAAGCCCACACTAACTTATGGATTCGAAGTGAACCCCAGAATCCTGGCATTCTTTTGGCATGGTACAGAAGTTTTCTTTCAAGACCCCCCCAGGCACAACATATCATGAGACTGCAAGAAGAAGTGATCTCCACTTGCACCAAGTACATTTCCAGACATCAGCAGGTAGCATTGGAAGGGATTAAACATAGATGGCAGGCTGCCTCCTCTGCACTTAGAAGCCGGGATCCTTACTGTTTCAAAAATTTCAAGCAAGCACTTTCCAGAGCCAAGGGATATGTGGGAAGCATGAGGGAGTGTGGATTTGATTGGTTGGGTTTGAAATTCAAATTCCCTCTCATTTGGTGGCCAGCAAAATCGTATAATATAGATTTTTCCTTGACTAGGGCAGAGGAGCAGTGGTGCTGGAAGTATTGGGTTACTCACAGAGGATTTTTAAAGGAAGATGAGGTGCCTGAGTTTCCCTACAACTTCTCCTCCCTCCATGAACACAGCTCAGTACAAGACTCAGACTTCGAATGATGCAGGTTTTTGCATGAGGACATGCAACAGGATAGTTGGGGGGAGATGTTGAGCCTAGAATTGCCCCTTTTTAACCATCTTCAATCACCTTTTCTTCCCCTGTCTTACATCATTTAGCATGCTAATCAGACCTGTTGTCCTCACTTTCATCCCCAAACTACCAAGGTATGACTGATCATTGCTTTATCTTATTAATGCTTATGATTGTGATAATTAAAGCTGTGTATCTCTCAATTGTGCTAACATGTTATGATTTATGAAGGTAGTTTGAGATAAGTGGACTGCAGGTGGATGGGGGCTGAACAAATATCATAGGAAGGGATATTCGCTACTTAAAAGGACCCTCATCCCCCAATCATCAAGGAAGGCACGTGGTTTTAATGCAATATCCTAGACCGAGCTGTGACAGTGCAGTTGTAACAAAACGCGCTACATTGCTGCTCGAATATAATTGCGATATGAAGAGATCGCTACTCCTGGGCAAGTTAACAGCCTTCTAGCATTTTCCATGTCATTATCATGCCATGTTTTGTAACAACTAGTATTATTTAGGGCACCTGAAGATCAGATATATTCATGGCTTCCCTTTAATAGAATCAGAGGTTATGATCTGCATGTATAAATATGGGGAGTTGTTTCGACCCAGGGGGTTGGAAAACAAATAATTCATTCATTGTATTAGCAGTGGAAGCAACTTGTGTAATATTTCATTCTTTAATATAAGGAGTTACCTCTGATTTAAGAGAGTTGTACGTTGTTCATCCAGCATCTCTGTGTGAAGGCTGGGCCCGCCTTCCACAGAGATTGCTGAGTTAATTTAGGACTTTTTCAATTCAGTATTGTGTGATGTTTTGTTTATCCTATTTCCTTTGTACACAGCTATAGTAGTGTTGATTTACAGTGTAATTGTGATTGCATTTTCTTAATATTGGTAAGTGGTACAGAGTGACAGTCGACTGGGTAGGGAACTTCCTTTATGCAATTTGAGTGGTAGTTGTACGCAGCTTGGTTCATCCTGTAGTTTCAAGTTGTTATCCTATGAATCCTTGCAATTTATCTTTCGTGTTATGATTGTTGATTTTCATTCCTGCAAGTCAATTCCTTAGAATAGCTAAACTTAATCCTTTGCAATTGAATTCCTAGATTAATATTTGATTTATGTTTATGGCTTTCAAGAGTAATCAGATTAAATAGGCAGTTTTCTTGTTCTGGGTTGTGAATAGGATTTCCTTTTTATCTGCAATTGCTGTTTGCATCTTAGATCATTTTCCTGAATTACAGGTAATTGAATTTGTAGTATTTAGAAGATGAATAGGATTACACAGATTCTTGGGATGAACATAGTTGTTAGAGGATAAGAGTGTTGAATTACATTGATTTAGTGTTTAACACATATACTATGCATTTATCGTTTGAAATAAAATACTTTCTGGGGTTGACAATAAATCTCATATGCTCTGTGTGTTGGTAATAATTTATCTTTATATTGGGTGCTCGACATGTACCAGTCTACCCAGTTTTCTATGCTCAACTGATATCGTGCACTCTCTTCTTACATGAATGCCAACATCTTAGACTCCAACTAGTCCTCTATTTCATTCTTTTTCAGATGCCACAACATGGACCTCAACTTAAGTTGTTGGTCCTAGTAATGAAACCATTTTTGTGCCTCTCTTCTCTTCTTGTCTAAACAAACAGTTCAACAACAACATAATACAAACAAGACACCACAAGACATTGGCCCAACAAAGCAAGATCTATCAGCAATTCCCATGAAGCAAGCATAGTCTCACCCGAGATATCTTTATGGGTAACTACCAAAACCATGTTTCTGTAGTTGGAAAGGGATTCTAGTCCCTTGGCATGTAGCCAAGGCGCTCGACAAAGGCAACAAGATGGAGTATTCTACTGTGCAATGACAACATAGCAATAAGTCGCAACCGACGTGTGACATGGCTTTACCATTGTAACTCTACAACTGGCACAATAGGGAGGCACATATGATTCCTTGTCTGAACAGACATCGTATGACTCATTCCTTAACTTAACAACTAAATCATAAATCCATACATAACATTCTAACAGTGCTTTAATCCTTCATGAATCCATTGATTGTTCCTACTTCGACATTCATTCAACAATAACTACAATAATGCATAGTAAGAAAACATTCACATCAAAATTCATCATTAAACACATTCAGCCACACAACACAGTAAATAATGTGGAAACCATATGGGAAAAACCACCAAGGTGCTCTTCATCTGGCATGAGAATGGTTTATAGCACCTTGTAGCCTACAATATGCAGACTATTCTTTAGATATGTTGATTTGACTCAATATTATTTCTCTCATGCTCTTTGGTTTATTCTTCCATCTACTCCTACTGATCCGCACACAGCATGGATCGAATCTTCTATTCTACTGGCGATCCACGCACATAGCTACAGGATCCGTGGCTCAACAACCTTCTCCTTCTACCAAAATTTCCTTCGAGTCTTCTTCCTATAACTCTTCCTCTAAGTTTAACTAAGAACTACATAAATATTGAACAACAAACATCTAATGAACGAACAACTCAAGCCAACCCTTATACAGGTCGGGTTCCTCCTATATATAATATTTACAAGACCACGCAGGGTTGACTGAGTATAGCTTAGTTATTACAGACTCAACAACCCAAAATATCTCTGGTTTACATCAATGTCACCCCATACCTAGCCATAAAATCCATCCAATACATTAATCACGGACTTAACTAGTCACGAAAATGTCTTTCAGCTCGTCTCTATCAGTCATAAATAGGTACAAAACTATCCTTCCTCCTCCCATTGGTTCGTCGTTCTGCAATTTTCCTTGACTTTCATATTCTAGACTTAACATCTCTACATTCTCTACCTACCTCTTCCACCGACTCAGATCTGTCTTCCTCATTGCAACATCCTAATCCCATTATTCCTTCCACCTCTTTCTCAATCATGTGCATGTTTTTATCTTATCTGCGTTGATTCCTTCTTAGCCCACTTTTATCCTATCGCATGCACACTTTTCATCCTTTTTCTTGTGCATTCACTTCTTCATTGTGTACTTCCTCTGGTCCAACAAAAATAAATGGATATGATGAGTATTATAACATACAAATATTACCTATGAGCACTTTTTATTTAAATTTAAGGTTTTGAAACTTGATTTGGGTCTAAGGAGAAAAAATGCAAATTTCCTAGTAAATTGAGGTCAAATCCCTCAATGGTGGGGAGGCGAAATTGGCTCTTCATCTCAAGTGTGAACCTCCCAAATTTTAGAAAAGAGTATGGAGATGAATATAATAGATAAATGGATATAGTTAATAATGGTTATTAATATTTTAAAACTTATTATTATGTTCAACATTTGTATGGTAACTTTCATGGAAATTGCATTACTAACTCAAATTTGACAGATGAAAAGTAAAATAGATGGTTTAGAGAGTAACATGAAATATATTGTTAATATACATAATAAAAATGGATTTCCCAAAACCATCAAAATCATATAAAATCTATTATACAAATCTGATATAAAACTCCTTCAAGCTTGAGTCCAAAGTCATGAAAAATAGTGATTCAATGGCATGAGAATATGAACATGAAATTACGGAGTAATACATAATATATTTATGCCCCAACATAATCAAAATAATATAATAAACCTCATACAAATATGATATAAAACTCCTTCAAGATTGAAGCCAAATTCATGAAAACTAGTGATTCAATGGCATGATAATGCGAGGTTTTCACACATGAGTTTCTTGGATTTTAAGATATAGAGAATATGGAAATGAAGGTACATATCCATACATAATATACCAAATATTTGGAATCAAATGGACTCAGCAAAGAGAAAGTACCACTCCAACAAATGCACCATCAACATGAGAGTGTGGGGGAATGGAGAAAAAGGAATGAGAGAAGAGGGAGATATATAAGAACTTGAGATATATGGACCTTAAACCATAAAATAAAAACTATAAATAATATCCATTTATAGGTATGAATTTCCTCTCCGTAAACCTACTTGTAAATGAATCCAACTCCCTCAAAATTTGTTCAAGCAGGGAGAATAATTTCCCACCATGCAATGGACAAGCAAAAGGTCTCCAAAATTCCAAAGGCCAATTAACAAATGATAAAAATATTCCCCATTTCAAATTCCTCTTATTTTAATAACCTAATTGGCCTCATTTACCTCCAGTAAGCTCTAATTACCTTCCCATTAGTTCAATAACTTGAGTTAGTGTTAATTTATGTCATTACATTAACCCAAGTGACACTTGTCTTGACTGTTCTTGCTCTACCTTCATGAAATTAGACTTGGAACCTTTCATGAAGCTTTATTTGATCCCCCACACACTTCATGTTCCCTATTGGGTCTATTTTTATCTCTTACATGTCATATATATCATAGAATATGTCATAGTTGTAAGAGAATTTGTCATAAGTCTCATAAGGTGTCATAGAGTTGCCAGAACTATCATAATGATTGTCATAGTTGTCATAGAATATTTTCATTGCCTAAATTTATCCTATTAATCTTCATCCACTACCTTGGAATTAACTCCTTCCTATAAATTCGAATTTGAGGATGATGCCATGTGTAATTGAGGAATATTCCCTCATGTGGACCCCACACATCCACTTATGAACCCCCATTTCCAACTAAGACCCATTTCCACTTCATTTTGGAGAATTTAATATTTATTCCATCATTTATTGACCCATTTTACACCTTACACAAATATGAGTTCGAATTGACATGTGAAACTATAATCCTTGGGGTTAAATATCAATAGTTTGATTTTCCTCATAACCCTGAGGAAATCGATAGGGAAACTTAACCGTTTACTTGAGAATTATTTAATTTGGGACATAAAATCCTATCTTATAGGTTCGAAATAACTTGGGCTATCTAAAGGATACAAATTTGTGATAACTCTGATGTTCCCCCATTCAAATGTCAACAATATATTCTTCAAATTTATGATAGTTTGGTTCTCAATATCCAAATCTATACCAAGTAATTCATGATATGGATTATTATCATTAAAAATATCTATAAATTCAAAGTATGCAAAACTTCACAGTTCCTGCACTTCAAGAAGAACACCTACCATTCTTCCAAAGAGAATCACTTTCTGCTAGTTGGATAATCTTAACTGAATAGGTGACCACACTAACTTAGGTTTTCCCATATTCTCCCAAGTCTGTTTAATGAGTATATTCACATACGAGCCTATATATAGAGTAATAAAATCTATGTTGTAATCCCCAATCTCTGCACTAAGCCACATTTCCCCTCTTGTTCTCCTTTTTACAACCCTTTCCTGAATAGGATCTACCACCTCTCTTTCTGATTGATAAATTAGACTATGTAGTTCACTTAATGCTTATTCATCATTAATTAAATATAAAGAACTCGTCAATTTTTTTTTTTAGGGAACATACCTTTTCTTGAGGACTCCTTTTAACTAAGTGGTTATAACAGGGTGGCATGTCATTTAAGAAAATATGTCATATAGTGGTGGTGAGACAAATGTCAACCCTCCCTTATGCTTTGTGGTGAACTCCCCCTTGCTTCGACAAAGGTTTCCTCCTCCTTCTAGACATAAAATGATAATGGGCATTGTGATTTTGGTATAATTCTAGGGTCATTTTGTTTACTGTCCATTTCCTTATTAGCTTCTATCGTAGCTTACCCTCGTGTAACTACATTGATAGTGGGTCAATTCTCTCTTGGTTCCATTGATATCTTCTAAACATTTTGATTTTGGTTTTGGTTTCCTTTTTCTTGTCACTTTTCTATTACTTGTGGACAATCTTCAATAGTATTATTTAATGCTCTACAACATGTACATATTGAACATGGTTTTCGGTAATATCTAGCGAATTGTCCATTATGACAACAATTATAACATATTACCTAGCCTCTACATCAACCGAATCCTCCTCATACTCATCCTTAAAATCCATCTCTTTGCTGATTAAACTATGCACCAATTCCTTCAGTGTGCTCCTCCCCTTTAATTCAATATGCATCTAATGTACACTCTGAGATAAATTGATATGCTTGGAATTCTTTTTCATCATGACCAACTAATCTATAGAATTTACAAAATAGATTCTTAGGGGTACTCACAAATGTGTGTAGCTGATAGCATTTCTCTTGTTGATGTCCTCTAGTATGACATATCCGATACTAGAATACAAATCCATGGATCAATGGATTAGGATATCCCATAGATATGTATTCCTCAAATGCTAATCATTGGTCCTTAGAGTGATCTTCTATTTTACATTGGGTACACCATAATTCTTCTCTTCTTCTCTTTCCCTTTCTTTATGTCTTGAATTTTTAGCGACAAGCTTGCCAGTTGCGATTGGATTTGAGACATACCATTGTGATTTTCTCATATGGTTGATTCCTTTAGCTTCAGAGTTGTTTCAAAAGACTCATTATGTGACAAAATATTCTGCTGCATCAGTGGAACCCTGATATGCAGTAACAAAGCTTCTATGAACCATTCCTTGGGCTGAACATATATCATCTAAAATCTCACACAAGCCATCATCATCTTAAACCTCTGGTAGAAGTTTAATATTTTGGAATGCACAACATCACAAAAAATGTTCCGAGTCATGTGACATTCTAACCTAGATCTAGATAGAAAAAATAATATCACTTAGAATTATTTGCATAAAGAGATAAGAAGAATAGATAAGAAATATTTGATAGAACACTAGAGGAAAATCACTCCAGTGGGAAGTTTTCCAATTTGATATTATTCATTGACATGAGTACAATATATAGATTCTATCAATAAAAAAAATCAATAGGTTTATTGGTGAGTTGATTATCTCACATTAATGTTGGCTTATCTTGACTAATTCCCCCAATCTATGACATTGTGCCAAGTGTAACTCCAAGTATTGGCCATAATGAAGTGAAATGAACCTACATGGGACATGAAGTGGTTAGGATAGTCAAAAAGTGTGAAAGGAACCATTATGAGGGTGCTAGAGGTGTTTTAGTAGCTTGGTTTTGGACCATTAATGAGAAAATTGACCAAATCCCGAGGAAGGTGCACCCTGTCTCCTTAAAAATGCAATAACTACCCCATAAATGTAGCATAGAGGGGAACATTGACTCCATAGAATAAGGAAAATAGTGGGTAAGTGGAAAAACATGATTTTATGGCATAACCACAAGTATAGGTGGGTCAAATGTGGAAAAAATAGGATCCAAGACAATAAACTAGGAACTAGAACAATTTTCACAAGGAACAACTTACACTAAACACTTGGAACCTTATGCAAGCATTATTAACCAAGATCTATATGGGAATTATGTTCCAACACCCCACCTTATGCCAAAATTGTTGTGAGCAATTATTGAGGGACCAAGAGACAAGGATTATGGTCACCCTTTACATTATTGATCCATATGAACTGAGGAAAGAGGAAAAACTACATGGGGAAAATCCTCCCTAAAAATGGACATGAAAGAGAATCCAAAATCTATATGCTCTCCAAACTAGATGAGTATGTCTGGAGTAATCTTCTTAGTAAGAAGAAGTGGAATGTGCTCAACCAAATCATAAATGTGTACAACTGCATGATTAATCTTGGGACCATTTAGAAAAACTAAAATGCATTGATAGGAGAGCGAAGAATTCTCTTCAGACTTGAAGTTGGAACCAACCAGGGTACCGTGTCCAAAAGATAATTGAATTTATTGAGAATAAGTGACCCCAAGTGAATCATAAGGTTCTTGAAGCATCAAATTCAAAATAAGTTTGTAATCGTCTCCAAGAAGGTGAAACAAGAGTCCCAAATGCGCCATTGTGATTGCTAAGGCTTCTCCATCTTCTGTGCAACTCTAAAAATTAGTGCTAGAAATCGTATAGGAATACATAAGAAGCATGGATCCAAGGAAAGCGAATGAAACGTCTCCAATATTTGATCATTCTTCCAAAAACTGCAAGGGATAACTCTTTTTCACACTAGTAGAGTAAATAGAAGAATCATGGAAGAACAATGTTGAGAGATGGAAGATCTTCACTTCAACAGTATTGATGGAAACAACTCGTATGTTATCTTCATGAAAAACAACTTCATGAAAAACATAAGAAGCCATAGAGAAAGAAATTTGAACTAGATCATTTGTTGAATCTTCTACCATTTCTTAATTTACTTGCAAACAACACTCTTTGAAATTCCTTACTTCGATGACATGCTTGAGAAAGGCCAAAAAGGAGAAACCAAATGACCAAAGGTAATAACTGCAAGAAACATTGGAAATTGTTTTGCATCACACAGATCTAATACCATGTAATATTTTGGAATGCACAACATCAGAACAAAATGTTTTGAGTCATGTGACATTCCAACCTATATCTAGAAAGAAAAAACAATCTCACTTATAATTATTTGCATAAAGAGATAACAAGAATATAGAAGAAATATTGGATAGAACACTAGAGTAAAATCACTCCAGTGGGAAGTTTTCCACTTTGATATTATTCATTAACATGAGTATAATATATAGATTCTCTCAAGAGAAAAAATCGAGAGGCTTAGTGGTAAGACAAGTATCTCACATTAATTTTGTTTTATCTTGACTAAGTCCCCCAATATATGATATTTTGCCAAGTGTAACTCCAAGTAGTGGCCATAATAAGGTGAAATGAACCTATATGGACCATGAAGTGATTAGGCTAGTCACAAAATATGAAAGGAACCATCATGAGGGCGTTAGAGGTGGTTTAGTGGCCTGATTTTGAACCATTAATGAGAAAATTGACCAAATACTCAGGAAGGTGCACCGAGTCTCCTTAAAACAAGGAAATGCAATAATTACCCCATAAATGTAGCATACATGGGTGAATTGACTCCATAGAATAAGGAAAATAGTGGGTAAGTGGAAAAACAAGCTTTTATGGCATAACCACTAGTCTAAGTGGGTCAAATGTGGAAAAAATAAGTTCCAAGACACTAGACTAGCAACTAGAACCATTTTCACATGGAACAACTTACACTAAACACTTGGAACATGTTATCACTGAAATTGTCATGGTCAAAATTTTGAACATTTTGTGAGGTTTGTGTCAATTTCGTTAGATTTTTTTTAAGCCTCTAATTTCCGTGTCAAAGGTTGTCAAATCCCGTCACTTGTAAAGCTTAGCCTGGTAAGTCTCATTATGTGTTTGTTTTTCATAAATTAAAGTCTTACTTATTTTTCCCTCTCCATTTGAAATGTTAAAATTTTCCCTTGTTAAGTCTTACCTAATCTCATTTGAATTAAGGGAAATATTCTTTTATTTTAAAATATAAAATCTTTTTAAAAGATTATTATTATAAATTATATTTAATATAAAAATAAAAAAAGTGAGATGTCCTCTTTTAATAATAATATTTTTATTAAACATGTCACGTGTGTGAGAATTTCGATCTACAGCAAGATCTAGGAGCCTCATAGAAACTCACAAATCGAATTTGATGCAAAACCCAGAAAAAACCATTAAAAGAGAACAGTTTTACACATGCAATGTGAACATAAATAGGTTATTATTTTATTGTCTAACATGTAATAATGCTAGTAACAGGTTTATATTACATCTGAAGTGGTTTGTGAGGCTTGGGAATCCCAATATGACTCTACATGTGAGCCAAATTGGCCTCATTACCCCTAGGTGGGCCACACACGCTCCAAATCGGCCCAAATGGCCATAAATTGTTGTGTGGACATGGATGAAGTGACTTGGATAAATCATGAATCCTTGGCATGTGTGGGTTTGCAAAATAAGGTGAGTGAGAGGCTCTAGGTGGCATTAAATTATCCAAAACAGTCCAAAATTGGACAAAATCTACCTCTAGCACTCCTATTCAACCACAATGCCCACATCCAATGAATGGGAGTGCACCAACAATGATGAGGGTTCACATGTGTAGGTTTTACTAATCTAGAGCACTCATGTGGCTATGAATTCCCCAATTTAACTGGTTATTTGGCCAACTAAGCACCCTAAGTCCAAAACCATAGTGTATTAATGCACACATGCATTAAAATTGACTAGGGACTTAGAATAAGGTACTAAGGGGTTGTATTATTGTTATAACACCCTCCCTTAACCAAAAAATTAGTACATCACATAAAACAAAGTGGAAGGCCTTGGTAACAAAGGATCAACTCACCTCAATACATAACAGAAATTTTATTTGTCCATATGAAGTGAGGAAAAGAAGGAAAACCACATGGGACAAAACCTACAAAAAATAGAAGAAATCAACATACATCACTCATTCCAAGTAAATATCTCAGGTGAGTGAAGGTCTTCTCTGTGAAAGTCTAGGTGAAAATGTCGGCAATTTGCTCGATGTATGGGAAATAGTGCAAGGAAATCACCCTATCATGCACTAATCCCCGGATGTAGTGCATATGGATCTCAATATGATTTTTTCTATTCCTCTGAACTGGATCATTATATATATTGATGGAAATTTTATTGTCCACCCAAATGTTGGTAGGAGAATCAATTGTGACACCAAATTCCCAAAGAATTCCCTACAACCAAACACATTGTGTAGCTACAATGACTGCTGCCCTGTAATCGGCCTCTACTGAAGAAAGAGAAGTGGTATGTTGTTTCTTACTTGACCAGAAAATTGGACCTTCATAAGGCATGAAAAAAAAACCTGAATTTTATTTTCTATCAGTGGGATCTCCAACCCAATCCGAATCAGAAAATCCAGCTAGTTGAAGTGAAGCACTAGCTGAATAGTGCACCCCGAAATTCTTTGCTCCCTAGACATACTGGAGGATTATTTTGGCTTCCTTCCAATGGAGATCATGTGGCTGGTGCATATGTTTTTCTATAACACTTACAGCATAAGATAAATCAGGTCTTGTATGTGTAAGATAGAGCAAGCTACCAACTAGCTTCCTATAGAATGTACGATCTACCAATGGAGAATTGCTGAATTCACGTAGTTTAATTCCAGAAAGGAAAGGGTACTTGGTTTCCCTACAATAAGACATGTTAAAATTATTTATCAGGTCTTAAGCATACTTTTTTTTACTCATCATGATGCCTCTTTCAGATTTCTCAATTTCCAATCCCAAAATTTTCCTTAGCAATCCTAGATCGGTCATGGCAAATTCATTGTGTAGAGATGCCTTAATTGAAGAAATTGAAGTGTTGAAGCTCCCTGTAATGAAGAGGTCATATACATAGAGAAAAATAACCTGAAAAATACCATCATATTTCTATAAATATACATTTGGATCATATTTGCATCTAATGAAACCAATAGAGAGCAAGAAAGCATCCATTTTTGCATACCAAACCTTGGGGGCTTGCTTGAGTCCATATAGTGATTTATTCAACCTAAAAAAAAGTGAAGGATCCTCTTGGAAACCTTCAGTTTCTGCACGTATGTCTCCTCCTGTATCTCATCATGTAATAATGCAATCTTGACATACATATGGTACACTTTTCAACCCTTACTAGTTGCAATTGTTAGAACTAGTCTTATGGAATCCATCTTTGAAAACGGTGCAAATATATCAGTGTAGTCCACACCATGGAATTAAGAGTAGCCCTTAGAAACTAATATGGATTTGTATTTCACCTATGAACCATCAGCATCAAGTTGGGTTCAAAATATCCACTTGCATTGAACAAGCTTCCTCTTGGGAGGAAGGGGAACCAATTCCTATGTCTCATTCTCTTAAAGAGAATGAAATTATTCTTCCATTGTTGTTTGCCATATTGGGTCGTGAAAATATTGATGATATGAATGTGGATCAGATCCAATCAGCATATAACAATGCTCAGAAAGAACACTTTCACTTGCAAAGGAAGCATTGTTAGATTGAGATCTAGTCTTCCTAGGCTCTTAGGGATTGCCAGACAATTCCCCTACATCTTGTATGCTTTTATTAGGCCACTTGGGACTTGATGGTGACTAATTTACAGAAATTTCATCTACATCCATATTATTATCATAAATATCAGAAAATACAGATCATGAATCATCACTTACATCATCAAATTGTTGAGGAGAAGAGCATTCCCCCGATGCAAGCTCAAAATCTGGTATTGGTTCCTCTTTGAATTGCACACCCCTCTCAATGAAAGTATTGAGTGTGGAAGTGTCAAAGATTTTGTAACATTTTTTATCCTCACCATAACCAACCTTGATGCATTCCTTTCTTTCTGGCTGTAAGTCCTTCCTCTTTTTAAAAGGAATTTGAGCCCATGCTCTTGATCCAAAAATCCTAAAATTTGAGACATTTGGTTTATGGACAAACCATGCCTCGTAGGGATTCTTTCCTTTGACTGATTTGTGGAATGCTCGGTTATATATATGTGCAGCACAATTATTCATATGGCCATATCCTTGAGAGATCTATTTTTCCTCAATCATGCATGCACGTGGCCATCTCCTTGAGAGATCTCCCTTTCTTCAATCATGCACATGGCCATCTCCTTGAGAGATCTATTTTTCCTCTCTGCCAAACCATTTTTCTGTGGTGTCTAGGGAGTTGAATGTTGCATTTGGATGCCACATCCCTCACAAAGGTGTGTTATTGGATAAATATACTCAAGCGGACTCAATCCAAATCTCCCTAGTCCAAGTGTATCTAGAACAAATCAAATAGATAATAAAATATACTTTCCTAGATCAAATAGAAATGCAAGATCACATATATATCACTTACCTACAATATGCAAATCCTCTTCTCTCTTTGTTGATTCAAGCTCAAGAATATTCAGATCTTTAGCTACAAAAACCTATCAAGAAAGTGGAAACAAGCAACCAACATATGCATATCCAAACATATAATTGATCTAAGCTAATAGTTAAGGAAGAAAGATCTAAACATTAATAACACAATAAAATTTATGGAAAGAGATTTGTATTAATGTAATCAATGAGATACATAGAATTACATAAAGAAATAATGTCACAACCTAGCCTTAACGCTGCAACTTTCCATCCAACAATCCAAGCCAAGCCTCCAAAGGATGATAGGGATCACCTAGAAATTCCTCTGGCATAAGAGTACCATAGTCCTTCCTCCTTTCCAAATGGAGAGAGAGGGTTTAATTTATAAGGCTAAAGGGATAGAGTAGGTTTAGGATTAAGAGGAGGAGTCTAAGGAATATTCCCTATAGGTTAGGAATTGAATGCCACCTCACCTAAAATGATAGGGATAGACCTCCACCTCATCCACCTATGAGAAGGGACTCAAAGCTCTGTTTTTTTCCCTCTAAACACGACCGTTGCACCTTCCATGAAGGGAAAAGGCACCATCGACGCACCTAGCAGTGGGATACAGAGCATCGATGCCCCTAGCATGAAGGGAAAAAGTGCCTTCGACGCACCTAGAATGAAGGACAAGAGAATCGACCTTCCTAAAGAGGGAAAAAAGGAAAAAACAACCTCTGTATCAATCTAGTCTAGTGGAGAGAAATTTGAGGATTAGGCAAAGGGTTAACACATGGATCAAGAGGACAATATCTCAATGTAATAGAATTCCCTCCAAAGCATGAGGTTACAGGAATTTGATAGGTGAATGATTTGTAAAATGAATAAATCTAAGGCAAGGATGTTGAATGGAATCTGCTGCAGTACCACTGACTCAAATATCATATAACTCATAACATGGCTACCGACCAATATAATGCATATACATGGTACTGAACACAATCATGGCTACTAGACACAAGGGTAGATCCATGATGAGATGATAACACATCCATGACCAATACATAGTGGATCTATGTAATATGACTCATAATATACTCCATCGCAACCTGGGTGAAGATATCTAACAATCCAGGGTCTTCAAGCTGAACCCGCAATGATACAAATCTAACCATGTGCTTACAAGAGTCTTGACATTGAACATGGTAGAAACCACCTGATTACCAGTAAATAATGTAAACTGTTAACAAGCACAATGGAAATCACCATTGATGTCAATGATCCCTGAGGTACCATAGTACATGCCATCGAAAGCAAGGTAACCTACCATTAAGGCATGCAGGCCCAAGGTACTTGACTTGGTTTCTAAGTCTAATTCCTGGATGAGGAGTTGAATTCGATAGGAATAGACTTATCGAAGGAGGGACATGATGTATCCCCCATCATCGACATGAAACATGATCAAATATGTTTTGGAGTAAACAGGACAACAAAGTGAAGTATGAAACTGAATCAGGGATGACCAATATGATAGAAGGTAAACTAACTGCAGACAGTGAACATATGACTATACTTCTCTTAAACATGGGCATGGCATGACTTGGTAGTATTCAAATGAGAATGATACCAATCCCGTAATGCAACTAACGGTGAGAGTATTCTTGAAAAAGTCAAAGGAGTAAGAAGACTCTAGGAATCAAAAGGATTCGAAGACAAATGTATTACCCAAGTACTGAAATGCATATGCAAGTGAGTGCCATGTTCAAGAGTGACTATGTACTGCCGTAAGAAAATACAAACTATTTCCTTGATTTCCCCATCATGATTGATGAGTACCTCTTTGATTTTTAACGAGCTGGAAAAGGGTAACAAATGATCGATATAGCTCGTCCTTCAGATGATTCCAATCTCATATTTTTTATGAACCTAAGAAAGGATGGGTTCATTCCCAAAAGAGGGTCCTTCATCACTTGATTTTACGAGTTCGATGAAAGCGAACTCATTTTTTGTTTCATGTTTAGAGCATCTTAAATGACTAAGAAGACTCGAAAAGGTCATTTTTCATAAATGGGCCTAGTCGATCCAAAAAAGAGATAACCTATCACCAATTAGTCGTTCATTCTAATAATACTTTTACAAGCATGAACGTAACAAGTTTGCTTGGCAATATTTTTGTGTTTTTAAGGAGACTAAAAAGAGCTTAAATATAACTCCGTAACGGGTTATTTTTTCATAATCCAATTTTAACGAGTCTGAAAAATAGTAAAAGTAAACTCGATACCTCTTCACTGAGTTTTTAATGAGCACGCTAAAGGTATAAAATGCACTCAAAACCTTTTTCATGTTTGAATCCAAAGCACAAAAAAGCGATAAAGTAAGCTCAAACCAGTTTTTATGTTTTAACCAGAGCACGAAAAATGAAAAGTAAGCTCAACACCATCTTACTGTTTTTAATGAGTTCAAAGATCAGTTGAAAGAATGCTCATGGTATCTGCCACATTTTTTAACAAGCTTGGAACATAAAACAACTATGCTCAAAGGTTGTTTCATGGTTTAACAAGATTGAAAATATAAGAAAGTATGCTCAAAATGGCTCCCATTGACGGGTCATTTCTCAATCATGATGTCCAGTGGATGGTACTTGCCCCCAGTATAATTGTCAAGTAGAATAACTCCAACATAAAGAGGTAGGGTACATGCCTCCAAATCTTTGTTTCGTTTGATTTACATGTAGATGAAAGGGAGGTTCAAGGCTTGACACAATGGAAGAATCTGTTTCATTTTTTAATGAGCTTGACACAAAAAAGGAACTCTTCTCAAAACATCCGTTTCATTTTTTAACTAGCTTGACACATAATGGGAACTATGCTCATGGTCAGTTTTATTTCTTAAGGAGCTTGAAACCAAGAATAAAAAGTGCTCAAGGTGGCCTATTTCATTTTTACAAAATCTTGAAACATAAAATAACTATGCTTGTGGGGACCTGTTTCATTTTTACACAAGCTTGAAACAGAGAATAACTATGCTTGTGGGGACCTGTTTCATTTTAACACAATCTTGAAACAGAGAGTAAATATGCTTTAGGACATCCATTTAATTTTTTAACAAGCTTGACATAGAATGGGAACTATGATCACTAACCTGTTTCATTTTTTAATGAGCTTGACACAGAAAAAAAACTATGCTCACAAGAATCTGATTCATTTTTTAACGAGCTTGAGATATAATGGGAACTATACTTGCAAGAAACTATTTCATTTTTTAATGAGCTTGACGTAGAATGTGAACTATGCTCACAGGAATCTATTTCATTTTTTAACGAGCTTGACACAGAAAGGGAACTATGCTCACAGGTAGTTCTAAGCCAACATGATGTCCATAGGTTGGTGGTTTTCCCCCTTACATAAGAATCTAGGGACTAAAATCTAGTATGGTGTCCAGAGCCTGGTGCCATGCCCCCTATTTTACCTATGATGGGAAGAATCTAACTAGAAGGGGAAGAAACCACAAGAACATGTGGGACATTCAGGGAAGTGTGATGACTAGGAGTCATAAGATGATCGAGTTTAACAAAGGAAAGTTGATCAATGGTCACAATATTCCCATCATGGGGAAAATACATCACTCGAAAGAGTGTTGACACTATAGCTTTCATGGCATAAACATATTCACACCCAAGGAACATATTAGAATATATGGGACCTTGAACTACCATAACATTGATACAGACAGTTTTTCCTTCCAAAGTGATAGGAAACTGAGGAAGGATCCCTAAAGGCATTGCAGGTCTTCGATTAAAATCCAGTATCTGATCGGTAGCTAACATAAGCAGAGGAGAACCTATGGCTTGCCAAGAAGTAGAGGATACAATGCTAATAGAATCCCCTTCTTCAACATTAGTGCGGAGTATACTCTTAGTAGTAACGTGGTAGTAACTCGCACAACTATCTAGAAGGGAACACTCAAATGAAGACGAGATTCTGCTAGGTTACTCCAGTCAAAGGAAATAACCTCACTACTTGGAGAGGTTTATGTTGAAAGAGACATAACTTCCTCCTGCATAGAAAAATCAGAACTAACTATGAAAACTTCAGCTGGATGGTTTTCACTCTCCACTAGAAGGGAGGGACAAGATGAAGACTGTGTCAAAGGGACTACTTCTGTCTCAAGACTCTCTGATGAAAGATTGGGATCAGGTGGAGATGACATCGACTTGACCACTTTAACTTCACTCTCCAAGGGGAGAGTGTGATCAACCAAGGATGGACTTGGATCGCCCACTTCAATTTCACTCTTCAAGAGAAGAGTGGGATCAACCGAGGTTGGACTTGGATCAACCACTTGATCAACCAATGGGATTTCAAGGGAAAACTTACAATAACTGGTTGGAAGCTGTTGGTGAGGAACAACAAGATATTCCAACAAATTTGAAGCTTCATCCATGTGAGGAAAAAGGTAAGTGTGGTGCATATCCTTACATAGCAAGCAAGGATACCTAACCTTTCCTTTTCGACTCTTAACCAAAGAGTCACTGGTTGACGGGGAATAATTAACATGATGATCAGAGACTCATGACACAAGATGTTTAGCCATAATTCCAACACAAGGGAAATACCGGGATAGTCCTTGAGAAGGTGATCACCCTTGCAAAGTCTACCAGGGAACTTAGCTTTACGGGTGTCAGAAATAGGTACATAAATACCCCCAGCAGGAGGACTAGTGGCCGGTGGGATTCCAACATGAATATCAGAGGTTGGAGTGATGACCTTCTGCTTAGTGTTCTTCTTTTTATCCTTCCTTTTCGTCTTCTTCTTACCCTCCCATTTACTAACGTTAGAGTTTTCAACAGGTGAAGAGGAAGAAAGGAAAGTCTATTCAACATTAAAGGAAGAAGGAGAAGGGTTCACGTGAGATTGATGCTCATGCAGTAAAGGACCAGGATTTGACACAAAGGATGCATTTGGTATGACAGGATTGTAGAATAACCATACAAGTAATCCTATAGTCAATCCAGGAAGGTTCAAAGTGGCCATGAAGGGAGGACCAACAACTCCACCAGGGGGATAAACAAAAGACATACCGTGAAAAGGGTTCTCTTGACTATTGGTCCTGAGAAAGTCTCTCATATCTTAACTCTCTAAGAATATTTGAAATACCACACAAGATAAACAACTACTCATGTCTAAAAGCCATAAGCAAATTGTGTGAATAGGAGTGGATCGAAAGTCAGGACTCTCACAGGATTATCAAGGATTCACAACTCTGTGATGCCAAGAGGGCCAATATTTAACTTAGTTTGTCACAGGAATCCTAAGAGGGTATCCCAATATACGCTAGGTATGGGGGAGCTCAACTCTATAGTGGTGCAATCTAATGCACAACCATTCGAAAGGGGCCCTCCGATATACAATTTAGTACATGAAGTACCTTTCAATATACCTCAAGGGTACGTGAAAGGTCGTTTGATATACCAATGGTACGTGGAGGAACAACGCAGAACCTGGATTGTAGTGCAGGCAATAAATGATAGCTTCCATGATTAATGATGCTGGAACACATCACTAACTTACACATAGTTACTAAATGATTTTAAACCTAAGCTAGCATTAATTTTATCTTGAGTGGTTAAGTGGATAGATGATGTGTAGATAGCAAATGTAAAAAGAATGCAAATCCTAGCTACATGACAATGCACATTTCTCTTTCGATGAAAACTACATAAGGTAGGGAAAGAGTTTTTTGTTAAGGAAGACAAAAATCAGATATCAAAGAAAACCAAGTTCTAGTCAAAGCCAACTATGAAGCTTCAAAGATTAACATCAATCACAATCCTTGAAAATACCTATGATACTCTCTCTTTTTGGATCGTTTTTTTTTCTCTTTTGATTGAATTTTCTCTTCAAACAAACAATGAATCCGAATAATAAAGAAAATAACAATTCTCTTTTCATATCTATAACAGAAAAAGAGAGAGTATCTACAACACTTCATTCATTCAGAAATCAAAAGGAATATGACAAGCACCCAAACAACTTCAAAACAATCAAGAATTACTCCAAATAAACCAAAATTCAATCAAAACTCAATGAATGAGGCAAGCAAGGAATAATGTTGGGTTTAGAGGGTGTATGACTAACATATGCATTCTAAACACCACAATACATCAAACCAAAACCCAAAAAAAAATCAAGCTAAAATACAAGTTTTAAAGCGTCGACGCACATCCCTATACTGCACCAAACCACCTATGAGGGGTAGGTGCACTTTATCCACTGCAAAAGAGAACCTATGAGGGGACCGATTCACCTACAACAATGAAAAAGAGAACCTATGAGGGGAAGGTGCACCTACAACACAATGTAAGAGCGCCTATAGAGCCAACACTTATGACACTAAAAAATGATACCAACAACACTCTGTCTACACAACCCAGGTGCACCGGTGGAGAAACAACAGAGTGAAAACCATATTTTCTATGGGAGAAGGGCAGAAGGTTTGATAGTGATCCAAAGAGAATCAAGAGGATGCAAGACACTCTTCAAAGACAAAATATAAATGAGGGAAGGTCTCTAGAGGCTAGAAAATGAATTGATAAACATATATGAAATCTAAAAAAAAAGAAATCAGATCTATGCATGTCCCTAGTATGGTTGCCAAATTTGTTATCAGATAAATCTACTCAAACGAAATCAAGCCATATCTCCCTAGTCCAAGTGGATCTAGAACAAATCAAATACAGAATAAAATATACTTTCCTAGATCAAATAGAAATGCAAGCTCACAGATAGATCGCTTACCTGCAATATGCAAATCCTCTTCTCTCTTTGTTGATCCAAGCTCCATAATCTTCATATCTTTAGCTACAAAACCCTATCAAGAAAGTGGAAATAAGAAAACAACATATGCGTATCGAAACATATAATTTATATAATCTAATAGTTAAGGAAGAAATATATAAACATTATTAACACAATAACATTTATGGAAAGAGATTTGTATTAATGTAATCAAGGAGATACATAGAATTACATAAAGAAAGAATGCCACAACCTAGCCTTAACTCTTCAACTTTCCATCCAACAATCCAATCCAAGCCTCCAAAGGATGATAGGGATCACCTAAAAATTCCTCCAGCATAAGAGTACCATAGTCCTTCCTCCTTTCCAAATGGAGAGAGGGTTTAATTTATAAGGCTAAAGGGGATAGAGTAGGTTGAGGATTAGGAGGAGGAGTCTAAGGAATCTTCCCTATTGGTTAGGAACCAAATTCCACCTCACCTAAATGATAGGGATATACCTCCATCTCATCCACCTTAGAGAAGGGCCTCGAAGCTCTATTTTTTTCCCTATAAACACAACCGGTGCACCTTCCATGAGGGGAAAAATCATTGTTGGCACACCTAGCAGTGGGAGATAGAGCGTCAACATCAATGCCCCTAGCATGAAGGGAAAAATATCCTTTGGTGTACCTAGCATGAAGTACCAAAGCATCGACCTTCCTAAATAGGGAAAAAAGGAAAAAACAACCTTAGTATCAATCGAGTTTAGCAGAGAGAAATTTGGGGATTAGGAAAAGGGTTAACACATGGATCAAGAGGACAATATTTCAGTGTAACAAGGTGCTGCATATTTTTTTTTACATACTCCTTCCCATTATCATTCTTAAGGATCTTTATGTTATGCCCACTCTGATTCTTTACTAATGTCTTCCAAATCTTCAACTGCTCAAAAAATTCAAATTTTAATTTAAGGAAGTACACCCAGCAGAATATCGAGTAGTCATCAATAAATGTGAGTACATACCTTGATCCACCATAATATGGAGTGGGAAGAGGAAAAATAAGATATGAATGTACCATCCCAAGTGGTTGTGTGGCTCTCCTTACCATCCCCTTCTCATAGTTGCACTATGGATGCTTCCCAACTACACACCCAATACAATCTCCATTTAATAATTTGATTTGAGGAAGTCCTTCCCCGATCTCATCTCTATGTAGTTCTTGGAGGTTTGTATTTCATGTGTCCAAACCTCTCATTCCATATCTTGGAAGTCTCATTGGAATGTGAGAGGAGCGCTTGGTCATTGGAACTAGGGAGGAAATTCAAAAACTTGTACATCCTCTAATGGTGTTCTGCATACCTAACTACTACAACTTGGTTTGATGATATTTCTGCAATATCTACCAATTATGGAGTGAATGCCACTCTTTTAATAGGAAAAATACACCTCCTACTGATAGGAGTTGTTCCTCTAGTCTCAATGGTTCAGATCTAGAACAAATAATACACAACAGAATTGGAAGACTTTCCCTAGAATGGGTGGAGATATGGAATAAAGGTATTTTGATGAAAAGTATAGTTGTCTCCTGCAATACTAGCTCTCCACTAATGTTCCTACATGATCACATGAAACCAACACATAAGATAGAAAAGCAACGAAAAATATTTCACTATTCTATGGTAGTGACTAAGGAATCTAAGAATAAAACATATGATATTAACACAATATATTTTATGGGAAAGGAACCAATTTTGCATTAAATAAAGAAGAATAAGTTTACAAACTATGCATTAGTGTCAATAAGCTCCTTCACAATGCCAATATCTTGTCCCCAATAGCTCCAAATTTGCTCCTCCTATGCTCACCCTACTGATCTAGGCCAGAATAACAATGCACCGACATAACCTTGCTCTCTTCCTCAACCATGGATATGAGCTTTCTTTTATAGGCCTTGGGAGGATATAGATGGTTGAGGAAATGGTGGGTGAGGTGGATAGGAGATCATAGAAGGATGGATCTCAAGCCCAGGTGGTCCTCAGGTGTAGGGATAAGGGAGCCACAAAGACTTCCTTCGAGAAGCTTCATGGAGGCCTCTCTTTTTTACCTTTTTAACAAGGTCACTACTTCTTACCTACTAAGAAAGAGCGATGATAGGGAAGAACTGTGCCTTGTACAAGGATTAAAGGTAGTGCCACCACTTACTGCCAAAAGATTAAAGGAATCCTAAAGAGAGTAACGCTCATTGATTAAAGGGTAGGGGTGGTGCTGGATTTTGATATGCAGGATTGATATCTGGACCAATATTTTACTTCATGACTTGGGATTGAGGGAAAAATACTTTGTTTGGGGTCTCATCACATGCTTATGATGATATTTATGTGTAACAGAATGCCCCCCAAAGCATGAGGCTAGAGGGATATGATAGGCGAGAGCTTTGAAAGAGACAATTATCACTTTGAGGAAAGAATCAGCTTGATCGGATATAAGCAACTAGGCACCTACAATACATCAATACTTTTGAGTCATAAAAAAATGTGTCCTCATCATGGTTGCTGACCAATACAAGGTAGATCCATGAGAGTGATTAACAACCATGGCTACTAGAATACAGTGTAGATCCATATGATAGAGGACTCAAAATTGGGACATAGCTACCGGAAATACATTGTATATCTATGTCAAATGAACACAAATTCGAGCACAACCATGACCATACATATGTGGATCCATGATGGGACTTCATACAATATACTCTATCGCAACCTAGGGAGAAATATATGAGTGCTTTAATGGGTTCCTAGGGTCTTCATCTTGTCTTCCACAAAGTACAATTATATCCATGTGATTACAATGATACGAAGTCGAAGATGGTAGAAACCACTTGATTATCAGTTAATGATGTGAACCATTAACAAGTGAGAGGGAGATCACCATTCATGTCAATGATTCCCAAGGTACTTTAGTACAAACTACTGAGTGTGAATAGATGATTTGACGTTGAACACTCAGTCGAGTCCATCGATCAAAGGTCAATGATGTGAACCTATGTCGAAAGCAAGAGAATATGTCATTGAGGCATACAGATCTCAATGTACTAAAATTGTTTCTAAGACTAATTCCCAGATGATGAGATGATGTCGACAGGAATAGTCTCGTCAAAGGAGGGCCATGATGAATCCCAAATTGAAGACACGAAACTCAGAATTTTTTTTTAGAATGTTGTAGATAATGTAACCATAGGACTGACTCAAAAGGTACTAACACAAATGTTGTTTTGATTGCATAGGTAAAATTTCAACTTCCCTTTGAAGATCAAGCAGAAAAACATAATAATTGGTAGCATTGAATCAATGCGGTAGAACACGATGTGAAAATGGACAATGAATTCTCAATGGAGTGACATGACTCATGAAAGTGGATCGAATCAGAGACAAGCTGATTTACCCAATTGACTAAATGAAATGCATACATGTTTCATGTTCAAAGGTGACAACAAACTGCCATATTATTTGCAAAAATGAATTGATTCCCTTCCCTTAATTCCCCCATCATTATTGATGTGTGCCTCTTTTTTCATTTTTACGAGTTCAAAGAGGGTAACAAACACTTGTTTTAGCTCATCCTTCAGAAAATTCCAAAATCATATGTTTTATGAACCTGAGAAAGTAGGGGTTCATTCCCAAAAGAGGGTATTTCAGTGTTTATTTTAACGAGTCCATTGAAAGTAAACTCGCCATCATTCATATTTAGAGAGCCTGAATAAAGACAGAATAAGACTCCAATGGATCCTTTTTCATAAAATAGTCAATCTAAACCGAAAAATAGATAAACTACTGTCATAAATATGACTCTTCAAATACTTTTACGATTAAGAAGAAGAAAAGTACTCGACAATATTTTCACATTTANTTTTAAATAAGAATCCAATAGGTTTCTTTTGGGTGATAAAAAGGTTTTATGATCCTGAAAAGAATCAAAAATTTGATGCTAGGTTTTGGGAGTATGACCAAAGTATCAAAACAAACGCCCATGGACCTTTTCCATTTTTAGAAGTACAAAAAATTTAAAAAACAAACTTTCCCATAGACAAACTGTTTATTTTTCATCCCTGCAAAACTCTAAAAAGCTATTAGTGATCCCAAAATATTTATTAAATGACTTTATAAACTATGTAAAAGGGTATTTTTTGATAAAATGATTTTAAAACATTAAAATATTACAAAAAACCCTAAAAATATATTATAAAAGCTCAGTAAATAGTACAAATAAGTCATTTTACCATTTACCATACCTTGGAGAGCAGTTTGGGAGATTTGCAGTGCAAATTTCAATCGGATATTATAGAGCCATCCACCGTCCGTTTTTTGCATCTTCAGGTCTAGGTAAAATCTTGAACCCTTCTTTTCCTTTTCATGGTTTCCAATTTTTAATTTTTATGAGCTTTTGAGACCAATGGAAAAACCTAGAAGATCAAGGGCGGGAACCATGCTTAGCCTTTACGAGAAAGGTGATGCCTGATAGAAGCCACATTTTTTAAGTTCAACTCAGGTGGTGGCACCGCTCTGTCTCAACTGGGAAGAGGTGGTTCTAGATGTGAGCTTCAAAAACTACTTTCCCTAGCCACATAAAAAGAGTTTGAGCATTTTTAATGGTAAAATAAGTTTCTAATTAGCTCATTGATGATTTTTGGCAGGTTCACTTGGTCAAAAAATGGTAATATGGAAAGAAAGAAAACATGATGATGATGATGCTTGTGCCGCAAGAAATGTGGTTTGCGTGGCTTCCCTACAAGGATGCGGCCTCTTAAAGTTCTTTCACACTCCTAGGATGGTCTCACAAGCCCGCCTACTAGAATATATATTACAGATGTGGAATCCAGAGCAGTAGTACTTTGAGGTAGGACCTCACATTGTAACATAGAGGTAGAAGACATATAATTTATGATAGGGCTGTCAAGACAAGGGGCTCCTATCTCTCTAATTGGTTCCTGAGGTGGGGAAATCACTACACAAGAGCTCATAGATCACCATTGTCTTCCCGGTACTATTGGAGGAGCTAGTCGGTGAGCCGACTAGTCGAGTTAACCGACTAATCAGAGATTAGGTTGGCCTCCAAAGGTTGTGTTGGTTGACCGAACCGACAAATAGTTACTCATAACTGTTTTGTAAATCATATATAATAGGCTATTGAGCCAGTGTAGAAATTGGTTTAGTTTTGTATATGTATGGACCCTCATGTGATTCTATAATATAATTTGTTATTCTATTACCTATTATTGTCTCTTGTCTTTGTATATTTATATGATTCTTTATGTGTATTATTGGTAACCTTATGTGATCTGTGATATTACAACATTGGTTTCGTTGCCGGTAGTACATATATGAATGACATAACCATGCATAGATGATACCGGAGCAAGGGATTAAGAATTGGTGGGAGTGTAAGATTGCAAATTACTTAGAAAACTATGAGAGAAGAAACAGATTAACCATTGCTTAGGAGAAGGAGAAATTATTCACCGAAACACATGAGAAGTTTGTAGATTCGGTACCTTAGCTGTTGAAAAATATTCTAGATGAAAAATCTGAAAGCAACTAAAGACCAAGAGTTACTGGACAAACTGATTCGAGGCAAACGAAAAAACTTGTCGGAGTGGTTTGAAAAGATCACAGACAAATTCTACGAAGAACAAGCCATGGAGGAAAGAGTCTTGGTTGAAAGCATTGAGAAAAGGTTTTACACAGAACTCACTGAGCAGTTCCTTTGCTCCTTACTGACCCTTTTGTTCAAATTCCTAATGAAGAAGGGAGTGAATCATATCGTAGAGCCTCTCCTATCACTAGGTGAACCACCACCAAATTCTAACTGGGAAGAGAAACAAAAGAAGTGGGAAAAATTCATTGCTGAAAGGGAGTGGGAGTACTTCCTAAGAAAATAAACAAAACTATCCAAGATTTCTAAAGCGTCGGGTAGGATATGGGGGGGTAGCTGGCCATGTATCGAGGTATAGTAAAAAGGATTCTAGTTGACTGAACAAAATACCATCATCGGCAATGAGAAGTCGACCTAATAAGGAAATCAAATGGACAGTGACAAATAAAGGTACGTCATACTTGTAGAAGTTAGAAAGAGAGAAGAGGATGAAAAGAAGGGAAGAGAGAAGAGAGAAATCTAGAGCATTGTAAAGAGGAATGACCACCAGGGTGACAAAAAAAGGAAGAAATCTGCCAGAGTCGGGTCATGACTGACAGGAAGAAGGCATGGATGAATAAGCATCACCCATGGAAGAATACTTGTGGATAGAGTAGAGAGAAGCTCTCTGACTAGAAATTATCCAGGAGGCAAGACCTCTGTCTCTGACAAATCTGAGTACCCAAATTCAGGACATTGTCGAAGAAGACCTGCGACTAAGACCTGGTGATTTCAGTATATGGAGCCGACTAGATGACGAAGTAAATTATGATAATCATTTAGTAATTTGTCGACCAGAGGAAGGAAATTGGGTAACACTTTAGGCATACCCTTCCAACTGAAGTATCCACTTTCACTACCCAACACATGAAGGAGAACCCCCCTGCCAAACACAACTTTACAAGAAACATAGCAGTCGAACTTGCAAGAACATCAATGTAGCTGGACATCAACAAAATAAGTCGACCCAAACTGACTAGTGGTAGGAGAAGAAACAACAAGCAAAATGGCTGACAGGAATTTTTTTTTCATTGACAACAGCCGTGAAGAACGAGATACATCGAACATCCCACTAACCCCACCACCACCGCCACCTCCTAGAGGAGACAACAACACTGACATGGGTCACGAATCATCACATATCCCCCTCTATGAGGGTGACAAAGACCCTATACAACACTGGTTCATCTGTGAGTCAATATGGGAGGAAAATCAAGTTACGGTCGAAGAGCGACAGATGGCACAGTTACCCGGAGCTTTACGAAAAAGAGCACTAACCTGGTATATGAATTATATTGAGAGAAATCCCCAAGCATCCAAATCAAACATTAAGGCACAATTCTTATCTTTCTTTAAAACGCCAAATGCAAAATATATGGCAGCCAAAAAGATGAAAACAACATCTCAGAAACCAGCAGAGTCCGTCCGGGAATAGGATAAGCGATGGAAAGACCCCCTCAACCAACTAGACTATGTAATTGATGAACAATTATTAATTCAGTGGTTTCTTGTAGGTCTATCAGATAAAATCTGGTGACACATAAGCTTGGAGACATTTAAAACATATGAATACGCATTTACCAAAGCTCTGCGAGTAGATATGGATGAATAGTTCCCAGCATATCCCATTGATAACAGGTTGGAAAAACAGCTAGAAATCATGAAAAAATATTTGAAAGAGCTAAACCTCAAGAATCAAGATGTCTGGTGCACAAAATTCTCCACGGCCAGACACACTAAAGATAATTGTTGACAAGACACAAGTCGACAAGACGTTCATTTTGTTCAAGTGAAATGCTTCTGCAACATCTGCCAAGAACATGGAGACCATACAACGAAATATTTTCCATATAACATGAAAAATGGCAAAGAATCATGGTGTGCAATCTATGAGGTAAAAATTCACGCAATGGCTGAATACCACTTAAACTTGAAGAATCATCAAAACTATAAAGCAGTCTACCAAAAAAATGCAGTCGCATAGAACAATGATAACGTTTCAAGGAACAATGAACAAAATAAACCAAATAATCAAAGATATGAAGGCCTTCAATATGAGCATCGGTTCAACAACCGTTGTGGAGGATTTGGAGGTCGAGGATGATTTTCTGAAAATCATGACAATCGACCATGACGACCCATATAGTTCTTTACCTTTTATAAAGAAGGACACCGCTAAGCAGACTTCCCAACAAAGAAAGAACTGATCTAAAGTTTTGTACTAGATGTGGTGTGGGCAATCACTCACTAGATAATTGTCCCACCATGTTCGACAAGATTAATAAAAATAAAAACGTTAATGTCTTGTCATGTGTTTAGAAACATGATGTAATACATACAAATAACTTACATATAGTAACTCAATAAGGGACAAAAATCAGAAACAATAACCCATATATAAGAAAAATTAAATAGAAAAATGATTACCCTAATCCATCAAAACAAAAAAATTATACAAAGATGCATCAAACATGTTTCAGAATCTTGCTAGACAGGAAGCAATTGATGATAGACAAAAAAACACACTTAAATAATTATTCAGCTTAGTACAGAATGATAAACCAGTGTCTCAGTTTAATGACTTATTATATAATATGAATCACAATAATAATACATAAAAACAAACTAAAAACATATGCAGTTTCAATAAAAAATACAAGAGCGATGTAGATCCACTTGTCGACCTTGAAATTGAAGGATATCATGTTCGACAAGTTATTCTTGACTTCAGTTCACAAGTAAATATTATGACAAGATATACATTGGAACATTTGGGCAGACCTCATTTATACGAATCAGGCATACACCTCAAATTAGCTGACCAAGGACTAATCAAACCCATAGGGGTTTGGAGAAGTGTCGATACAACAATAAAAGGCATATCGACTAAAATAGACTCTGAAATCATTGACCCCAAGGAAGGATCCAACTCCTTCCCAGCCTTGGTAGGTCGACCACGAGGAAGAAAAATGAAAGCATCAATATCCTTAGACAAGGAAAGAATAAAATTAAAATGGAATGGATAGAAAGGCATCATCCCCATTCATCCTTCCCAAGGAGAACCAAGGATTGAACCTATTGAGGAAGAAGTCGACATTCAACAACTATACCAAATACACAATAATGAATCCTATACTGAACCCAATCATTATGGTGAACTTCATCTAGGGAACCTGGATTTAGTTGGATATAACTCAGATATAGAATTATATGATTGGGAGATTGAAAATTATAAACACAAGCACGAGGTTGCTGGACAATTCAAGCTATCCAGAGGAATCCAACCTGACAATGCTTCTCTGTATCGATTGTCCCAAAAATATATGAGAAAAGAATCAAGGGATACCCCTCACTAGCACCAATAAAAAGAGATAATAAACAGAGTCTTCGGTATAAGGAGAGATAATCACTAGTTCTCCACGTAGAATAGGTTTCTAAAAACCTAGGTGGACAAGGCCGACTCTAAATCCTGGTTGAAACGTTTACAGGACAAGATGCTCGATGGTGGGACACCCACTAGTTGAGATTGCAAACATGGACAATAGCTTCAAATTTCTTCATAGAAAGATTCGGAGGAAGGAAACTGAAAAAAGGCACAAATACCCATCTTCATCCAAGGGCAAGACCCAAAAAAACATATACAAATATGTGAAATAGAGTGGAGAGGACTTGGTTACAAAGATGAATTTATATGGCCACACCTATTTCCCTTGACATTAGATGACCTACCTAACAAGTGGTACAAAATGGAAGAAGCATGAGGTGAAACATTCTTATGGAATGAACTTAGAGAGAATTTCATTAAGGAATTTAGCTTTATAATGAAAGACAAAAATCTAGTTGAAGCCACAAAGCAGATAAAAGCATTTAAACAACCGACTAGTAACGAATCAACACAAAACACAATCCAATTAAGTACAGTATGATATAACATTTGGTCCAAAAAAATACCGCTGTCAACAAGACTCCAATTAGAAAACGAATGCACATATGGAAGGAGTTTTCAATGGAAGATCGATCACCTGGAAACAATCAGACCAATTAAAACAATATTAAAAATTTAGTCGACCGACAAAAACGACACCGACCGAATGATGGAAATAGACTTTCCATCTACTTTTTCACAATTCAAAGAAGGAATTTGACAGATTAATGAAAGTAAAGCACATAATGGATGGATGCAAAAGTAAAAACTAAAGAAATTGATAGTTCTAATGATAATAGACCGAAAATGGAAAAAAATGGTGATTATTGTAGTGAAGAACAAACCACAGAGATCATTGACTTATTAAAATAATTTCAAGATGTATTTTCACGTGAATACAAAGACTTAAAAGGGTTAGTAGTAGAAATGGGTGAGATGAAGATAGACATCAAACCTGATTCCTCACCTGTCAAGAAAAGACCTTATAAGTTACCTCATAAATATAAATAAATAATAAAAAAAGAGATCGACAATATGCTAACAGCTGGAATAATTTACCTCATTGACCAGTCAGAATGGGAAATCCCAATGGTCATTCAACCGAAAAAGAACGACCCGAAAAAACTACGAATATGTGTCATCTTTCATGAATTAAAAAAGGTTACCTTAACAGATCCATTCTCGACCCCATACGTTGATGAAATCCTAAAGGAAGTCACAGGACATGAATGTTATTCATTTACGGATGGGTTATCAAGATATAATCAAGTTCTAATAGCCAAAGAAGATCAGAAAAATACAACCTTCGGATGTGAATTTGGTTCATTTTCCTTCAGAGTCATGCCATTTGGTCTTAAAAATGCACCTGCAATATTCTCAAGAATAGTTGTAAAAAAATTTCAAGAATACATCTACAAAACAATGGTATTATACTTTGACGAATGGACAATATATTATATGTTAAAAGATCACTGTAAATGGTAAAGGCTCATGTTGGAACACTGCCGATAGATCCAATTATCTTTGAATATAAAGAAATGTATCTTCTTAACCCCTATAGGTATTCTACTAGGACATATCATATGCAAAGAAGGTATCAAAGTCGACTTTGAAAAGATAAAAAATATGCTTGATTTAAAACCACTAGTGACCCCAAACTAGGTCAGAGTACTGCTAGGACATACATGGTACTATAGAAAATTAATCTGGCACTACTATGATATGAAATACCCTCTAGAAGAACTGTTAAGGGAATATTAATAGTTTAACTGGATAGAAGAATGCGATACATCCTTTGACACATTAAAAATAAAATTATTCAAAGCACCCATTCTTCGATTTCCAAACTGGTCGATCAAATTTCATGTGCACATTGATGCCTTAGGCTTAGCAATTAGAGAAATCTTGACATAACCTAGTGAAGATGGCATGGATTACCCAATCAGATACAATAGTAGAAAATTAAACAAAGGTGAACGCAACTACTCCACAATAGAGAGGTAGGCATTAGGCATGGTCTTTGCTCTTAAAAAATATCGACATTACTTACTAGCTAACCCATTTATATTCTATACAGATCATCAAGCATTAAAATACCTTGTCAATAAACCTTTGTACCATGGGAGAATTTGTCACTGGCTATTACTATTCCAATAATTTGAATTCAAATTTGTAGTTCGACCAGGATGATTGATTGTCGGGCCTGACCACTTGTCGAGAATTGATACAGGGGAGGAACCGACATGAATCAAATATGATCTTTCGGATGCACACTTATTATGAATAGAAGCTATTCTGATAGAATTAGAGGAAATAACACAATTTCTAGAGAATGGACAAGAACCAGAAGGAATGAACACTAAGAAAAAACAAATTCTAGCCATGAAATCCACCCCATACACCCTAATAAATGGATTCCTATACAAAATGGGCCTAGACGAAGTACTCCATCGATGTGTGTTAGAACATGAACGATAAGAAATTATGCATGAAGCACACTATGGAACAGCTGGAGGACACTTTCAGTCGGATACAACTGTAAAGAAAATCCAACAATCAGGACTATGGTGGCCAATGCTATACAAATACTGTAAAAATTTTGTGAGCAAATGTGATCACTACCAATGACTAAGTCAACCATTTCCTAGTACAGAGATGTCTTTAATATCAATAAAACCAAGCCTCACATTTGAAATCTGGGCTATCAACTTTATAGGTCCATTTCCAGTTCCAACGAAAAGGGCAGGCACAAGGTATATCATAATAACAGTTGAATATGTTACTAAATGGGAAGAGGCAGAACCCGTCGGCACCTGTTCTAGCGAGGTAGCTGCTAAGTTCATATATGAAAACATCATCACTAGGTTTGGATTCCATATAACCTTAATCATTGACCAAGGCTCATACTTCATCAATAAAACAATTATAGCACTGACAGAACAATTCAAAATTGACCATCGATGAAGCACAACATATCACCCTCAGACGAATGGAGTAATAGAGGCATTTAACAAAACACTAACAAAGGGCTTAACAAAAATATGCAATACCAACAAATATGATTGGGATTATAAAATCCCCATAGTATTATGGGCATACAGAACAACATATAAATGTTCAATCAACCAAAAACCCTTTCGACTAGTCTACGGCCAAGAAGCAGTCGTTCCTTTACATTTTCGACAACAAACTCTGGTAATAGCCGACATCTTACATATTAATGTTGAAGAAGCAACAAAGGATCTACGAAAGAAATTAAACAAACTAGAGGAACACCGACTACTCACTATACAACATCAAGAAATTCAGAAACAACAACAAAAGGCTTGGCATGATCGAAACATCAAAAACAAGAATTTGTCGATCAAATACCTAGAATTACCATACAACAGTCGGATGAAAGGAAAACCTAAAAAGCTACATAGAATGGATGGGACCGTATATGATCCAGTGGATTATTCACCTTCATAAATTACATTGATCCAATATGGTACAATGGCTATTAACTTATGGTTCCATTTAACATTTCTGCAAAGGGGCACGCGGTTCGACATAACATCGCGTAGTACGTGGTTTGACATAACATCACATGGTGCGCGGTTTGACATAACATCGCGTGGTGCGCGGTTCGACATAACATCGCCTGGTGTGTGGTTTAACATAACATCTCATGGTTCGAACGGTCAAGTATTACAGTTAAGACTTGGCATCTGGCGATTTGTGGACTGTCAAGAGGTAATATAAAATGGTTTGTAACATGCTCGTGCAGTTAGTGGCAATGTTCTGGGGGTCGTGTGCACGGTCATGTGTGCTGTGACATTTGGGGAGTTTAGTTATATGCTGTGACAACGGATATAACATTTGGAATAGCTCTAAATGTGGTGGATATCCATTGTGTGGTGGGATATCAATACCATACATGGTATTAGATGGAACCGTTGGGAACCACTATGACATTTGGTGGAACAAAAATGAATGTAACGTACAGCTAGTTGAAACGTTTCGACGAAAATGATTATAGGTGGAATATGAAAAGACGAGTAGTAGACGAGTCGAGCCTCTAAACACTAAATAGATGATTCGGGCTACATTGGACGGGAGTTCAAATTGTTAGAGGATCGAGCATCATTTTTCTGTTATAAGAAGCACCGAGAGTTTTGCTGTTAATTTACAGATGCTGTTTGTATGTAAAGTCGACTATACTCTATTATGATTTGGCTTCTTTGCCTTTTGAAGGCCATTTTGTAATTTCCAGAAGAGAGGTCTTGAAGAATTTGTACAGCATTCTGGTTACAGTTTCTGAAGTTGATTCCAGAACCATTTTGTACCATTTTTAAAAGATTAATTGGATCGGTACCCATTGGAGAGGGACCCGGAGATGTAGCCCAATGGATGGGGTGAACTCCGTTATCAACTTATATTTGTGACTCTCTGATTCTGTGTTTTTTTTTCCCACATCTGGTTATCAGTTTTGCTTTTCATTTCTGTTTAAGCACTTAATTTCTATTGATGATGTTTCGTGAATTAAGCAAACTGGCAAACGCATTATTTAAAAAAATTTAATGCACTCAAGTTGAGATCCAACGAATCATATTATGGTATCAGAGCAAGTTAATTACTTGTGCAAGTTTTTGAATGCTTACCAGGTCCAGGTTAAAGCTTGGTGAAGGAGAATTAATTGAAGGAGATCCTGAGATTGGCTCAAGGAGAACCTTCTCAAGAACCATGTCTTCTCCACGAGGGGAAGAAGAAGGACACACAGAACGGGAAAAACCTGTTATTTCTGAAACTGAGTTTTTGGAGGCTTTTATTAGTATGAAAGCCATGGTGGAAATTCTTCTCGATGAGCGTGCATAAAGGAAGAAGAAAGAAGAAGGATCTTCATCCAAAGATGCCGAAGTGAAGAAGGAAGAAAAGGGTAAAAGAGTAGGAGGTGATGGTGATCCTCCTGATACTAATCAAACTTTCTCTTCTTCTCATTCTTCTCATTTACATAATGCTAATGCAAATCCTAATATGCCTTATTTCAAATTGGATGTTAAATTCGAATTGCCAATTTATAATGGAGACTTAGATGCTGAAAAGTTAGACAATTGGATAAAGTAGCTTGAAGTATATTGCAGGGTGCATGGCATTAATGATGACCCTTCCAGGATTCAATTGGACACTTTGAGAATGAGTGGTATGGCTCTTACTTGGTGGGAGAGCAAGATTCAGCAAGATCTTCGAAAGAATGGTAAAATTATTTCAGTTTGGAATGAATTCATTGAAGTATTAAGGAAGAAATTTTATCCTTTAGGACATATTCAACAATTAACCATGAGTTGGAAAATGTTTAGACAAGCTAAAGGACAAAGCATTCAAGATTATACTCATGAATTCAGAAAGAGGGCTATTGCATTGAATGTTTCATTAGATACACAGGAAACTCTTCTTAAGTACATTGGTGGCATGCATTCTTATTTGAGACATACTTTGTTGATGTTTAACCCCAGTAATTTGGATGATGTATGTGTTCAAGGTACACATTTAGAAGCCAGGAGTAAGCATGCTAATGATACTTTTGTGAATAAATCCTTTAAATTTGACAGCAAATCGAAAGGTAAAGATAAGGGGAAAAAGAATATGGCTACTGTTAAGAAAGAGGGTGAAAAGCCTACATGTTTGCATTGTCATAAGGGACATGATGTCTCTAAATGTTGGAAACTTCATCCGAAGTTAAGGCCAAAGAAGTACAGAGGAAACAAAGATAAAGGCAAATCAAAATCTACTGCAGCAGTTATTCAAGACTTGGGATCCGACTCAGGTGATGAAACAAAGGTTACAGCTGTCAGAATCCAGGGTAAGAATAAAAGTATCTCACTTCCCATTGATGCAAAATCAAGTTCCAGTGCAAGTGCAAATCTGCCATCTACTTCTAAGCAAAATGATAAAAATAGAAGTGCATTGTTTCATGTTCGTGTCATTGCAAATCACACAAAGATTGATACATTGTTTGATAGTGGTTCACAAGTAAATCTGATATCAGAAGAAGTGGTTAAGAAATTGCATTTAGTTACTATGCCTCATGAAAAACACTATCCTCTTGGTTGGGTTACTAATGATACACAATTGCAAGTTACAAAGAAATGTGTATTAAAGTTTGCCATTACTGGAAAATTCAGGGATGAGGTAGAATTTGATGTAGTACCACTTGACATTTGTGGAATTTTTCTTGGGAGTCCATATTTGTATGGCCGGAAAGCATTTTTTTATAGAGAGCAAAATAAGTATCATCTTTTTAAAGATGGTGTGGAATATATTGTACGAGCACATAAGACAAAAAAAAATCTAGCAATAGTCTCTGCAGGACAAATGAAGAGGCTGGTAAATGCTAGTAAGAATTTTGTGTTAATGATGGTTAAGGTGAAAAATGATGAGATCTCTAAATATTTTGAAGGATGTGATCCTAAACTCAAATTTGAACTGATTGAAATTATTTCTGAGCATGATGATTTATTTCAAGATCTGAAAGGATTACCACCAAAGAGAGAAATTCAGCATGAGATACATTTGCAATAGGATGTGTCACTCCCGAACATAGCCATGTACCAGATGTCTGTAATGTAGAATGAGGAAATCAAGAAGCAGGTTCAGGAGCTGATTGAGAAGGGGGTCATCTGGCCAAGTACTTCTCCTTGTGGCTCTCCTATAGTCTTGGTTTCGAAGAAGGATGGGTCTTGGAGGATGTGCATCGACTATAGGGCCCTTAACAAAATCACCATTAAAAACATGTTTCCTCTTCCTCGCATTGATGATTTTCTTGATCAGTTAAAGCATGCAATTTATTTCACAAAATTGGATCTACGTAGTGGGTATCATCAAATCCATGTTGTTGAAAAAGATTCCTGGAAAACAACGTTTAAAACAAAACAGGGTTTGTATGAATGGCTTGTGATGCATTTCAGGCTCTGTAACACACCTACTACTTTCATGCGAGTCATGATTGATGTCTTTCATCCATTCATTGATGATTTTGTAATTGTATATCTGGATGATATCCTAGTGTTTAGCAAAACCTAGGAGGAACACACTGTACATGTGAAGAAAGTTTTAGATGTACTGAGGAAGGAGAAGCTTTATGTAAAAATGTCTAAATGTGAGTTTGCTAAAACTTCTTTAGTATATCTAGGCCATATTATTGGTGGAGGCCACCTGCGAGTGAACCCAGCCAAGGTTGTTGTCATTGTAAACTGGCCATGGCCTAACACCATTACTGAAATCAGAAGTTTTCTGGGTGCGGTTCAGTATTGGAGGAAATTCATTTCTGGGTTTTCTTCCATTGCTGCTCCATTACATGCGTTGACAAGCGTTAAAGAAATTTTCCAGTGGGGAGGCAAGCATCAGAGGGCCTTTGACACTTTGAAGGAAAGGATTAGCACATCACTAGTTCTGATGTTGCCAGATTTGCAGTAGCCATTTGAGATCGAAATAGATGCCAGCGGGTTTGCCATGGGATCCATTTTGATGCAAGGGAGGACGCCAGTCTGTCACCATTTAGAAACATTCTCTACTGCAGTAAGTAACTATCCGACTTATGACAAAGACTTGTATGCTTTAGTACAGAGTGTGAAGAAGTGGAAACATTATATCATGGGAAAAGAAACAGTCATACATACTGATCATCAGCCACTTCAATATCTGCAATCTCAAACTAAAGTACAGCAAAGTAGTCTTTTAAGATGGATGGGATTCTTGCAACAGTTTCATCTTGTAATTAAATACAAAAAGGGAATTCATAATAAGATAGCAGACATGTTATCGAGGCCACCTACCAATTCTTCAATCATTCTTCAAAACAGTTCATTAACACATGAAATTTACATTGAACAATATGCAGAAGATAAAAAATTTAAGAACATATATGCATCACTGATATAGGGTAAACATGAAGAGAACTATTATGTGCATAATCAACTCCTATATCATCTTGGTAAACTCTGTATTCCAGAGAAAGAGAGAATGCATGTGATCCGAGAAGCACATAGTTCATTGATTGCAGGACATTTTGGTGTAAGTAAAACGTTGACTATATTGCAGAATCACTGTTATTGGCCTCAGATGTAAGAAACTTTAGCTAAATATATGTGAGGATGTGTTATGTGTGCAACGAGTTAGCCTGGCAATAGGAAACTAGGTTTGTACACACCTCTTCCAGTTTCTTCCCGTCCCTGGGAAAGCATTTCTATGGACTTTGTAGGAGGACTACCTATGTCTAGAGAAGGGCATGATTACCTATATGTTGTTGTGGACAGATTCAACAAAATGTGTATCTTAATGTCATGTAACAAACATATCACTGCTGAAAAAACAACTCATCTATTCTTTCAGAATGTTTGGGTACATTTTGGGCTACCCATGTCTATTGTATCTGATCGAGATTCCCGGTTCTTGGGAGAATTCTAGTCAACTTTATGGGAGCTTATGGATACTAAACTTAAGAAAAGTACATATTTTCATCCACAGACCGATGGAAAAACAGAGGTAGTAAATAGAACAGTGGTTCAGCTGCTCAGGGGATATTGTAGTAAACATCCTAAACTTCAGGATGAGCAGTTGCAGTATATACATCATGCTTACAATCATGCAGTTCATTATTCCATGAAAAGATCTCCTTTTGAAACTTGTTTTGGTTATCTGCCAAAAACACCGATGGACTTCTCTTTTGGAAAAGATGCAGTGGATGGAAATCATGGTGCATATAAATCTCTAAGGTTCATTCAGAGAATCCAAGTGGTGCAGCAGGCAGTTCAGGAATAGTTGGAGAAGATCTAGGCAAAGTACAAAGCCATGCATGACAAGCATCGATTTGATCATTGATTTCAGGTTGGCGACAGAGTTTGGTTACATATCACCAAAGAAAGAATGAAAGGTGAAGGTAAAAAGCTTAAGCCTATCAGGTATGGTCCTTTTGAGATTCTGGAAAGGATTGGCACTAATTATTTTCGCTTGAATTTACCTCCATACATGCAAATCTATTCAGTTTTCAATGTTGAGAATCTTAAATTGTATGAGCCCCCTATGATCATGGATGAGGAAAATAACATACAGATTCCTTTAGTTGATGATATGGCACCTAAATACATGAAAGAGTTACAGGATGATGTTATTCTTGACAGAAATGGAAGGAATTCATGAAGGGGGAATGTTGAGTACCTTTGAGTGGGGCTTAAAGGCATGCATCCTAGCAAAGCAAGATGGATGGAGATTGGAAAAGTGAGGGAGTTGTACACTCACTTACTTGTAGAGTGACTCAGGATTTTGGTGGTCCAAAAGCTCTCCAATGGGGAGGAATGATCCGGTGGATTATTCATCTTCATAAATTACACTGATCCAATATGGTACAATGGTTATTAAATTATGGTTCCATTTAACATTTCTGCAAAGGGGTGCGCGGTTCGACATAACATCACGTAGTGCACGGTTCGACATAACATCGTGTAGTGCACGGTTCGACATAACATCGCATGGTGCACGGTTCGACATAACATCGCATGGTGCGCGGTTTGACATAACATCGTGTGGTGCACGGTTTGGCATAACATCTCATGGTTCGAACGGTTAAGTCTTATGGTTAAGACTTGGCATCTGGCGATTTGTGCACCGTCAAGAGGTAATATAAAATGGTTTGTAACATGCTCGTGTAGTTAGTGGCAACGTTCTGGCGGTCGTGTGCATGGATAAATGAGGGTGCGTGGTCACGTATGCTGTGACATTTGGGGAGTTTAGTTATATGCTACGACAGTGGATATAACATTTGGAACAACTCTAAATGTGGCAGATATCCATTGTGTGGCGGGATAGCAATACCATAAATGGTATTAGATGGAACCGTTGGGAACCATTGTGACATTTGGTGTTGGGTATATGGGCAGACCCAGGTTTACTGTAATGTACCAACAACACCCTTAGCTCACTGGCCCTTTCGGTGACAGACCACGGAGTGGCCTGAAGTCTCACCCAAAGTGATTCTAATGGGTTGGCCAAAAGACTCAAGTGTCTTCGACCAGGTTTTGTAGCATCCTGGGGTCTTGCAGCTTTTCTTAGCCAGCGAGGTCTCTCTCCATGATGCGCAGTCTATCTTCCTCACGGGTTCTGACAGGAGAAGGAATCCTATCGTATCGCAGTGAATCTGGCAATGTGCAACTCTCTCTTCCGCTAAACCCGTGATCTGCGCTATCTCACACCGCATCTCCTCTGATGGTGCGATATCGCCTACTGTCAACGTGATATCTACTATAGTACAACCCACTACGACCCTCACGGTCCAAAGGCTATCGCACTGGGTGGAATGACTTGGATAACTTTCAACAAGATATTAAACACTCTAACATGAACTTCCACAGTTCAACACACTCTACCTCAACTATACTTACTGTTCGAATAAGTATACTGGAAACACTTTAATGGAATGAATTATTACTGTGTGAAACAAGCGTTGATAAACTCATATGTAGACACTTGATACATGTAAATCCACCTTTAACCTTCAATAATGCTATAACTGAATGAGGACATACAGACATTTACTAACTGATATGCAACATTCATGTAACAGATAGGAGATATCAACTAAGTAAAGCACAATCACATGAAATAATCACATAACACACTGGTTTTAAGTGGTTCACTTCCAGGGTAGAAGCTACGTCCACAGAACTGTGTTTATTATATATTGAGAGAGGACACGGTTCTGCTGCAACCTGTTGTGCAGCTAGAGATCTTCTGGGTAACTACGCACTCACTACCGGGAGCCCTTCTCTCCTAGATCTCTTATGTTTCTCTATATTTCCTTCTTACAATATTATCTCTCTCTCTCTCTCTCTCTCTCTCTCTCTCTCTCTGTCAATCCCTGCGGATTGTTACATACATGCTTCTATGAGCCAGCTGCTGGTTACAGTAAGATACTATAGACTGAAGACAGAACCAGAGCACGAGTGTCTATGAGCTAACAGATCAACTGACTCTCCAATTGTCTGACTAGCTAAAAGACCCAATGACTAACTGGATAACCTTTTACAATACAAAATACATCCCTTTATAGGTGGCTCGAAGGTCTCGCCATTACAACACTGTGGGCCTGTCCCAACAGTAACCCAAAACCCTAACTAGTGAGAGTCGACATATGTGTACTTGGAGTAGCTGCTTTCTGTCACACCACTGCTCTCTGCAGTCTTCCATGCTTCCCAACGCTAACCATGGGTATTGGGCGCTGCTTCCCTTTCTATCCTTCATCTTCAATACCTTGGCCTCCTTGCCCTTTTTCCTTTATGAGGGTAGCTGAGCCCTCCTATCTTCCGCCGCTGCCTTGAATGCAGTGGGTGAACTCTCTATTCTCGGTCGTTTCCTTTAGTTCAGTGGGTGAGCTCTCTCCTCTCGGCCGCTGAGGTACTGTTGTCTTCTTTGACTTCTCTGTCCTGATAGTCACAGTTTTTGGCTTTGATCTGTAGCTAGAAACATGCTACGGCGTCGTATCTTTACCTTATCTCTTATCTATTCGCCAAAACTATCTATCCACCAAAATGGCAGCTTCTCCTGTAGCTGCGGGACCTTACTCCAATAGTCCCCTAACACTTACTTGTGGCTCATCCCCGAGCCACTACCAATGGGCTTCTCCTGCTGTAGCTTCTCCTTGGATTCCTGCGAAGTCCGTTTAAATTTGTCCCGAAGTCCTGCGACTTCATTCTGCATAGCTTCGACACACTCTTGTGTCACTTCAAGTGTAGCTTGACTAATGCTGGAGTCTTCTGTTGCATCAATTTCACCTCTGCTTATCGTGAACTCTTTAACCTTCTGCTCAACCACCTCGAATAGCTCTGTGATTTGTTCCTGATATGGTTGAAGCAGATTATTGATTTGTATCTCCTTTTCTCTCAACCATTGCGCTTCCTGTTGCAAGCAGTTCATCTCTGTCATCTTTCTCATCTTCGCAAGAGCTCCTAAAATCTTGATTTCTTCCTTCATTGCTGCTGTGGAATTCTCTATCTGTTGAATGCTTTTTACCTGCCAGTGTAGACTAACTACTGGTGCAATGCCTCCTTTCAACTACACTGAACATCTGCACTCTCATAACTGTCTGAGTTAAGGCCGGGACATGGAGTGGCTAGCACTGTAAAGCTTAAGCCTACTACCATTGATGAAAGTGGGAAGAAGCTCCCCGTTCAGTTTGTTGAGCTGAATGACACCTCCTTCTATAACTTGCTGAATTTGGTATGGTCCCTACCAATGCGTCTTTAATTTTCCTTGAAACTTCACAAACTTACTGTCATAGAGGAGGACTAGGTCTCCTATCTGAAAAATCTTGGTCTTTACATGCCTTTCATGCCAAGCTTTCTCTCATGCCTTTTTCACTTTCTGATGGAATCCTGTGATGAACCTGTCTTCCTCTAAGGCAAGCAGCTGCGCTAGCCTTTCATTTGTCATATCTGTGTCTGTCATCCCGGTGATCTGAGCAATTCTTAGACTGGGCATAATATACTCCATAGGCATAACAACCTCTTGTCCATAAACCAAGATAAAATGTGTATGTCCTGTAAGTTTCTTGCATGTAGTCCTATAAGCCCATAACACAGCATTAACTCTGAGGTCCCAATCATTCCTTTGGCTATTGCAGATCTTAGTAAGAGCGTTTTCTAGAATATTGTTAAAGGCCTCCACCGTACCATTAGCTTGCGGGTGGTAGGGAGTGCTCTTATGGTGTTGTATCTGGAATTCATCTGTCAAGGCCTCAATAGTGTGGTTCAAGAAATGGGTACCTTGATCGCTCATCAAAATTACTGGACATCCAAATCTACTGATGATGTTCTCAAAGAGGAACTGTGCAGCTGTAGCAGCATCACAATTTCTTACTGCTTTAGCCTCTGCCCATCTGGTGAGGAATTCTGTTCCTGTGATGATGTATCTTGCACTAGTTCATTTTCCTGGTGGGTTGATAGGACCCACAAAGTCTATATCCCACTTCTCAAATGCCCGAAGCGTAATCTATGGTCGCAGCGGAATTTCATCTCTTCAGAAAGGTTTTCCTACCCTCTGGAAGATATTGCAGCATCTACAAAATTCCTTAGTATCCTTATGCAAAGTAGGCCACCATAATCCCGTGGTCAGGATTTTCTGTGCAGTCAGCTTTCCTGCGAAATGACCTCCTGCGGTACCAGAATGTGCTTCTCTGATAATGGCCTCTTTCTCGTGTGGCATGACGCATCTACGCAGGACTTCATCTGGACCTAACTTGTATAGCTGTCCTACGATCAAGGTGAAGTCTGCTGCTTTGACAACCAACTACTTCTTTTGATGCTTAGTAAACTCATCAGGTGCATGTCCTGTAGTGAGAAAGTGAATGATATCAGCATAGTACTCATCTGCGATTTGAATAGAAAACAATTGCGCATCAGGCAAGTTGTCCTCTAGGTTACTTGGATCTTCTCTTGAGTCTGTCCTTGACAGATGATCTGGTCTGGAATTTAATTTCCCGTTTGACAATAATTTCAAAATCATACTCCTAAAATAGGAGTAACCATCTGTATATTCGTCCCCCTAACACTGGCTTATTGACCAAGTACTTCAAAGCGGAGTGGTCAGTGAACATCTTGAATGAGGCACCTAGCAGGTAGTGCCTGAATTTCTGTAGAGCATACATCATGGCTAATCCTTCTCTTTCTGTAGTGGTGTAGTTATTTTCTGCAGTGGATAGTTTTCTGCTTGAGTATGCGATAGGGTGATCGATACCTCCTTCTCCTGGCTGGGTTAAGACAATCCCCAGTGCGATGCCAGATGCATTCACATGTACATGAAATGGCTTGGTCTAGTCTGGGAATACTAAGATGGGTGTTGTAACCATATTCTCTTTAAGTGTGTCTAGACTTTTCTGGCATTCCTCATTCCATAGGAATTTTACATCTTTCTTTAACAGCTTTTCCATAGGTGTTGTGACCTTTGCATAACCTTTGATAAATTTTCTATAGTACCCGGTATGACCGAGCACTGTCCTCAATTGCTTAACTGAGTTGGGTGCTGGAAGGTTTACAATAATGGCAATATTTGCGGGATCTACCATCAAGACTTGTCTATAGACAATATGACCCAACAAAATACCAAATGGCGCAAAGAATATACATTTTTTCAAGTTTAGAGAAATATGATATTGCCTACATTTCTCTCACATTAGTCTTAAATCTCCTATGTGCTTGTTGATTAATCCAAATACAGTCCCATCATCAAAATAAACCTCTAATAATTTATGGATGTACTCTTTAAATACAACAACTACTACTCTTGAAAAGATAGCTAGTGCATTTTTAAGACCAAAGGGCAATACCGTATACTGGAATGAGCCCCATTCTGTCGCAAAAGTGGTCTTAGATCGATATTCTGGATGAATTCTAATCTGGTGATAGCCTGAAAAGCCATCAGTGAAGGAGTAGACCTCCTGTTCTCCCACATTGTCTAGCACTTCATCAGTGAAAGGTGTCGAAAATGGGTCATGAAGCAATGCATCGTTGAGTTTACGCAAGTCGACACAGATCCTGATGTCTCCTTTGGTTTTATTTTCTTGCACGATCATGGCACTAACCCATTCACTCTCTTCTACTGGCTCAATGATGCTTGCTGCTATCATCTTATCGATCTCGTCCTTTACTTTTTCTTTATACCACAAATTTAATCTGTATGGGCACTACTTGACTAGCCTAGCATCCTCTTTCAATGGTATCCTCATTACTCCCAAGTCTCCAACTATTCCCTTCATATATGTGAACTTGGTGGGGAATATGTCCTGATAGTCATGTAGCAAGTCTGCAATCTGTCCTATTGTTTCATATTCCCAATAGTCTCTAATGGATGCAAACTTAGGTTCTGTGTCTGTGCCAATGTTGATATTCTTAATCTTGATAGGCTCCGTGATAGCTGGAGTCTCTAGCTTCGGTCCATCAACATCGCGAGTCCCTTCTGACTCTGGAATGTTGATGTTGCGAGGATCCTATCCTTCTCCTCTAGTTTTGATACAAAGTTATAGCACTCGAGCGCCTCTTCTAACTGGATGGCCCACTCAGGTTGAGTATGTACTGATAGGTTGCAGTCCTCAAATATCTTAATCTTTATTGCATCTAGGGCCTGATCAACACTTGGATACTCAGATTCAAAAGCGAACGTGAGTAGAAAGCTGTCTATCATAAGTGTCCATGTGGTTCTTCTCTTGCGTAATTCAGTCTCTGTGTACCAGTTCCTTGGAAATGTGTCCAAAGTGTGAATGAATCGGTGAACCCATTCATCCTCAGGAATGTCCGACCAATTCTGTTCACAAGTCTGAATATGTGACCTGGGGTCACTTTGTCCTGTGTATTTCTGCTGGACATACTTCCTGTCAGTAGAGAATATGATCGCCATCAATCTCTTAAGATCATCCCATGATGCAATATTCTCTTTATGTGCATACCAGAATCTTGCAGGTGTGGCTCGTACTGCAAGGTCCATAGCTGCGATCCTCTGCTCGTGAGGAACTTGTTGTTCAAACTGCGGGAGAAAGTCCCAGATATCTGTTAAACCATGAAATGAGGGAGTCTCGTTAGTCTTTGCACCAATCCATCGCAGTGACTTAGTCATAAATGCACATCTACGTGCTGAGACTTCGTAAAGTCTGTTCTGCCAGTTTTCTAGACCAACATCCGAATCTGATGTGCATGAGTTGTCGCATTGCCAACTAATGTTCCCTTCTGTGGTTGGATTGATGTAGTCACTTTGGTTCACAGTCATCTGATAGAGACTCTCCATGTTACGTCCCTCTTCCTCTGCTCAGATAGGTTCAATGTATCTAGGACCCTGAAGAGGATCCAACGGTGCAATGATCCAGATCTGCGCATCCTCAAAGGTCATTTGTCTTCTCTTTAGGTCGATAACGGTCATGTTAACAATCACCCAATCAATGCCTATTAATTCTAGATATGGTCTACTATCGCCAATGATTTCTATAACTTCAAAGTCTGCAGAGCTGCGAACTCTGTCAATGTCAACTGGCACCTGCGGTAGTCGACCCAGTGGCGATACCCTCTATTGATTAGCTAATCTCAAATGGATAGGCGATCTGACTAAATTAGGGCTACCCATTTGTTCCCATGTCTGCTTAGTCAGAACATTTACCTCTGATCCTAGATCTAGGATCACCTCATCCATTTCAAATTCTCCAACTTGTGCTGTGAGTCGCATCTCTCTTCTTGTTCTTGTATGGCCCATAATGTTATGAACAGCATGTTGCGCACTGCTCACGGAAGAAGATGGCAGGTACTAATCTATGATGCACTAAAGCTCTCTGATAGCTTGCTAATTTCTGACGAGTTTTAGACAACCCCGCAGGAAGGATTGTACGCTTCCTGTCGACTCTTCCTCATCGCATATTCCTGATGTGGTAACCTGTAATGTCTCCACAGGACTAAGGCCACAAGGTGTTTTCTGCGGTACGCCCCTAGATGGCAGTACCTAGGGTTCTAATTATATAGGTTCATTAAAGAAAGTTTTAGCTTCCTAAAATGTTTCTTTATTTTTCTACAGGTCAAGTGGTGTTGATTTATTAGTAGCTTTGCGCACCCACTTCGGTCCTGTGTTCTTTTGACTATCCTACAGTGTTCCACTAGTGGAAGCACCACTGTGAGTCACAATGTTGACTCTTGGTTCTGGCTCTTCCTACTCAGCAACAATAAGCTGGATGTTCTAGTGTACTGCTGGCTTAGGTTCTCTAATCTTGGCTATCAAGGTAGGACATTCTTCTATAGCGTGATCGTAATATTTGCAATAATTACATGTCGTAGTGGGGCTTTGAAAGTCCCTAGCATAATGTCCTACAAATCCACAGTTGTAACAAGTGACTGGTACACGACCACGGCCAAATCCTTCTCCACGGCCAAAGCCTCCTCGACGGCCTTGTCCTCTGAATCCTCCTCCATGACCAACATGATCCGGATCATGCTGTGGTCCTACTGCTGGACCCTGTGTCTCTGATTGGACTCTGTACAAGTCATGTTTTCTGTCTAACATGAGATCATAGGCTCTACAGGTATGGTCATCGTGTCCTACTAACTTACAGAAGGTACAGTATAAGTTCTTAGGTGTCTGTATGTACTTCTGAAGTAAAGGGCATTGCTGAGGTGTATGTCCTCTTGTTCTGCATAGTTCACATCATGGCCCTTGAGTTTGTGATAAGGGGTTAGGAGCCCCACCTGCTAAGTATTCAACAAATAATGGACAGTTTTCTTTAGTATGGCCTTGTGCTTTACACTTGATACACCATATGTCTTGTGCAATCTCTTTTCATTTTCTAATCTCATGCATCTGTAATGTGAGATTTGCTAACTGGTTTTGCAGGTTTGTCATACCTGTGCTGGTTTCAGCTAGAGGTGAAGCCTCTAGTTTCATTTCCATATCCAACATGTCATCCTGCATCTGGAGTTTCTGCTGCATTAATGGCAGTCTGATGTGAGGGAGCAGCACTACAATAAACCATTCTTTATGCTGCTTCAGCGCAAAATCAAAGCTAAATTGGTCTATGAGGGATTTGAATTTCTGATCGAAGTCCCATACGGACTCGGTAGGTAACTGTTTAATGTCTTTGAGCTTTGTGATGCACTGTGACTCAGACTTAGGTTTCTTAAACTCTTTGATCATGGCGGTCCTGACCTGTACAAGTGTTATGGGTATCGTTGAGGTATACTTCATATACCATGTTAAGGCTTGTTCCCTAAGTGTGGTGACCAACTGTACAAGTTTAATATTATCATCTTGGATTCCTTTAATGGTCCACACGGATTCACATAGAAACCAGTGCTGCTCTGGGTCTTCTGCCCCTATACCCTTAAAGGTAGGTAACTTCATATCATCCCCCATTCTATTTCTACGTGGTGGATGCTGATTTGCTGTGTTACTACCACTCGGCAGTGTAGGTGAAGGTGATGTAGCAGTAGTATGTACTGTCTGCGAGCTACTAGATGGAGTTTCTACGGGATTGTTCTAAGTTCCGGTCTATTTCTGTGGGGTATAAGGGTGTTAAGGGATACCCCCTTCTGTTCTTTCTATATTACTATGACTCTGTTGTCTAGTATTATCTGAACTGTCTTCAAATATGGGAGATATGGAATCTACTTTATATTTCTTTCCACTACGTGTATGTCCAATGTCATCAAAATCACTCTCAAACTCTTGTGACATCACACTTTCTTAACTTATTGGTCTGAAACTATATCCATTACTCCTTTTTCATATAGTAACATCTTAATGGACAAGTTTAAAGAGTTTAGGTACTTACCGCGATATCCTTTGAAGAAGTACCGCTCAGCCTCGCTGAAGCTTTTTCTCTGTTCAACTGCAAACTCTATGATGAATCCTTCTAGCACACTCACAAGCTAGAAGTCTACTATCCTCGTAATGGGATTATCAAGGCTCTTCATGATCTGAATCAGCTCCAGTGTCCAGACAATGTTTCTTTTCTTTCTGAATATGCTCTGATCAGTCAACTTTGATAACCAGTCATACAACTCGTTTCCATAGGTCGCAAAAAATATCGTATGCAGGTCTGTAAAGATATGTTTTTGTAACTAGTCCTCTATACTTAGTCTAGGACTCTTGTTCTCTTGTTCGGAAAATTATTTCTCCTTAGACCCAACCCACTGGTTGAGTTCATCTTTAGTAGGATGCCAACAGAACATCAGTGCTCAGTTTGTTCAAAATCGGCAATGGAAACATTTGTTGGCTATATGGGTAGACCCGGGTTTAATGTAATGTACCAACAACACCCCTAGCTCACTGGCCCTTTTGGCGACAGACCGCGGAGCGGCCTGAAGTCTCACTCGAAGTGATTCTAATGGGTTGGCCAAAATAATCAAGTGTCTTCGACCAGGTTCTATATCATCCTAGGGTCTCGCAACTCTCCTTAGCCAGGGAGGTCTCTCTCCATGACACGCAGTCTCTCTTCCTCGCGGGTTCTGACAGGAGAAGGACTCCTATCACATCGCAGTGACTCTGGCAATGCGAAACTCTCTCTTCTGCTTAACCCACGATCTACTCTATCTCACACCACAGCTCCTCTGACGGTGCGATATCGCCTACTATCAACGTGATATATACTATAGTACGACCCACTACGACCCTCACAGTCCAAAGGATATCACACTGGGTGGAATGACTTGGCTAACTTTCAACAAGATATTAAACAATCTGACGTGAACTTCCATAGTTCAACACACTCTACCTCAACTATACTTACTGTTCGAATAAGTATACTGGAAACACTTTAACGGAATGACTTATTACTGTGTGAAAAAAGCGCTGATAAAATCATATGCAGATGCCTGATACATGTAAATCCACCTTTAACCTTCAATAATGTTGTAACTGAATGAGGACATACAGACATTTACTAACTGATATGCAACATTCATGTAACAGATAGCAGATATCAACTAAGTAAAGCACAATCACATGAAATAATCACATAACACACTGGTTTTACGTGGTTCACTTCCAAGGTAGAAGCTACGTCCACAGAACTGTGTTTATTATATCTTGAGAGAGGACACAATTCTGCTGCAACCTATTGTGCAGTTAGAGATCTTCTGGGTAAATCCGCACTCACTGCTGGGAGCCCTTCTCTCCTAGATCTCTTCTCTTTCTCTATATTTCCTTCTTACAATATTCTCTCTCTCTCTCTCTCTCTGTCAATCCCTGCGGATTGTTACATACATGCTTCTATGAGCCAGCTGCTGGTTACAGTAAGATACTACAGACTGAAGATAGAACCAGAGCATGAGTGTCTATGAGCTAATAGATCAACTGACTCTCTAATTATCTGACTAGCTAAAAGACTCAATGACTAACTGGATAACCTTTTACAATACAAAATACATCCCTTTATAGGTGGCCCGAAGGTCTCGCCATTACAACACTGTGGGCTTGTCCCAACAGTAACCCAAAACCCTAACTAGTGACAGTCGGCGTATGTCTACTTGGAGTAGCCGCTTTCCGTCACACCACTGCTCTCTGTAGTCTTCCATGCTTCCTGGCATTGACCATGGGTACTGGGAGCCGCTTCCCTTTCTGTCCTTCATCTTCAATACCTTGGCCTCATTGCCATTTTAACTTTATGAGGGTAGATGAGCCCTCCTATCTTTCGTCGCTGCCTTGAATGTAGTGGGTGAACTCTCTCTTCTCGGTCGCTGCCTTTAGTGCAGTGGGTGAGCTCTCTCCTCTTGGCCGCTAAGGTACTGTTGTCTTCTTTGACTTCTCTATCCTGATAGTCACAGTTTCCGGCTCTGATCTATAGCTAGAAACATGCTACGGCGTCGTATCTTTACCTTATCTCTTATCTCTTCACCAAAAATATCTATCCACCAAAATGGCAGCTTCTCCTATAGCTGCGGGACCTTACTCCAACATTTGGCGGAACATAAATGAATGTAACATATAGCTAGTTGAAACATTTCAACGGAAATGATTATAGGTGGAATATGAAAAGACGGGTAGCAGACGAGTCGAGCCTTTGAACGCTAAATAGATGATTTGGGCTACATTGGAAGGGAGTTCAGATTATTAGAGCACCGAGCATCATTTTTCTGTTATAAGAAGCACCGAGAGTTTTGCAGTTAATTTACAGATGTTGTTTGTATGTAAAGTCGACTATACTTTGTTATGATTTGCCTTCTTTGCCTTTTGAAGCCCATTTTGTAATTTCCAGAAGAGAGGTCTTGAAGACTTTGTATAGCATTCTGGTCACAGTTGCTAAAGTTGATTCCAGAACCATTTTGTACCATTTTTAAAAGATTAATTGGATCGGTACCCATTGAAGAGGGACCCAGAGAGATAGACCAGTGGATGGGGTGAACTCCATTATCAACTTCTGTTTGTGACTCTCTGATTCTGTGTTTTTTTTCCCACATCTGGTTATCAGTTTTGTTTATCATTTCTGTTTAAGCACTTAATTTCTGTTGATGTTGTTTCATGAATTAAGCAAACTGGAAAACGCATTCTTTAAAAACTTTTAATGCACTCAAGTTGAGATCCGACGGATCAGTATATTATTGAAGAAATCAATTTCAATGGATCAGTTCAACTAAGAACATTACAGGGCACAGTATTTCAAAATTTGGTAAAAGGTGCCCGACTAAAATGATACCAAAAAAAGAAAAAAAAAGAAAAATGGTTCTGTAACCATTACAAAAAACTATAAAAAGAATAAAACTTAAAAACCCAAACAAAATTCAAACAAAATGAACCTCGAGAGGAATAGTAGACCATTTGACAATAATCGACATTTCTATCATCGACGTACCATAGATTGACCATACCTTCATCATCGACAAGAGGACCAAAACATCAAATCAACCCATCAGAACTATAGTCAGAGGGAGCGCTGAAACCAGAACGTATTAACTCAGCCTTCATTAGAGCATCCTTCACAATTAAATCCTCCATTAATAACACCATCGACAAGATTTCCATCCACTATGCCTATAAATATTACGCCAGTTGAAAATCACTTACCTTTTTATCAAGATCTAGAGCGACAGAATTACCAGACCTCTTTGAGAAAACCAACTACCAAGGGAGCCGAACAGACAACCAACAAAATAGACCCAAAACAAACCAGAGCCACAAAATCCAAAATAAAAGAGTTGGAATCCACTGTAAGCCCACCCGTAAAATGATTAATGAATATCAAAAACGCAAAAGTGCAGGAAAACTCGTGGGAGAAATACTGGACAGAAATCAAAGAATGGGATTACCTCGATCAATAAAAAATGATAGAGGAAGCACATAAAGTAAATAATAACACCGTTAGGAACTTTATCAATGCTTTTCTATTGGAAAGTTTAGAGGGACAAAGGAGACCATTTGTCAAATTCATAATCAACCAGTACCACAATGGGAAGCTTTACTTCGACACACCAATGGAAATTTCAGTTGAAACCATCTACAAGCTCATGGGACTATCCAGAAAAGGAGACCCTATCCTTGTAGGCATGAAGGAAGGGTTAGTCGAAAAACTAACGGGAACACCAACAGGAAAAAACTCAAAGAGGCTGATAATAGGGAAATTCGAGACTACCACACCCAAAATGGTGGCTAAAATCATGTTCACCGGCCTAACTGTTATAGGACACGGCTGTGACTTGAAGCTCGACATGCTAGAAGCAGTTGACCGCATAGAAATCTATTAATATCACATAGTGATCTAGGGACTAAACACAAGTCTCATCAAATATTAATAAAAAATAAGTCATGAAAACGGTGTAATAGGGCTACAGAATGAGTATTCGCTCTGTATATTCACACAAAGAATGAGTAATACAATACATGATCATGCTGCAAGCATGAATGACAAAGCAATTTGAATTCCTAAGGAGGTCATTCGAACTGAATGAGTGAGTCTAGCTTAACTGAATGTAAGCCATAGTCAACACTCAAGTTAATCACTGATCAAAACCCTAATTGACTCAACTGAGCCCTAACTGAAGTCAGAGTGTAATAAATGACTGAGTCTAACTGAAAGAGGTCAAACACATGTCACAGCAAGCCAACCATCAAGTGGTAGCACATCAATGACTCCAATGAACCCTGATGACATTAACTAAAGTGTAACTGAACATCAGAAGTGGTTGGAGGCACCTCTGTTGACTCCAGTTCATTAAATAATCAATTTAATGATGGAGGGCACCTTCACTGCTCTGTTTAACTAATTGTAACCATCAATTAGAAATATGGGGCATTAATGACACTCAGATCACCCCCGGAGTGCTCCAGTTAGCCTCCTCGAATGTAGGAGAAGGTTATGTTAACCTCCTTGACTGAAGGTAGGCGTGGGTGTGATCTAGCTATTGTCATCTAGTGCTCCTCTGATGTCAATTAAGTCAATAATACTTAGGATAGTGGTTTAACTAGGCCAAATTGACCAAAATGAGTGTATAAGGTGGTAAATGACTCCAACACCCCCCCTTAAGCTATACTCAGGAGGAGTTAGAAAACATAAATGCATAAAAATTCTAGGGCCCCAGCAACCCATAGGTCACCCTATACAATGTTGAAACTAAAACAATGCTCAAAAAACAAACTAAGTGAGGAAAAGAGTGAAAACCTAGTGGGAAAAACACCCCCTCAAGCTGAACACTAAAATTAGTATGAATCACCCTGATGAACTCACCCCCAACAGTGAACGGAGGTAAGTGAACTTCTTTTCTGAAAAGCTCTTGGTGAAGATGTATGCAATCTGCTCATTAGTTGGGCAGTATTGTAGAATGATGGTCCTATCATGCACTAGCTCCCTAATATAGTGCATGTGGATCTCTACATGCTTGGTCCTCTACCTGGTAACTAGATCTATGGATATCTTAATAGCACTTTGATTATCAAAAAAGAGGACAGTGGACAAAGTATTACCAAGATCAAACTCCGAAAGAATGCCTTGCAACCAAACTACTTGGATGCAAGCATTCACCGCTCCTTGATACTCGGCCTCTGCTGAAGATAATGCTATGGCAGCTTGATTTTTGCTAGACCAGCAAATGGGGCCACCACCAAACATGAATACATATCTATAATTATACTTTTTATCAATAGAATCACCCTCCCAATCGGAATCTGTGTATCCGAAAAGCTCTGGCTCGAAGTCTGCAACATAGTGAATGTCGTAGGTCCTGGTTCCCTGAATATACTGGAGGATCCTCTTGGCTTCCTTCCAATGAATATCATGAGGCTGCTGCATGTATATTGATACAGCATTTATGGCATAATAGATATCAAGTTGATAATGTGTCAAGTACAACAAGCTACCAATCAGCTGTCGATAGATAGTGCAGTCCATGGGAGGTGTACTTTTTCCTTCTTCAAGGCTAATCCCTGAAAGGAAAGGGAATGGTGCAGGCCTACATTCAGCCATGTTAAACTTGAATAACAGGTCTGATATGTATTTTTACTGAGTGACCATTATTATCCCATCATAATTTTTCTCAATTTCGAGCCCCAAAAATTGTTTTAGAAGCCCCAAATCACTCATTTCAAAGGCATTGTGGAGAGCAGTTTTGATGGCTGAAATGGAAGGAACTGTGCTACCTGTGATCAGTAAGTCATCAACATATAAAAAAATAATGATTAAATGAACATCAAACTTCTGTATATACACATTTGTATCTGATCTACACCTTTGGAAGTTTTTCGAGAGAAGGAAGGCATCCATCTTGGAATACCACTCTCTTGGGGCCTGTTTTAACCCATATAGTGACTTCTTTAGCTTGCAAACCAAAGATGGATCAGTGATGTAGCCCTTAGGATTATTCATGTATATCTCCTCATGAATATATCCATGTAGAAAGGCTGACTTAACATCCATATGATGCAGTTCCCAGTGCTTAGATGCTGAAATTGCCAAAACTAGGCGGATGGAGTCCATTTTTGCAACCGGTGCAAAGGTCTCATGGTAGTCCACACCTTGGACCTGAGAGAAACATTTTTCCACCAGCCTTGCCTTATATTTTCAGGTTCTTCCATCAGCATAAACCTTTTTCCTAAACACCCACTTGAATTGAACCAATTTCCTTCTCGGAGGAAGAGAAACTAGCTCCCAAGTAGTGTTTTTCTGAAGAGAATTTATCTCTTCATCCATGGAAACTTGCCATCTCGGACCCTTATGAGCATGGTAGTAGGATTTTGGGTCTGAATTAATCATCAAATATCAGGTTTCAGACAGAAAATTATCAGGACAAGAGAGCGCAATACCTTCTCTTTGGAAATCAGACCGGGTTCATTTTGGATCATCCGGATTTCCAATGTTATCTCCTGCAGAGGAGAGTGTCTGTCGGGCCCATGTGGGAATATGATTCTATAGTTCAACTTCTGATTCAGCATCTAATTTTTGCTTCACACTAATATTATAAATTATAGGATCCAAATCATGGTCATCACCCCCAATTTCATCATCCAAATATTCAGTAGAATAGGAAGGAAAATCAACAGTTTTCTACTTCACTAGTTCCATCCCCTGAAGAGGCTCATCAAAATTGACACTCCTTTCGATGATGATCTATTTTGTTTTGATATCCATCAGATTGAACCATTTTTATTCATAAATATAACCAATAAATATACATTCTATTCTTTTCCGTTGCAAATCCCTTCTTTTATTAAGTGGAATCCGGGCCCATGCAGTGGACCCAAACACCCGCAGGTTTGACACATCCGGCTTGTGTCCAAAGTATGCTTAGAAAGGGGTATTCCCTTTCATGGATGAGTGTGGAACCCTAATATGAATGTATTTTTCAGAATTCATGGATTCATCCCACAAATTTGCAGTCAACTTCTTTGATTCCAACATACAGGTGGTCATCTCCTTGAGAGACCGATTCTTCCTTTCCGCTACTCCATTTTGCTGGGGAGTGTAGGGAATTGAATGCTGGAACTGAATACCAATTTGGGAGCATATTTGCAGCAACTCATTACTAAAATACTCCCCACCATTATCATATCTCAATATCTTGATCTTAATCCCAGAGGCATTCTTGATCAAGGCCTTCAGTTCATAAAATTTTTCACATACTTTAGACTTCTTTTTGAGAAAGAAAACTCATGTGTACCTTGAAAAATCATCAATAAAATTCAGAAGATACCTTGATCCATTCATGGATGTGATAGGCATCATACTACTGATATCAGAATGTATCAGCCCCAATATGCATGTAGCTCGGTTTTGCTTCCCCTGATCCAACTTGTGCTCAGGGTGTTTTCCAATCACACAGCCCTTGCAATTTCCAGTGGTTTCCATGATGACCGGGAGGCCTTCAACCATGGATTTTTTCTGTAATTGCTTCAAATATTTGAAATTTATATGGCCAAACCTTTCATGCCACAACCTACTAACTTCATTTCCATGAGTTAGCAGAGCGGTGGGATTTGCATCCGCAACAAAGTGAGAGAACTCATAGGTTTTTGCATGATGGTTTGCAAGGCCTTTAGAAATGAGTTTCCCATATGCATACTCTGTTATCTCAACATCATTTGGGCTGAAAGAAACTCTCTTAGGCACTCCTGTATGTGTCATCTAATAGACACTAAAGATATTTTATGCCAGAGACGATACATACAAAACATTTGAAAAATAGCCATTCTCAAGATCAATCGTACCTTTGTCCTTTTGAAATGATGGTGGAGTCATCTCCCATGTGGATGGGTATGGATTTCCGGTCTCCAAGGATGAAAAGTAGTCTATTTCAGCCATCATGTGGTTCAAAGCTCCAGAATAAATCAAGAGTTCTTTGGACTTCGAAGTGCTTGCCATGAGGGCATGACCTTTTTCATGCTGTGGTTCCTGATCTTGCTGATCTCTCCTCTGAAATCTTTCCAGAAGATTGATGTGATTTCTCTCAAGGAGAGAGGTAGCTTTATCAAGCTTCTTCTTCATGTAGGCATGTTCAGGGTAGAATCCCTTCCTGCAGTATGAACACTTGAATTTTTCCTTTCCATGGTGCCCTTTTCCTTTGTTCTTCCTTGAGCCAGAAGACTCATCATGCTGCTAGTTTTCAACTTTAGGCTTAGGAGCTTTGAATTTAGTTTTTGGGTTCTTTTGCTACTTTCCTTTACCCTTCATATCTTTGGGCCCCGATACATGGAGGGCTTTATCACGGGAGGATCTGATGATCCCATCTGGACAATATTATCATGTTCACTTGTTAGGGACTCAATGAAGGCATTGAGTGTAGGCATCTTCCATCTAGGGGTTGTGAGCTTCCTCACACGGAATGTAGAGACAAAAACTAAATAATCATCTTCAAGATTGGAGAGTATGGTGAGGATGAGCTGATCATACACCTTCTTCACTTTGCATTGCTTCAAGAGTAAGACAGTGTGCTTGAACTTTGTGAAAAAGTCATTCAATGTCTCAAATTTGGAAGGATGGAGAGACATCAATTCATTTTCAAGCTGGTAAATTCTCAAATCATCCTGCTTTCCATATAGGGTTTCCAATTTGTCCCAAATTTCCTTTGGAGTCTTCAATCCCGAAAGACGGAAAGAAGATCCTGGGAAATAGAGAGGCACAATAATATGAATGCTTCATCCTTCTTGTTCAATAATATTGATTTGTCTATAGCATAACCAGGCTCATCTTTAGTGTCCATGGTGACTCTATATATTCCTCTAGAGCACAGCTGAATCTCCATGTCTCCTTTCCATGAGTGGAAATTGAATGGAGTCAAAATATCTACTGAGGAGGCCATCTAGATCTATTGGAGTGAATGCTTCACCTATAGAAAACAAGAAAATCACAACAGAAAGGGAAATGTAAGCTCAGACAGCCTGCACATTTTAGGCTTTCATCACACCCAGCATAATTAATCAAGCAAGCTTGATCAACAAGTTCTTTACTTGGGGTATTAAGTGGTAAGCCTTGGCTTCTAGTGCAGTGCTAGATTTCTGAGCTATTGCTCAATTTTCTTGCAAGATCTGTCAAAAACCTTGTTTTTGAGAGATCTAAGCTTCATCCCACCGTGAGCTCTGATACCATATTAATCTGACACAGTGATCTAGGGACTAAAGACAAGTCTCATCAAAGATTAATAACAAATAAGTCATGAAAATGGTGTAATAGGGATACATAATGAGTAGCTACTCTGTATATTCACATAAAGAATGAGTAATACAATACATGATCATGCTGCAAGCATGAATGAAAAAGAAATTTGAATTCCCAAGGAGGTCATTCGAATTGAATGAGTGAGTCTAGCTTATCTGAATGTAAGCCACATTCAACACTCAAGTTAACCACTGATCAAAACCCTAATTGACTCAACTGAGCCCTAACTGAAGTCGGAGTACAATAAATGACTGAGTCTAACTAAAAGAGGTTAGACACATGTCACAGCAATCCAACCATCAAGTGGTAGTGCATCAATGACTCCAATGAACCCCGATGAGGTTAATTGAAGTGTAACTGAACATCAGAAGTGGTTGGAGGCACCTCTGTTGACTTTGGTTCATTAAATAATCAATTTAATGATGGAGGGTGCCTTCATTTCTCTGTTTAACTGATTTTAAACATAAGTTATAAATATGGGGCATTAATGACACTCAGATCACCCCCAGAGTGCTCCAATTAGCCTTCCTGAATGTAGGAGAAGGCTAAGTTAGCCTCCTTGACTAAAGGTAGGAGTGGGTATGACCTAGCTGATGTCATCTAGTGCTCCTCTGATGTCAAATAAGTCAATAATACTTAGGATAGTGGTTTAACTAGGCCAAATTGACCAAAGTGAGTGTGTAAGGTGATAAATGTATCCAACAAAATCACAGGAAAGATATATTGTTGGGCACAATACATGCCTGAAATACTCAATTCTATATGTGAGAAGTGCCAGGAATCAGGAACAATGATCAGATTCCCATCACTTCTAATATGGATAGAAATGTACCACTTATGTCCAGTTGGGCATAAAGACTTATCAGAACTGACCAGGTTTCATATGTTGCATTTTAATTCATTTTCAATGGCTAGAACCCCATTAGAACAGGAAGAAAACAAAGTATTCCTGCAACACTGGTTCCAGAACCTAAAAATCTAAACAACCAGATGGAGGGTGCCTCAAAACATCTGAAGATGTATGCCCCCCATAGAACACATCCAACTGGAACTAGACCACATGGTAGTATGGCACAAGAAAGGGTCTATAGTAAAGGAAAAACCACTCGACTACTATCCAACAGTTGAGGATATATTTATAGAGTTGGCTAGATAGACCAAAATCGACATCCCCATACCAAACACTGCAAAATAAAATAATCAAGCTATTATAGATCCACTAACTGATCAGGAGAAGGAGGAAGACTATGAATTCAACCTTCATATCAGTACTTTCACATGAAGAGACAGTCTGACAGAGGGACATAAACCCCTCCAAATTTAAAATGCATCGATTGAAGATCAAGTGGTCGTTCTGACAGAACAAAGTATCATCCCGACTCATCAATAGGAGGGAGAAGAGAAGATAGAAGAAGATGTTGAATAAGATAATCCAGAGTATGCTATGCCAAAAGAAAATTTAAGAAAAATAGCAAAGGAAATATAAGCCTTAAGGAAAAAGAAAGAAAATCAGAAAAAATGGAAGGGAAAGTGTAAACTTATGCTATTAGAGTTAAAATATGAAGAAGAACTACTAGCTACTACTGTCAACATCATAGAATATGCTGCAACAAATAAAGTATTAGTCGAAACAAAATTCAAGTGGTTCATTGACTTAGGAGTGTAACAAGGTAGAAAGAAGAAGGTAAGAACTGCTACCCCTCCTATAATAAATCCTATTGACTTAACCCTAGATTCACCAAGACCATCCCCTGCTAGAATAACACAAGAATCAAACCCGATCATATAACTAGGCTATAATGAGTTAATCCTCGAAACCCTTAAGGAAAGGATAGATAAAGATGTTGAACTTGAGCAATTTATCAATGACTTACCAAATCTCTTCCTTAAATCCCAACAGATCAATACTACTGACAGACTTGTCGAGTCAAGCTCTGCTCGACAAAGACTCACTCCACAAATCACCCAAGTTCCATCACCGCCATCAGTCATAGGAATCATCAAATCATCATATGTTTGCAATCCTGACCCAATGTCTACCGTAGTCATAACCCACACTTCATCATTCACACCAACTGTTAGCACTCAGAATGTACCCAAGGTTGTAAATGTAAATCCCAAGGTAACAGCAAAACCACTTTAGAAAGAAACTGTTTTTTCTTCCAGAGAGGGATCTCTCAATACAGATTTAATGAGACTAGATATGACTAACATCCAAAGATTTATATATATGGTTGAAACAACACATAACCATTGGGCATGGAGTCACATAACAATAAAAATATCACAAAGACATGTACATGACATTTATCATAGGCAAGGTAACCGTTTCATCACAGTCATTCATTTAGTTCAGGTGAGACAGAAGAGACAATGAACAGCCCATTAATACAAAGCATCAAAGATGAGTTCTATATTAACTTTAGTAGAAGAATGTATAAAATATCCAAAATGATGATCAGAGCATAAACATTATGAATTCCAACCATCAAATACTGTGTTTTAGATATGAAGAAAAAACAGAATGAAGTGTTACACCGAAAAACAAAATCACATAAGGAAAGAAATACGGACTGTAATGGAAACAACACAGGAATCCCTGATAATTCTTATGCATTCGCTCTGTTATTCAAAAATAATATGTCTTTCAAAACATTCAACAACAGGATGGGTTCCAACTTTTCCGGCGGCCACAGCTAAAGAATCATCTACCAAATTTTCATGTATGGGAACTACCTGAATTGTATGCTTTGTAAAGAAGTTTCCCAACATATCCCATACTTCATTTCTATAAGCCCTCATCTGAGGATGCCTGGTTTGATAGATTTCATTTAATTGATTTATCACCAACTCTGAATCCCCCAAGACTCTTATTTTTTGAGCTCCCAAATCTTTCAAAGCATGCAATCCCAGTAACAAAGCTTCATATTCAGCCACATTATTTGTGCACTCAAATGTTAATTTATATGATAAATATTTGAAATCCCAAATAGGAGAAATTATATACACACCGGATGCAACACCTATTTTTGCAGCAGATCCATCAAAGTACATAATCCACTGACCTTCCCCTTTTTGTTTCGCTTCGAAAGCATCCTGCTCTAGCACTTCCTTTTCCTTATTCTCCTCAGACTTCTTCTGCAATGCCTCTTCTACATCATGTGGAACAACATCATTAAAGAAAATGGAAGACCCCAAGTCAGAATCAACAGCATAGATGTGATGAATTTCAGGTTTATCTTGACTGCTCACTACATAAGGGGTTCTTTTCACTATATAATCTTCTGCTCCCATCTTGAACAGGAATTGTAGCATAAGACATATCCATCTGTAAACTACCTTTCAACTTGGAATTCCAAGATCTTGATAATAGTACCCCGAACTTAGGTGGAATATTTGCCACGACCACATCCATGACTATAGTTTTAGATGGCAATTTATTTAGGGTTACCACCATATCTTTAATCAAACCAAGGCATTTCACTCTTTTAGAATCAAACGAGTACAAATCTTCATAAGGTCTTGTTACTTCTAATCCCAAACTCTCTACCACTCCTTTCGGCATTAAGTTATGTGATGCCCCTGAGTCTAGCATAGCATTGTGGACCACCTTATCATGCACATTTAAAATCAAATAGAAAGGAGGGACTTCTTCACTTTCTAAATTTTCAACCTTTGATCCAAACGAAATAGCAGGGTTATCATCGTTCAACTCTAAAATGTCAGATTGCCATTCTCCTTGATTTTTGACCATTTTTGTGATAGTATTTCTGTATTCAGTGTTTCTCAATAACTCATTAAATGGAATAGATATTTTTAGCTTTGAAAGTTCATTTTGTAAATTGAAGGCAGAACGAACTTTTTCCGCATCAACCGGAGCCACCTGCTTCGGTATTTTATCCCTTTGTGCATCATTTTCAACCTCTTTATTTACAAAAGACTATTTTTGTAGTTCTTTTCCCTTTTCTTCATTCAAAGAACTAGTGGAAGGCTGATTTTGGTTTGCCTTTCCTTTATTTATGAGGACATCCTTGTTCCTCAGTCTGATTTTCCTCTTCACATCATCCATAGCATGTAAATAACCCCTTTGATACTGCTCGGTCTCCATTTCAAATTCTTCACTTCCACTTTCCTGTCCAAACATGTTATGCTCTTCTTCAGTAAGATATATCTCTGAGTCTTGTTCTCCAAAAAGGTGAATCTCATTTTCAGCGGGATCTTCTTCATCAGCAACATAATTTTCCGGGAATGATGGACGAATTTGCTGTTCCTCCTGATTTCTTGGATTCCTTACATATCTTTGTCGGTTTTGGAGAGGAACAGGAGGATTCGGTCTTCTGAAATTAGGATTCCTGATTTGAGGCTCAGCTTGTTCTCTATTGAATCCCCTATTATCCATAGTTAACCTATCCATCAAATTTTCCATGGTTTTCAACATCATTTCAAATTTGACATCATTAGTAGAAGAAGAAGCAGAAGGCAAATTTTCTTCCTTTTTCCTTCTATCAATATCCCTATGTTTCATCTTTCCACTTGCCATCATATTTCCTTCTACTTCTAGAGCATTCGTAAACATGGCCGCAAGAGTTGCTGATTTTCTCTCCCTCAATGAAAATGCAAAATCATTATCAAAAGCTCCAGCATAGTGCAATTTGGCTGCGGCTGCAGAAGGTTTTATATCCTCTGGAATGGAATTATAAACCCTCATAAATCTGCTAGAAAAATCATGGACAGATTCGAAACCTCATTTTTTGAGACTGTTATACTAAGATAAGAGCTGCAAAGGGTTCTGTTTATCATCCCACCTATCTAGAAATGCATTTTGGAAAGCCTGAAAATTTATTATAGATCCATTAAGCAAATCTTTAAACCATTTCTTTGCCTCACTTGACAAAATTTGGGCAAACAACCACATTTTAACATCTGGATAATCAACTTCTTCTAAGTCAATGAAATCTTCAAATTTGGCAACATGTTGTTTTGCGGTTACATCACCTTCCCCATCAAACAAAGAAATTCTTTGAGAATAGTTCTGAGGAAGGTCATGTAATAAAGGAGGCAAACGCAAGGGAGCAAATCTGGCTGCCATTGGTCTAGGTGGATTCACAGGAATTGAAGAGCTCTGAGTGTTTTGAGAGGTAAATGTTTCAACTTTAGTGGTTTGTTGTAAATCTCTCCAGAGGGAATCCAACAAATAAGATTCTAACCTATGAGGATTGAACTCAGTATTCTTAAGGTCAGACTCGGATTTGGTTCTCAACAGACTTTTTCCAGCATTAAATTCCCATTCTGGATCAATATGAGAATCTTGAGATGATGATGCACCAAACAAAGGAAAACCTAACTTTTCTTTATTTTTTCTTTTAAATAACTTTTCTAGGTCTTCAAAAATTCTCAAGATTTCGGTATCAGAGTTACCTCGCGTGTGTCTTCTCAAAGCCAGAATGACTCCTTAGGTTCTTAATAAGTTTTACAGTGGAGTCACCAGGACAAACATACAACCTTTTTACCGTTAAAAATTCTTGTTTGCCCACAGAAATTTTCCTTAAACATTGTCATTCCCCCAGGGCAGATATGCACTTTCGTCCCGGCAACGGCGCTAGTTTGTTAGCACTCAGAATGTACCCAAGGTTGTAAAGGTAAATCCCAAGGTAACAGCAAAACCACTTTAGAAATAAACTGGTTTTTCTTCCAGACAGGGATCTCTCAATACAGATTTAACAAGACCAGATATTGTTGGGCTATAGGGCAGACCCGGGTTTTATACCATTCACGTCGCACCAAAAAAAGACCCACAGTGTTGGCCCTTTCGGTAACAACCTGAGAACAAGTTGCAGTCTCACTTGAAACAACTATGGGATGGCGTAGAATTAGGTTTCTGCAAGAATAAGAGGGATATTACTGTACCTTAGCCTTTAACAACTTATATTCACATACACAAGGATTCAACATTCATATGTATAATTTCACAGCTAAATAAATAGACAGTGACTTGCATAACCCTTTACTGGGAATTCACAGTGAAGTTATTTAGTTAACAGTGATATTATTTATCAGATATATGATTATTAATGCACAAAAGACATAACAGAACCAATACAAAGAACCACAACACCAGATATAACGTGGTTCACCCCCAGTGTAGGGGTTACATCCACAGAACTGTGTTCTATTCAACTCTTTACTAAAATCACAGTTCTAATCTACGCACTCAGCTACAGATCCTTTCAAGTCTTTAAAGCCGTGCACACAGCTGCAGGCCTCTGCGCACATAGCTGCAGATTTCCTTAATCACCCAAAACCCTCTGCGCACACAACTGCAGAGGTCATCCATGCGCATAGCTGGGACTTAACCTTCTCTTACAAAATATCCTTAGCTTCACATTAATTCATCTTACATAAAAAAATCCTAAACTGACTTCTTTACAAGAGTGCTTATTTATAGTGCACTTATTACAAAACCATGGGATTAAACCATGGGCACCCCGAACCCTAAACCCTGGACTTAAACCATGGGTTTATTACAAAAAGAAGGTTTTTACCCAACTCCGACACACCTAAGACTATTTTGAGTCATAACTCCTCTTACAATATCCCATAAATCCGCGGAGTTACCCATCCTAAGGACCGTTAGGGTGCGCGCCCCAACAGGCCCCTAAGACTCACCAGTGGCCCATCCTGGGACACTCAGCTACTTTTATGGTGGTAGAATCTTGTTGGTGAAGCCTGGTGCGCTGCTTGCTGAAGCCATACATGCGGTTGCTGGCTACTTGTTCCTTTCCTTCGTGAAATGTTGGTTAAGGCCTTCGGGATCTATCAGTGACCCCATCCTTCGATCTGCTTGCCAAACATTTGACCATCCACAACTTAGGGTCCCCAGAGTTGTGTGTTAAGGTGCATAAGAAAAAACCCACCGTGGTTCTTTCAAAGCAGGAGGATACATCTTGGGATGTTTCAGAGTTTTTCTATGAATACTGGTGCTATTCTTTGTGTGGCATAGAGCGCACTTCTACCTTTCTTCCGACCCCTTAGAGTGAACTTCTGCCTTTCTTTGTGCCTTGGTCGAGCATGGCTGCCCAGGTGGATTACTTAGAAGGCTCAGCAGACCTCTCTCCCTAACCACTCGTAATAACTTTTGGACTTCACGGTCATTCGACATAGTGCTAACTGAAGAAACTCGAAGACATGCACAATGCATGAGTCGCAGGCCGATGTAGCTTCTTATAGAATCCCGAAATAGAATCTGTCATCATGGTGTATTAATGACACCGAATCTGATGAAGTGGCAGAAATCCTGTCCACACGGCGCCAGATTTTCCCAAGATCTCATTATTGCACGTAGTGAGGGCAGTTCGCGTGTTGACGCCGCCAAGTCTAGTTTGTCCCATCCGTCACATTTTGAGCTATGACGCACCTGTGATTTTCGACATAACTACTAACTTCAACTTCACCTTGACAAGAACCTTCGACACAATATGCACCTTCAACCCATCCTAACCTATATGGCAACCAAACTTCATCCTGCAGAATTTGACAGTCTTCAACACCAACGGAACCAATTTGTTGGGCTATAGGGCAGGCCCGGGTTTTATACCATTCACGTTGCACCAAAAAAAGACCCACAGTGTTAGCCCTTTCGGCAACAACCTGTGAACAGGTTGCAGTCTCACCCGAAACAACTATGGGATGCCGTAGAATTAGGTTTCTGCAAGCAGAAGAGGGATATTACTGTACCTTAGCCTTTAACAACTTATATTCACATAAACAGAGATTCAACATTCATATGTATAACTTCGCAACTAAATAAACAGACAGTGACTTGCATAACCCTTTACTGAGAATTCACAGCGAAGTTATTTAGTTAACAGTGATATTATTTATCAGATATATGATTATTAATGCACAAAATACATAACAGAACCAACACAAAGAACCACAACACCATATATAACGTGGTTCACCCCCAGTGTAGGGGTTACATCCACAGAACTGTGTTCTATTCAACTCTTTACTAAAACCACAGTTCTGATCTGTGCACTCAGCTGCAGATCCTTTCAAGTCCTTAAAGCCGCACACACAGCTGTAGGCCTCTACGCACACAGCTGCAGATTTCCTTAATCACCCAAAACCCTTTGCGCACACAGCTACAGAGGTCATCCACGCACATAGCTGGGACTTAACCTTCTCTTACAAAATAGCCTTAGCTTCTCATTAATTCATCTTACATCAAAAAAGCCTAAACTGACTTCTTTACAAGAGTGCTTATTTATAGTGCACTTATTACAAAACCATGGGCTTAAACCATGGGCACCCCGAACCCTAAACCCTGGACTTAAACCATGGGTTTATTACAAAAAGAAGGTTTTTACCCAACTCCGACACTCCTAAGACTGTTTTGAGTCATAACTCCGCTTACAATCTCTCGTAACTCCGCGGAGTTACCCATCCTAAGGACCGTTAGGGTGCGCGCCCCAATAGATATGACTAACATCCAAAGATTTATATAGATGGTTGAAACAACACATAACCATTGGGCATGGAGTCACAGAACAATAAAAATATCACAAACACATGTACATGAGATTTATCAAAGGTAAGGTAACCATTTCATCACAGTCATTCGTTTAGTTGAGGTGAGACAGAAGAGATAATGAACATCCCATTAATACAGAGCATCAAAGATGAGTTCTATATTAACTTTAGTAGAAGAATGTATAAAATATCCAAAACGATGATCAGAGCATAAACATTATGAATTCCTACCATCAAATACTGTGTTTCAGATATGAAGAAAAAATAGAATGAAGTGTTACACCGGAAAACACAATCACATAAGGAAAGAAATACAGACTGTAATGGAAACGACACAGGAATCCCTGATAATTCTTATGCATTTGCTATGTTATTCAAAAATAATATGTCTTTCAAAACATTCAACAACAGGATTGGTTCCAACCCCCATCAAATAAAATAGAAGCAAATATATACATAAAATGATTCTTCTTCCAAGAAGATTCGTAACTGAATGACCGGCTTAATTAAAGTCTTGTAACTAAATTCCTAACTTCTAGGAATAAACTACAGCTTCAATCCTAACAGATCACTAAGTTAAAATCAACTTGATACAAGGCCTATCCCAGCATCTCCTCAGCGCGCAACATCTATTTTTATGAATGAAGGATGTATTTTGTCTTTCCGAACCTTTCCACGGCCTTCCATTGCTCCGCGCTTGGGGTATCATATTCCATCATCTCTCGAATTGACACTTCCAGCTCCATGTAAGATTCATATGACACCTTGGGAAATTCTCTCCTGATAATCAGGAACTTTTGTAAGATTTTGAAATCCTCTGTCAGTTTGTCCACAATAACTTTCCCTGTTAGGCTTTTTTCCAAATCATCAAATTTGGAATGATCCATGCGGATTTGAACTAACAAGCTGTGATAGTGCTACTGAGAAAACATCCGTCCCTCCTCGTCCCAAAAGGAAAGCAGGCCGTCCTCAAATAGCTCTTTGAAAACCTGCTTGAAGTTATTAACCTGTGAAACCATTTCGTCAGCTTTGTCTTGTACCATCTTCATTAAATGATGCTTGTGGATAAAAAATTTAGCCCATAGTACTATTGATACTCTATCCTTTACTCCTATATCATGTAATTTCTAGTATGTTAATGAATTTAAAAAATTCAATGTGTTCTGGGCCGTGGCAAGAGGTTTTATCTCCATATTTTCATTCACTAACTTTTGTCTTTGGTGAGCCAAATTGATCAATATGCTTTGATCATCGATAAAGTTCAGATAGTGCCTGAATTTAGTGATTTCCACAGATAAGGTGTCCCAAATGATGTGCTTTTCCCCCTGGAGAGGACCTTTCCCAATGTTTCTTTCTTTCAGTTCATTGAATTTCTTTTGCAGTTGATTTCTGTCTTGCAATATTTTATTTTTATTCTCACTTACTTTGGCTAATTTGGACTTGATCATTTCATTTTCTACCTTTAACTCTTTTATTTCTTCATCCTTTAGGCTTACCTGGGACATAGGTACTAACAAATCATCTGCAGAAAAATTATTTAATGGTTTCTCAATATTTACAATAGACAGGTCCTCATCAGTTGGAGTATGACTCATCAATTCCTCCATGATCTGCTTTTCATCATTTTGGTCCTTTTTTAGCATGGCGATTTGAGATATCAGCTCACTCCATTCAGTTTCCTACCTGTCTTTTTCCTCTTGTAATTTAACATCTCTTCCTTTATGTTCCATCATCTCTTGGTGGATATTATCTTTCTCTTCTTGCAGTGCCAATAATTCGGATGATTGAACATGCTTAGTGCTTGGGATTTTCAACTTTTTCTTCAAAACTTGGAGAGCGTTGTCCTTTTCTTCCATCATTCTTCTGATTGCTTGGGTGTTATCTTTTTCACTTCCTGAACTGATAATATCTACTTGTAGCTTTTTAATTTCAATGGCATTGGCTTTATTTTCAATTTTTTCATGTTTTACTTGAACCTCAAACTTATCTACCAAAATTTGCAGCTTATTGATTCTCATCATAGCTTGCAATAGGTTTGAATAAATAATGTCACTTGTTTGCTTGTGTAGCTATATCTTTTTGGGTATACTAATCTTGTCCAACCTTACTTCCATCTCTGTCATATTTTTGTCATTTGCCATGGCCAATTTGAAGGTATTTCTTTCTACATCCCTGGCAGAAATCAAGGAGGTTTTTGGATTGTTCAAACTCCTTACCTGTGGGAGTAAACTCCTTGTCTCTTCCAGAGACTGCTTCTGCTTCTCCATATAACTGGCCTTAAGTTCTTCTTTGGATTTGAAAATTGGGCTTGATTCTGAACCATATACACTTTTAAAAGAAAACTGATTTACCTGTACAGATTTTGTTGGGACTAAAGCAACTCTCTTGAAATCATCAGAAATCTCTTCACTTGAAACTCCACCAACTTGTAACAATTTTTCCTTTTTGTGTGACCCATCTTCATCCACTTCCATGCTTTCAATTTCAGAAAGAATCCTCTTAATCAAAACATTAGGACCCTCTGTCACTTGTGATAATGTAACTGGTAAAGTACTTGCATCTCCATCGGACCCTGGAGTTTCCATAAACTGCAATAGATTTGTTGTTTCATTCAATCCTTCAATAAACTGGTGTTCAAATGGTTTTTTTTTGTTGGCCTGCTTCCTTAGGGAAATTATATGGTGAGGATCATAATTTGCCTTTGGCTCTTTTTGGAATTCCATGCTCTCCAATAGCTTTTCAATAAACACCAGGGCACCTTTATTCCTGAAAATAAAAGAGCCAACCTTGAGAGGGAATTTGATATTTGAAGATTTTTTAAAGGCTCCAAAATTTTCTTCCTCTAAGTGAAACCTTTGCCTCATGAATTCTAATGCAACAATTCTTGGAGTAAGGAAAGCGGGTAATCTATAAGGTTCCCTAGTGAATCCATATATCCTCAAAACGGTGGAATCTTTGTACCAGTCTCCAACTCGATCCTCAGGCGAGGACTGCATCAGGCATTTCATATCTTCTAACACACGGGGCAACATTTAATCAAACAACATTTTATATATTTTTGACATGATTGAATTGGCAAATTCAAACATGCTGATTTGCTTGGGCAAATCAGAAGAGAATACGGTACTCAAAAACTGTAATTCAGTGACGTTTGAACACAGCAACATGTTCAACAAGTAAGTTTGAAATTTAAATAACTTGAACTTTGGGAATTCACTTAATTGAAGATGGATTGCTTCCGCCAAGTACTCATCTAGACTGAATATAGGAACCGATTGAGAATCAGAACCTAATGAACTTATTTTTAACAAAAAACCAAGGATGACTTCATTTACATGACAATCATCGTCAAGACCCAGGATTTGACAGACCAGGGATACCACTAATTGAACTTCATTTTTGAAAATATGAACATGGTAAGGAAGGAAGAGACCATCTAATGACTGACCCTCTTTCAAAATGATGGATATGAATTTGCAACGGACTTTGGTTCCACAACTTTTGTACAATTCGACAAGAATCGACTCATTCACAGGCTCACGGCTGTCAGGGTAACTGTCAGGCAAGTTGAGGTTTTCGCGGATGACTTTGGCATTAATTTTACAGAGTATTCGGGACATAGACTGTCTTACAATGATTCTTTGAGAGGGGGAATAATTAACCACGCACCACTCTGCGAACTCGGGAAATTGCAGAGTTTTTTTGATAGCAAAATAATATTAAAAGGATTTACAGACATTTAAGACATCATTTCCCTATGAATTATACTTCCATAACCTCTCTTTACTGACTGATACAATTCCTATGGATAGGAAAGGGTCACACACCCCTCAGTCCTTATCAACCAAATAGTCTTCCCAGCCATCTAAAATATGACCAGACCCTTGCAATTCCTTTTCTTGGTCCATAACTCAGTTGATAATGGTAATTAGATGGATGAATTATGGGCGTTTTAGCCTTACCTGTTACTGTGGCTGCATGTGTTTGAAATTGGCAGTTGAAGGTTGAGGAGCATGCAGGTCTTTTTCAATAGTTTGGCGCCAATAAAATAATCAGCAAACAATTCAACCATGCTTTTATAGGACCCCACTCCGGAGGTTCCCGTTGGAGGTTTCCACCAAACCACTTTTGCCTCCAGAACGCACCACGATCGACCACGTGTACAACGGTTTATATTCCGCTGCCGTCCTTTACTTCCAACTATCACGCAACTTCCCACTCCGGATCCATCATTGACCGTCGATCTATTTCACGTTTATTTTTCAACCATCGGATCAAGCAACACGTACCTAATTCTGCTGAGTGTTCTCGTCTTATCAAACGTGCAAGTTCCCGTTTTGGATTCATCCACGATCGTCGATGTAATTCACCTTTATTTCCCCATCGTTAGATCAAGTGACATGTATTCCATTCCGTCGGGATCCTTTGTTTTAACCAACGTGCAGGTTCGCAAGGTGGAGTTTACACAGACCGTAGATCTCATCAAGTGGATCGACGACCATTGATCCATATATTACATCAAATGCCCACATGTACTTATCCTTCTTACATCTTTTGGAGAGCGGAGACAATACAGGCCGTTGATCTCCATCTTTTTGCTTCGCACTGTCATTAGAGGAAATTTCAAGTTTTTTGGGTAGCGGGGTCTGTCAAAAGTATGCTGAGTGGGTACTCGTTGGATGCGGAATTTAATTCCACATCCAACTAGCTCTCCCGATCGAAATTTAAGTAAAAACATAGGGAGATATGTCAAAAATACAAACAAAAAAGTAGTTTTTTTCTTTTCTTCCTCCAAAATTAATAAATATTATTTTATTATTTTAATGATTATTTTATTAGTTCATTTTAGGAGGCCCATTTTGAGTTGAAATTTCCTCTAATGTATATTTTTTGATAACTCATTGTTTTTCACCTCTTGCCATACTTTCATACCATAAAAGTTTAACCAAAGTATTATAAACGACCATTACCCCTTCTTCACTATGATATTTTTGAACCTCTGCTAGGTAGGGTTGTTAACACCAACATTCCAAAACTAACTAGCCAATGTGGAAGAAAGGGGACCACTTTCCCTAGATGCTAAAATCAACGACCTTATGGAAGAGGAAGGAATCGACAACCCTGTAAACCCTCAAATAGAAGTCGAAGGTTCCATACCAAAACAACTTTCGACTTCATAGTTTAGAGTGTCTGAAAACTCCAAAGAAGACTCCAGGGGGGTCCTTTTTCGTACAATTTAGTCTCTTGAGGCCAAAAAAGTATAAAACAAACCAAAGAAGAACTCTCTTAACTTTTGAAGAAGAAAAGGTGCACCTTTTTCGTACTTATTCAGGAAGGTCCGAAAAAGGTTAAATTACCACCTACCCAACGCTCCTTCAAAAGCAGCATATATCCTAAGTTTTACGAGTGTGAAGGAAGGCAAGATCAATCAGAAAGATCCATTTGATTACGAGAAAAGGAGCTTACAACAATAAACTCGATGCTTTGTTCTTTAATGTTTAACGAGCATGAAAAAGAGAAAACTAAGCTCATACCGGGGGTTACTTTTCCGTAAGTTTAGTCCCTCAAGTCCAGAAAAGTGATAAACCTATGCCTGAGAATACTCTTCTCAATTAAAATAGAAAAGAGAGTGATCCTTTCTCGTTTTATTCCACATGGTCCAAGAAAGAGATAACCTACCACCAATGTGGATACCCATTCACATATTCTTAATGAGCCTGAATGGACAAGTTTACTCGGCAGTCAAGTCTATTTTGAGGAGTCAGACTTGGGCCTAAAGAAACTCAAAATCTTTTCGTGAAGTTTTAACGAGTCCGGAAAAGTCAACTCGCGGCCTCCTTACTATTTTTAACAAGCTCGAAGGAGAGCAGAAAGAATGCTCTAAATGCGAGGAGACGAGTGTCATAGGTAGGCGAAACTAGTTCTAAGCACAAGGAACAAACCTATGCATAATGCAAGGAAAGTGAGCAAGATAAGGACACTGGGGAATGTCTCCTCAAGGTAAAGGGTGTCAAGTTCCAAAGGAAAAATGATACAAGGCTTAGCAATGATGAGAACAAAGATGAGGGATTATACAACGAGCTAAAAGCGTGGAAGCCGGCATCAAGCTCAAAAGTGCGAGCAGGGCACATGCAAATGCAATTACAGCTTAAATCCAACTACAAATCCTGTCTCCAAGAAACAACAACATCAGAATCATGTTTAGAAGAAACGATCTGATGTGGGTCACTTTGGCAGAAACACGTGTGACTTTGCTAACTTCTACAAAAGGTAAAGTCAAGGTAGAATCAACCGAAGAGGATTCTATAGAACCAAGGCTCGAGGGTTTATAATATTCAAGATCAACCTCAGAAGGAGAGAAAAAATCAACAAGGAATATAGAGTCTGCAGGAACAAACTTAATATCACAGGAGTTGAAAAATTCATAAGAAAAATCAAACTCGTCAGGATCACTGACTTGTTGTTCGAAGGAAGAGTCAAAAGACTCAACAAGACCAACATAAGAAGAAAGGTCAGGATTACTAGGCAAATAAGGGTTAGACTTAGTCACAACTGAACCAACATCCAAAAGAAGGTCAGACTGTATCAAAGACTCGAGGAAGATTTCATCTGAAGGAAGGAGATCATCTGAGATAGGACAGATATCTAAAATTTCAAATGGATTAACAGAGTGGAGAGAAGGCTCTACAGTCTGTATAGGATGACTCACCCGGTCAACTGCTAGGACCAAGTCCCGAGAAGGTAAGCATGAAAACAGAGGCTGCTTCTCAGTAAAAATTGAACACAAAGGACACGAGGCCACATAGTTCACCTGTGGCGATGTAGTGTCTATAGAAACACTGGGAATCAATAAAGGAAAGACTTGGTCTCTAGTTGGGTCAAGAGACGGATCAAGAAAATCCAACTGATCGATAGTGACAATTTCTTCGCCGTGATTAAAGTACATCACACGAAAGAATGTTGACACCATAGCTTCCATGGCATAGACATAATCACGTCCAAGGAGAATATTGAAGTCCAAGGGGTCTTCTATCACCATGAAGTCAACTAAGACGGTCTTCCCACCCAAAGTAATAGGTGTTTGAGGAAGAATTCCCAAGGCTGTACAAGTTCTTCTATCAAATGCCAGTAATTGACTAGTAGTCGACACAAGGCTGGGAGATCCCATGCCTCACCAAGCACAAGCAGACAAAATACTAACTGAGGCTCCTTCATCAACAATACAACAAGCAATCATGTATGATTCAACTTTGACCTTTATCTGGAGTGCATCAGAAGGAAGGCGCAGCTCAACTAGGCTATCCCAATCAAAGGAAGAAATCTGAGAGCTTGGTGGGGGTTGATACGAAACAAGTTCAGTGCCTCCTTGTTCAGTAAGTTCTGAACTGGCAGTGAAGAAAATGTGACTAGTAGACACTTCACTCTCCAAAGGAAGAGTGGGATTGATTGATAATGGAATCGATTCAACCGCTTCGTGAAAGTCACTCTCTGAAGGGAGAGTGGGATTGACCAAAGATAACATTGGTTCAATCACATCAGGGTCACTCTCCGAAAGAAGAGTGGGATCAACCAAATCTAAGATTGGTTCAACCACTGGATCAACCAAAGGTTGAGTAGGTTGCTGAGAAACTATAGGTTGTTCAGGAGAAGGAAAATCTTGATTGTTGGATCACACTCTTCGCACCTCTAGGATAGTAGGGCACTGGTGAGTAAGATGATCTCCCTCGCATAGCATACAAGGGAACTTAAGTTTTCACTTCGAAGGACCAGTTTTCTCAACTGTGTCAACATGACTAGCATGACTAGCAGTGGCTGACTGTTTGCTCTCAACATGACCCACAGAGGATGAGAGTTTTCCCCCAGCATGAACTACAGAGGCTGGGTGACTGGGTCCAACCTGACTAAGAGAGGTTGGTTGTTGAAAAGCTTCAGAACGTTCAAAAATGGGATGACCATGAATCCAAACTCTTCTCACCTCCGTAATAGAAGGGCATTTATAAGTAAGGTGGTCTCCCTCACAAAGCTTACAAGGAAACTTGGGCTTGTGTTTTGAATGGGTAGTCTTTTCAACAGTGTCAACATGACTCACAGTGGCTGATGGATTATCTTCAGCATGAACCACAAAGGCTGAGAGACTGCCCCCAGCATGACTTGCAGAGGCTGAGAGACTGGTTCCAACATGACCTGTAGAGGTTGGATGGGCACCACCAACATGAACAATAGAGGCTGAGTGGTTAGGATCAAAATGCTTTGCAACAGTTGAGTGTGTGCCCTCAGCATGAACAACAGAGGCTGGGTGGATGGATCCAACATGAACAACAGAGGTTGGATGGGGAGGTTCAACTTGAACAATAGAGGTTGAACGAGTTCCCTCAGCATGAACAACAGAGGCTGAGTGACTGGATCCGACATGACCTGAAAAGGTAGGAAGGATCCCACCAGCATGATCAACAGAGGCTAGATGGTGAAGATCAACTTGACTTGTAGAGGTTGAGTGCTTAGATCCAACATGAACTGCAGAGGTTGGATAGGTGCCCCTAGCATGAACCACAGAGGCTGGGTGGTGAGGTTCAACTTGAATTGCAGAGGTTGAATGGATGCCCCCTTGCTTATGTGCCTTCTTCCTATTCCTCCTTCTTTTACTCCTTTTAGACTACCGGTTACTAGTATAAGTACTTTCACCACATGAGGTAGAAGGAGGAGGAGAATCAACTACAGGTGAAGGTGAAGCAGTGTTTTGATGCCCTTGATATAAGGAGCTTACTTGAGAAGCATCAGGAGCATTCAGGACAGTTGGAGTGGAAAAAAACCACACCGGTAGCCCTAGGGTGAATCCAGGTAGATTCAAGGTGGCCATCAAGGGAACACCAACATTCCCCATGAGAGGAATATTACAAGGATTTCCCATCATGGGGATCTCTTGGTTGGTGTTCAAATGGGTGCTAGCCATAGCTTCAAACTAGGAGATGAAGTCTGAGGTTGATAGGAAACCAAAATTACAAAGCACACACCTAAAGGCACACTAAGTATAGACAAACCACACAGCACTCACTAAAAATTCCTAAAGCCAAACAGACAAACATGTATAAGATATACTTTCCAGAAGAAAGTTGATAGACAGTTACTTGGAATCCCTGTAGATGTTCTTAGGCACAAGCGGAGGAATCACCCACCGCCCTCCCACACATTCTACTGGGGTTACCTTCCAAGTTCGTCCAAGGTCAACCAGAAATAACCTTCCGGTGTACCTGTGTATGAACCCTAGATGTCAAAGAGACTAAAGGCTACCTTAGCTCTACTAACAGTCTGGGGAGACAGTCACAAGCCAGACTCGTACGCATGGGCAGGGTAGCTGAGCCCAAAACTCTATCTAGGACAGAATCCCTAGATGCACAAAAGCCCTGAGTTACGCTTTGACAAGGATTCAGAGGGTTATCTCCTCTGTCCAAGCCTCTACGTGGCCTCGTGCTTAGCTCCCGTTTGAGAGGAGCTTCCCAGATACAGTCGATAAAGTCAAGGATTTACCTAGTGATAGGCCAACTATGTCTGAAATTTAAATACTTGTGGAGAGTTAAAACTCCCTAATCCACAAGTCTAGCATGAGCTAGTTGGTGTATGACCCTATAAAATAAAACTTACTAATAATTTTAAATTATATCGTTTATTTTAAGGGCTATTTTTTAGTCAGAGAGTAAACGGCATGAAACTTATGTGGTGTTTTGAATCAAAGTTGAAACAAAATGACTAAGCAAAGAGATATGAAATGCAAAAAGCAAAAACTATTCTCTTTATTTTTCAAATAGAAACTTGAAAGCCACAAAAGAACAAGCTCTTTTATATTTTTTACTTTTTCAAAAACAATGATATGCCATGCAATCTAGACTAAAACACTAATCTACATGCACATAAAGCAAACATGTGTTTTTGTATTTTTCTTTTATAAATGCAAAAGAAAAATCAGCCTATCAACTAATGCAAGCAAGTACTGTAAGCAAAGCAAATAGACAACTACTCTACACCCTACAAACAAACCCTAGGTTTCCCTAAAGTTAGATATCAACCTCACTTGAAAATAAGGCTTGCAAAGGTAAACAAGCCAACAACTTTGGAATGAATAAACTGAGCAAAAAGACTGACATAAACAAAGGTCAAGAAGTCCCAAGTATCAATCTAAACCTACAAACAAAGGCTGCTCAGTACCTTGTCCAACAAGGTCAAGCCAAAGAAGGAGGTAGGGGGGGAAAGCAACAAAAACAAGTATAGGTTCTTTTTAATTTTCTTTTATGAATGCAAAAGAAAAAATACCTACAAAGCAAAGTATGCAGATAATAAGAAAAAAGCAAAAGGAACTTTGCTATACAACCACCAAACAAACTCTAGAAATGCCCTAAAGTCAGTATAAACCCTACTTGGAAGGAAGGCTTGCATAAAAGACAAGTCAACTATTTTGGAATGGTGAAGTTAACCAACAAAAGAAGAAGGAAACCAACACCAACAAGCTTCTAAACTCAGACAAAGATCACTAATCAGAGGCTGACCAGAAACATAAGCCAAAAATCATACCAAGCAAAGGAGGCAGGGGGAAAGAGCAAAGAACAAACCCTAATGCTATAAAAGGCTTACCACATAGATAAATAATAACAAAAAATGGATGACACTAACTCCCTAGAGTCATGCACCTGCAGAGGACCCTAAAATACCTACCCAACAGCCCACAAACAGAAGAAAAATCACAAAAAATGAGAAAAACACTGTTTTAGGGGAATTCGCGGGTTGCACTATAGGCAGGTCACGTATCATCCGCGGGTTGCTAATACAGCAAGCCGTGAATACAAGCATACATGGGTTGTATAACTGGCAAGTCGCGAATATACGCGGGTTGCTAGTATAAATAGTTGTGGATACAAAACCAGATACACGATTGTTCAGTCAAGCAAGTCGCGAATGGGTGGAAAAACTCCCAAAAAGGTAAAAAACTGCCTTAGGAAGGTAGGGGAGGTGTTCTATCAGAATTATAAAGTGTTCCTAAGTGGAAAGAAGGACCCGAAACAATGCAAAATACTAAAAGAAATAAAGATAAACCCCAAGCATACAAGGTTATCCCCAGCGGAGTCACCAGTTCTGTTGTACAGGATTATACACCTAATAACCATAGGTCTGGGGTTACCAACATACTCAATTAACTTGCAGACAATTGACTTCTAGAGTGCAGTAAAGGAAATATGAGGATGAGAAAGACTTACTTGATTAACGAAGGTCGATCCTTGCTAGTCCTCTTCCATTCTGCTTCTTCTTCAAAGTCTTCAAGGTTGTTCCTCTTTCACCTGTCAAGAGTCAATATTCCAGATACAAGATGATTCATATATATATAAGAAGGTTAGATAAATCATATACAGTACTGAAACATAAACATTTATCATACCAAGATACATGAAACACATATGGAAGAAGGATTCTCTTTATTATCAATAATGGAAAGAGTTCAGGTTACAACCCAACGCCTGAGACAAGGACTCCTCTGTAGCCAAGGGATTCTGAGTTCCACTGCTCCAAAGAATTCTGTATACAATCCACCAGCATAACTTTGCTCTCCAAGTCTATATATCAAATGCCCTCCCCAAGGCCTCTATTTATATGGAGGAAATAAGGCAGTTTCGAAGGTTGAGGAGGTTGAGACAGTTAAGAGGATTAAGGGAAATGGCTTAACTAATCTCAAATCAGCGCGTGTTTTTATTTTAAATGTTAAGGGACATATTCACAGGTATGTAGAAGGACAAGCCGTGAATGATCCATGACTTTCTATAAGAGCAACCCACAAATAGATCCATTCACGACTTGCAGCAACCAACACTCGTGAATGATGCGTGAGTTGTACATGTAGAGAGTCGCGAATACAACTTAACATAGCAAAATGGCAAAGTAACCAGCTAGATGGAGGAGGAATGTATTATAGTAAGACAATCTATAGTGTTATGGGAAAAACTAAATCCATAGATGTCCTTTTGCATGACAACATGAGGGATGTCGGCACTCAGACGGAGAGGTGCCATTTAGATGGATAACACACCCCCATAACCCCAGACCATTCATCGTCACCACCACTGAAACCAGAGCCTTAGCACAACCTAGACCCTCCATCTTCACCACCAGTAGAAGCACAAACAACCACGAACCCCATTCCAAAAACACAACAAATTAATCCTACCACAGCAGGATTCTAGTCGACTGAGAATTTGCCGACTGAAGAACAACAGACTCGAAAGCAACAAGCAACATCAGTACCGACAGGATCAAAAGTGGTCCATAAGTCAAAGCATAAGAGAAAAAGGAAAGAAAAGAAGAAAAAATAAGAATAGTAGAAACAACAAACACTAACAACTGTCCACCTTCACCAACTTGTATTGAATACTGTAGTTGAAACACCAAAGCTAAGAGATGGAGAGATGGAGAGATGGATAGACTCCAAGAAGCAGTAACTAAAGAAGCATCAAACACAAATCGAACAAATCAAGAAAGAATTTAAAAGATGAAAGCAGAACAAGTCGAATTCCTGACCAAATGTAGGACTTTGACACAAACAGTGATACCATGAATGGCAGAAATCGACACCAAAAAACCATTGGAAAAATCATACCAATTGTTTGAAAGTGTCGTGTCGAACCTGCAGATGCAACTACAGATAAAGAAAGATGAGCAAAGGAAGAAACTTCTGTGCTACTAAGAAAACAATACACAACATTTTGTGAATAACACAAGGTATTGCGAGACCACTTAGAAGAGTCTATTACTATAGAAGAAGTTCTATGGAGCTGGTACACCTACTATGGACAAGTATTCTAGTAGATTCGACAAACCAATGAGTACATCCATAATTTAGAAAAGCAACAAGGTCTAGATGACAGGACGAGAACAAAAATACAGGACCAGATCATATTAGAGACAACAAGGTTAGAAAAGATAGAAAAACAAGTACATCATTGGATGACTCAAGAAATTCCAATCATCAACACACTCGACAAGATCTACCTACAGATGAAAATATTTCTAGATAGAGAAGATGAAAAATGTCAGTTGCTGAGAAGATGTCAACTATGTCAAGCCTCACCACCTTGACCATCGATATCTAGAATGCTCTACGTAGTTGGGAAGAGTTTCAACACTAGCTAGACATCAAAGAAGAAGATATTGTAGAATTATGTGTGCAGAAACAACCGTCCATTCATCTACAAAGTCCATGAAGACAAAGAAAATGCAGTAAACTATTTCAGACAGAAGAATTTTTGAAATACCCTCCCTATTTCTTCAGGACAAAGAAATATTTTGTTCCTAGGGGAGATGTTGGAGGAGCTAGTTGGTCAGACAACTAGTCGAGTTAACTAACTAATCAGAGATTAGGCCGGTCTCCAAATATTGTGTTGGCTGACCAAACCGACAAGTAGTTACTCATAATTGTTTTGTAAATCATATATAATAGGTTGTTGAGCCAATGTAGAACTTGGTTCAGTTTTGTATATGTATGGACCCTCATGTGATTCTATAATATAATCTATTATTCCATTACCTATTCTTGTCTCTTGTATTTCTATGTTTATATGATTCTTCATGTGTATTTTTGGTAACCTTATGTGATTTGTGAGATTACAACAGGTACAAAGATGTCAGGTAAGAATATTATTATCAAGACTATGATGGATCTTCTACTACGGACAATTTTATTTACTATGAAGAGGGTGGTAGGGATTCAAGGACCCCATCAGGCATCCCGTGCACATTTTTTGTATGCCCTGGAGGCCATGGCACCTACTGTTTATAACTGGGCCGAAGCACTATTACCTGTATTCAAGGATCAATTGACAAAATTTTGGCAAGGAGAGTTGAAACAGTTCGGGTATGGGAGCATCTTAGCATGATTATTTTTTGAGAGGGTGCCTCTTATGAGACTCCAGGTAGTATTTACAGATCTCAGGTCTCGAGATCCCCATATGCTGAGGTGGGTGGAGATTATGGCTCGCACATGAGGTGGTGGGGCCAAAGTGAAGTTTGAGGCTACATTTTTCCAATTTCCAAGTGATCACATCCTTATGATTGAGGATTATGCATATGCAGGGACTAAATTCATAGGTGATCATGACCTCCCACTACCACCTGGCGCATAGTGGGGTGACATAGGTAAGAAGCAATACTTAATATGTTGAGTGTGTTTTTACATTTTTCATGTTCTATAATTTTTATGTATGATAACAAGACCTAAATGTTTTACATGAAGATGTTGGTGATGCATGGACTAGAGGATCTTCTCCGATGGATAGGTGAGCATGAGCTCATTTTGTTCATTGAGGTGATGATGAGCTCAAAGAGATAGAGAAGAACCTAGTTTGGCTAACCCTAGATATCCTTGATGATTATATTGATGGCCTCCCTAGGGGGTTTCAGAGACATACTGCAGGAGTATCAGGACATTTCAGTCGCTTTCTATGTAAGGTAACAAGGGCCATTATGTGCTACCACGAGCACCATTAGAGTGTTCTGCATGATGTATCCCTGAAAGATTAGCTAACTTCAAGATTTTTGTATAATTTTGTATTCCTGAAATCCATAGTGCTTCAAATGATGTCTCGTGATCATATTTTTGTAAAAAACACTTTTTACACACACACACACACACACACACACACATGTAGGAACATGTAGAAAAGGAATGGTTCATTGCATCCTTCAAGGAGGCAATCTCTTTCTTTGAACTTCCTGTAATCAGAAGGTCATATACATAGGGAACAATAATCATTAAAGAAACATGATCATATTCAAATATACATTAGGATCAGACTTGCATCGAACAAAACTCAGTGACAATAGAAATCCATCAATCTTGGCATACCAAGCCTTGGGGGATTGTTTAAGCCCATACAATGATTTCTTCAACCTGCACACTAAAGATGGATTAGATACAAAACCTTATAATTTCTACATGTAAATATCTTCAGTCATATCTCCATTCACAAAGGCACACTTTACATCCATGTGATGTACCTCCCACTGATTCGAAGCTGCAATGGGTAGGGAAAGCCTTATGGATTCGATCTTTGCCATTGGTGAAAAGGTATCATTGTAGTCAATACCATGTACCTGAGAGTATCCATTGGCTACCAATATCACCTTATATTTCAAAGGTCAACCATCAGCAGCAAACTTATTTTTGAAGGCCCACTTACACTTCACTAGCTTCCTCCCTGGGGGAAGATCAACCAATTCCCATGTGTTGTTCTTTTGGAACGAGAAGAATTATTCTTTCATGGATGTTTTCCATATTGGATCATGTGATGCATATTCATATGTATGTGGATCAGAATCTATCATCAAATAACACTTCACAGCAAATATAGGATCTTTCACACAAAGAGCACTCTCAAATTGAGATCTAGTCTTCCTAGTGTCATTAGGATTTCCAGCTAGTTCCCCACCTGCATGAATGGTCCTTGATTCCCAATTTGGTATTATAGGGCTGTTAGGATATGCAATTAATTCATAATTATCTTACATATCATAATCAGTGAACTCATTAGTCTCTTCACTTACAATCAATGGGTCTGGTGGTGAAGAGGACTCTCCAACTTCAAGTGCTGCTAAAGGCTCTTCTTCGAACTAAACACTTCTTTCAATGAAAGCTTTGTTTGTGCTCAAGTTGATCAGCTTGTACCCTTTTGAATCTTCAAAATACCTAACAAATAGGCACTCTTGGATTTTGGGTTTCAAAGCCTTCCTCTTTTCAGTTGGAATTCTAGCCCAAGCCTTTGAGCCAAAAAATCGTGAAATGGGTCACATCTTGCTTGTGCCCACTCCAAGATTCGAAAGGAGTAATGACATCAAGCTGATTATGTGGAACCCTATTATGGATATAGGATGCACACTTTATAACTTCAGCCCAAAAATTTGGTGGCAAATTTTTAGCCTCCATCATACAAGTTTCCATCTCCTTCAATGATCTGTTCTTCCTATCAACAACACCATTTTGATGTGGTGTGTAAGAGATAGAACGCTACATTTGGATACTTGGATCTTCTCAATATTGGATGAAACTCAGACTTGACATAATCACCACCATTTTCAGGTCTAAGGATCTTGAGTTTCCTCCTAGAATGGTTTTCAACCAAGGCTCTAAAGACTTTGAAGAGTTCAAAAACTTCATACTTATGCTTTAAGAAGTGAACCCAACAATACCTGGAAAATTCATCTATGAAGGTGAGTGCATATTTTGCTTGAATCATGGACATATGAGGGAATGGACTAGAAATGTCACTATGGATCAACTCAATAGGTGCAGAGGTTCTCTCATGACTAGCTCTCTCATACTTGTGCTCTGGGTGTTTTCCTAGGATACAACCTTGACAGACTCCCTTAGAAAACTTGTTCTTTGGTAACCCTATGACCATGTATTTTTCACTCAAATAAAAAAGATACTTGTATTTAAGATGGAAAAATATTTCATGTTAAATATTGCTTACTTCATTAGTATGATTAAGAAGAGAAGAGGGGTTTGAGTAGGGTAGAAAATGGGAAAACTTCTATACCTTTGAAATGTGATCAACAACACCTTTTTCTATGAATTTACCATTCGAAATATCAATGATTTCAAATTCATTGGGGGAGAATATAAATTTATTTGGAGACCCAGTGTGATTCATATGATACAAAGATAAGACATTAGAGGCAATACCTAGAACATACAACACATTATTGAATTTACCATGGTCAAGATCAATCCTACCCTTTCCCATACTGCCAGTCAGAGAGTTATCTCCCAAAACTATTGGTGGACCTTTCAACATGTCAATAGTAGAGAAGATCTCTTTTATCGAAACCACATGTATGGAAGCTCTAGAATAAATGATGAAAATAGGTGATATTGAGGTGCCAATGACCAAGGCATGTACTCTCTCCTTGTCTTTTGAATTTGATCCTCCTTCCCTCTTCTTTGAGAAATCAGGAAGGGAGATGTTGTTCTTCTCCACGAGTTGGGTCAACATGTCTATCTAATTTTTCATACAAGATCTCTTAGGATGATAGCCCTTAATATAGTATGCACACTTTCTCATTTCGCCTTTGTTCTTCTTCTTCTGGGGTTTCTTATTGGATCCTGAGGAATCCTCTTGAGACTTTTCCTTGTCTTTCTTTTGCTCATGTGGATTTTTATCTTTTTTCTTTATTTTTGAATCCAACTTCGAATCTACAACAACAAAATATTGGTATTTGGAAGGTTTTATGGTGCCCATCATCACCAATTTATCTTGTTCCTAAGTGAAGGACTCCATGAACTCAACAAGCTTAGGCATCTTCCAGGTTCGAGCTATCAATTTAGTGGCATAGAAGGTAAAAAAAAATACTAAATAGTCAGGACCAAGATTTGAGATAATGGTCAAAACTACTTTTTCCTCCTTCTTTTCAATCCCACATTGTTTTAACTACAAAACAAGGGCCTTAAACTTGGTAAAATAGAGTTGAAATGATTCAAAGCTACTGGGATTGAAGGAGATCAATTGATTCTCGATTTGATGTCCTCTCATATCATATGCCTTTCCAAAAATATCTTCAATCTTATCCAACACCTCATTAGGATATGTAAATGAATCAAGATGGAAGAGGAGGTCTCTTGAAATACTCAAATACAAAAGACCATATGACTCATCCCTCCTATTGTTCCATTTGATTTTATTTGCAGCTACCTTGGGCTCTGCCTCAGTATCCATGGGAACCATATAGAGAAATTTCTCTCTCAAAAATATCTCCATCTCAGCTTTCCATTTGAAGAAATTGAATGGATTCAATATGATCCTTTGAGATTGGTCCTTTATGTCTTAAAGCAAATCTAAAGCAAGGCATCTTTCAAAAAAAGCAGATATGCTCTTTAAGGAACAAGGAAAAAATCAGACATGCTAAATATGTTTCCGGGATGATTCTAAAGCACTCCATGACCCAGCTTATCAAGTATTGACTTCTAGGAACATGTAGAAGTCAACTAGCATAGAGAGGGAATCTAGGATTATAGGAATACGACAAAAATTATTTAATTAATGTCAAATATGGGTAACTATGGGTTGATTATTTTAACAATGCAGCATCAACAAAGCCATATAAATACATCCAATCTTCATAACCAAAACATGGTATGAACAGTATGGACATCAACTCAAAACCATATTGAAAATAACAAAACACACTGGAAACCAAATATTCATATATACAAGGTACCATACATAAATTAATTAATCATAGTACCTCTTCAGGTACAACCCATTGCGAGGTTTCTTGAATGGTATCCCCTCATAATATACAAGTTCATAATCCCCCTTCTCTAAGATATTACTGGCGATAAAGGGACCGTAACACATGTATTCGAACTTTCCCTTCCCTAGTCTATTGTGTCTCTTATCGTAAGTGAGGAATATATCACCTTCATTGAAGACATGAGGTTGGGAAGACTTGTCATATTATTCCTTGATGCGTTTCTTATGTGCCTCATTAGCCAAGGAAACATCTCTTCTAGTTTCGTCAAGGTTAGTCAAGTACATAAATATTTATTCCTCGGCAGAAGTGTGTGGGAGAAGTTCTACTGTGAGTTTGAGTGATGAAATTTGACACTTGATAGGTAGGATGGCTTCCAGTCCATAGGCCAGCTGAAAGGGTCTGAAATCGGTTGTCATTTTCATTGAAGTTCTATAAGCCCAAAGTGCAGAAAAGAGAGTCAAGTGCCAGTTGGATTTATGATCTCCAACCATCCTATGGAGCATTATTTTTAAAACTTTGTTAATGGACTCAACTAGACCATTATCCTACGGGTAATAAGGAGTTGAGTTTTCATGATGAAACCCCAGCTTAGCACTAAGCTCATCCATCATATGATTCCAAAAATGAGATTTGTGGTCAGTGACTATAGCTTGCGGGACTCCAAAATAGCTATCACATGATTAAATAAAAATAGGGTGGCAGTCTTACCATCCTCTATATATGTAGGAAATGCCTCATCCCATTTTGTGAAATAATCTATGATGATGTAACCATGCCCCCCGACTAAGGTAGGATTACAATGCATAAAATCAATTCCCTATTTGGAAAAAGGGACAACTACAATGATGGAGTGTAAAGGAGAAGGGTGGGTGCTCTTTTTAGGATAAAAGTGTTGATAGGGTGGGCATCTCTTAACTACCTCGTGACAATATTTGAAGATTGAAGGCCAAAAATAGCTAGCACGAAGAATTTTCTAGGCTATAGACATCCCAGAAAGATGACCACCACATGCTCCAGAGTGGAAATCATTCAAAACCCTTTCATCCTCTTCATGTGTAAGGAATCATTGAAGGATAGAATCAATTCCATGTCGGTACAAGGTATCATTTAGAATGAGGTAGTACTTTGCATGGTGATGGATACGACGACGATCATCATGGGATGTGTTAGGCTAAAATATTTGGGTCTCTAGATAGAGATCAAATATCCATACCATGAATCAGTTGTGCTTATTAAGAAAAAGAATTCATCTGGAAATGAATCATTGGGATCAAATTTTGTCAAAGCACAGGGAAGATCACACATCAACTCCACAAAAACCAAGGACTTTTTTGAAGTAGCCTTGGTGAACTCAAGATCAAATTCTTGTAGGATAATGATCCAATTGGAATATCCCCCCCCCCCCCAACACCTGACGGGTCAGAATGTAATACCTAGGGTTTTGATCTTATAGTATAGTTGTGGTACGAAGCAAAATATAGTGATGAAATATTTGAATAGAAATGACCGTTGCCAATGTTAACTTCTCCACATGTGAGTAATGGGTTTCAAAATCAATGAGATTCTTACTCATGTAATATATCATGTGTTCTTGGCTGTCGTGATTGTCCTGTGCTATAACCATTCCAATGGTAGTAGTGGAGGAAGCAACATACAAGAGAAAATACTTTGAATAATCTAGCAGGGTGTATCATAGGTGAATGGGTTAGAGCATGCTTCAGATTATTAAAGGATCACTGGGCTTGGTCATCCGAGAAGAACAAAGTGTCCTTCTTTAGGAGACACATATAATTGTGTGTTTTCTCGGTGAAATTGAACACGAAACGATGAAGAAATTTTTCCTTCCCTTACAAACTTTGGAGTTGAGTAAGGTTCGTTGGGGTAGGTAAGGCCATGATAGCAGAAATTTTAAGAGGATCAATCCAGATTCCATCTTTAGAAACCATGAAGCTAAGAAGACGCATAGTCTCAACACAAAAGACAAATTTGTATGGATTTAGCTATATATTATAATGACGACACCTAAGGAAAATGTCTCTAAGGTGCCTAATATGGTCCTCCCATTGTTACGAATGAGCAGGGAGATCGTCAAGGTACGGTTCCACAATGTGCTTTATATCATGGAAGGCATAGGACATGGCTCGTTGGAATGTAGCTCTGGCATTCTTGTTGTACAGGACTATGCACCTAATAACCTAAGTTCTGGGGGTTACCAACATACTCGATTACTTGCAGACAATTGACTTCTAAAGTATAGAATAAGAAATAGGAATATTGAAAAGACTTACTTGTTAAATGAAGGTCGATCCTCACTAATCTTCTTCTTCTCTGTTCCACTTTCAAAGTCCTCAGGATTGTTCCTCTTTCACCTGTCAAGAAAACACTTTTCCAGATACAAGATGATTCATATATGTATAAGCAGGTTAGATAAATCACATATAAGATGCATAAGCATACAAATTTATCAAACCAATACACATGAAACACATATGGAAGAAGTAATCTCTTTATTATCAATAATGGAAAGAGTTAAGGTTACAACCCAGCGTCTGAGACAAGGACTCCTCTGCAACCAAAGGATTCTGAGTTCCACTGCTCCAAAGACTTCTGTATAAACTCCACCAGCATAAATTTTCTCTCCAAGTGTAAGTCCCCAACACCCTCCCCAAGGCCTGTATTTATATGGGTGAAATAAGGCAGTTCTCAAAGGTTGGGGAAGTTTTAGCAGTTAAAGAAATTAAGTTAAATGAGTTAAATAATCTCCCATTAGCGCGAGGGTTTTTATGTTTTAATTTTGAGACACATTCGCGGGTCTATAGTAGAGAAACCCACGAATGATTCACAACCATGTATAAGCGCAACCCACGAATACATGGATTTGTGACTTGCTACAAAGGAGACTCGCGAGTGATGCGTGAGTTGTATATAAGGATAGTCGCGGATACATATTAACATAAGTAAATGACAAAGTAACTAGGTGGATGGTGAAAGAATGTATTTCATGACAAGCCAAGCTATAGTGTTTTGGGGAAACCTCTATCCATAAGTGTCCTTTTGTGTGCCAACATGAGGGATGTCGGCACTCGGACAGAGAGGTACCATTCAGGTGTATAACAGATGCCCCCTAATGTGTGAGGTCAGAGGGGAACGATGGCCGAAATACATTATAAAATTTATCTTTGGAGAACTCAGAAATCCAATGGAGCAGAGAGAGTACCTGAAACAAAACATAGTAATGTCATATACAAAGTTACATCTGAGGATGCTATGTTCAATTTACTGGAACATTAGCTCCTTTACAATATTTTATTACATCATATGATACGGGTATAGAACCACGTATATTACAAAGGTGGATTGAAGCCACAATATACAATAACGATGAGTCTTCAAAGATCTGGAATCTATGTAGAGAGATCGAACATAATCTTGCACAACTTAGTCCATATGTGATAGACTAAGGTCTTCATAAAAGATCCCAAAGAACCAGTACAATCCAAGCCATGTGAATAAGGGTAAGCTGAAGTCGAACATGGAGAGGATTCAACAGTTTGTCAACCAATAGGTGATAATTGACAACTGAAGCAAAGGAGTTCACCAATGATAAAAGTGAATCCAGAGGTACTATCATCAAAACTCTAGGTCTTCTTCATCAGGAAGTGCTGAAATGAAACCATGCTGTGATAAGGAAGGCAACAGATCCTCCAACGGATCACAAGAGTGACTAGGAACTGGGCAAAAGAAGGGAGACACAAATAGATAACAGATATAACAATGATGGGATCAGGTTATAGATCAGACATTGGGTAAAGTCCTTGAACAGTGAGCACAACATAGAGATGACCCAAGGCAGCATACAATGGATAGATAGAACAACTAGACTTATCTGTCATGTAGGAGACATGATTAGATTCCCCAGGAAAAATATGGTGCTGGAGTGGAGAGAAAGAGAACATGAAATAATGGATCATGCGGCACTCCAAAGCGCGCCCACAATACATGCATTGAGGACTTGTGGGCTACTGAATTTCTTTTGTACATCGCCCATGTGGGAAAATGTCCGCTTACTGGAATTCATGGTCAATTACTGGGATCATGACATGGGGATGTTCAATCTTCAAGGTGAGACCTTAGAGCTTACCGTATAGGATATCTATTTCATAATCAGGTTATCACAACGGGGGGCACCGATGAACTTGGAAGGCACTGTCAGGGGCGAGGACCCCTTGAGTGTCCAAAATTATGTTGACATGTTATGTACATTAGGCACACAAAAGAAGGGCAGCAGTGTTATAGTTGCAGACATCCAGGATTTCACACTTTAGTTACTAGCTAGTACTATTGTGAGAGCTTTAGGATCATCAGGGTTGCATATGGCCACCACGAATCAAATGAGGGTGGCAGTTGATTGCTTTAGAGGTGCCCTCTATGATTGGTGCTCGGGAGTGCTCCCCATCATGAAGAGGCCACTATCCAACTGTAGGAGAGGAAGACACAAGTTTTTTGGCTATGCCAGCATACTAGTAGCGTTCTTCTTCAAGAGGGTACCAGCTATGAGCCCTGCGATACCATTATAGGTCATACATCCACGGCAGCCGAGGCAGAGCCAGTGGGGAGACATATTCCTCTGGCAAGGAGGAGGAGACATAGTACATAGCGTCTACGATGATGACTTTTATATATGGTGGGAACAACAGCTGCCGGCGTTGGAGCAGTTTCCCTACGCTGGGATGGATTTCCGTGGTGATCCCGACCTTGTCCTCCCTCTAGGAGGAATATGGGGCGAGATGGGTAAGTGATTTTTTAATTTTTTATCATTTTCAATTTTTTATGAATTTTTCAAATGATAGTGATATACATATGTACAAGTCTTATTCCGATTTATGTGTCAAAATGAAGATATTGGACCAGTCCGCCCTGAAGGGCACCCCCGCATGTTCGTGCGTCCAGTTGTAGGAGGAGACCCAGGATTGGTTTGGGTACTAGAGGGGAAGCTGGCCAGGATGACCTAGTGGGTACATACGATACAGATTCAGCACATACCTACAGCCATGCAGGATTTTGTAGTAGGGGTTCCACCGATTTGGCTACGACTGTTCAGGCGAGTAGCTAGAGCAGTACTTGTATACAGGGATGCGGTGGAGGCTGCCGAGGCCAAGGAGGCTGAGGAAGCTAGGGTGCCTAGAGATCATGGGGACCAAGGTGGTCCCAGTGGCCAGGGTGGTCAGGCATAGTTCTAGGTCATTTTGATGGATGATGATCCACATTTTGTATATTTTGTATATGACAGGATCTGCGGATCAGACTCGATCTATCTACAGACAGATATTTTACATATATATATATATATTGGTTGTCGGCTTATTTACAAGTGTTCTTTACATGTTTGCTATATATTTTATGAAATGTGTGTGAGATGCCAATCCAAAATATAATTAGCATATGCATTAGTCAATGAATTTTGGTTACATGGATAATGATTGAAAGTAATAACTTCAAAATGTCTTTCCAATGAACGAATTTGCATAAACTGACGTAACAAGATAGGATTTCGTACCTGATAAGCTCTATTGAGCTGGGAAACTACCAACTGAGAATCCAAACAGACTTCAAGCTGGGTAATGCCACGTGACAAATTATCCCATAGGAGCTCAATAACTGCCCTATACTCAGCAACATTATTAGAAGCAGGACCAAGACAAGCGCCACCTGCGGCAACAAGCTGTCCTGTGGGAGAATAGATAACCCATACTGCCGAAGCTAGGTTACGAGTGTGATGACTGGCGCCATCAGCGAAACCTACATACATTTTGGAAGACATCTGCAAAAACTAGAAGATAATATATAAAAAACAAAACTGAAAACCTAATGTACATAAAAATACATACACTAAAATACAAAAAAAATTGCTAAGCCTAAGCATAGTACTTCTTCAGGTAGAGCCCATTTCTAGGCTCAGGCTGCTTATTCCCATCATAATCCACTAATTAATATGTGCCTTTACTCAATACTTTCGACACAATATAGGGTCCTAACCACATAGCCTTGAATTTTCCTGCCCCTAAGGGTTCTTTATATTGCTCCAAAAGCAAGACAAGTTCCCCTTCAGAGAAAACCCTAGGTTTGACCGTTTTATCATATTGAGATTTAACCCTATTTTTATGAGCCTGATTGGCAGTCAACGCATCTCTATGTTGCTCATCAAGGTGTTCTAGGTGTACTAGACGTTCTTCAAGCTCATTCGTATCAGGTAACACATGAATGGCTATCTGCAAAGACAGGATTTCGCATTCAATCGGAGTAACTGCTTCCACCCCGTGAACGAGTTGGAAAGGTGAATAACCCATGGCAGTCTTAACATTAGTTCTGTAAGACCAAAGAGTAGGATATAACATGATGTGCCAATTGGAGCGGGCTGCATCAATTTTCCGTTTAAGGATAGTTTTCAAAGTCTTGTTTACAGCTTCAACCTGACCATTTGCTTGCGAATAGTATGGAGAAGAGTGTTCTTGTCTAAATCCGAGCATTGTAGTCAGTTCCGTCATCATATTATTTTAAAAATGACTATCATGGTTAGTGACAATCACTTTGGGAATACCAAACCTTGCAATAATTTGATTGAAAACAAAGAAAGCTGTTGTTTCCCCGTTGTCTTTGAAAGTAGGCATTGCCTCTGCCCATTTTGTAAAATAGTCAACAGCGACAATGATGTATTTGTGCCCCCCATCCGAGACTGGGTTGCATGTCATGTAGTCAATCCCCCATTTCATGAAGGGTCCTACCGAGACAACAGGAAATAACGGAGCAGGATGCAACCGCATTTTTCTGGTGTAGAGCTGACATGGATGACAGCGCTTCATGGCTTCCACACAATCTTTAAAGATCGTGGACCAGAAATAACCAGCACGCAATATCTTCTGGGCCGTTGCTAACCCAGATAAATGACCCCCACATGCTCCACTATGGGAATCATTTAGGACAATCTCCGCTTCCTCATGAGTAAGGCAGCGATGCAAGACGGAATCTACCCCTCGTCGATATAATGTATCTCCTATAATGTTGTAGTTCTTGGCATGAAGGCGTAACTTATGTCATTCTTCCCTAGAGTAAGTGGCAGGATACTTCAAAGTCTGGAGATATATAAGAATATCCCCGTACCAAGGATCAGAGGTGGATATAAGGAAGATGTGCTCATCTAGAAATGAGTCATCTTTGACCACTACATTCTCTTATGTAGGAAATTCTGCTATTAGCTCAGCAAAAACTAAGGACTTTTTAGACTTAGCGGATTGAAAATCCAAGTCAAACTCCTAAAGAATGACTATCCACTTGTTGAATTTCCCCCCAACAATCCATCGGGATAAAACATATTGGATCGGATTCACATCCGCCACTACCGTGGTGGTCCTCAGTAAAATGTAGTGGCACAACCTCTGCACAGCATAAACAGCTGCCAAGGATAACTTCTCAATGTGGGAGTATCTAAGCTCAGGTCCGGCCAAAGCACGGCTAAGATAATAAATGACATGCTCAATGAGCTTATCATCCTCCTGGACTATCACTACCCCAATGGTCGACTCTGACGCGTCAAGATATAATATAAAATCCCTAGAATAATCTGGTGGACGTAATAAAGGAGCCGACAGCAAAGCTTTTTTCAATGCCTCGAACGCAAGTTGTGCGGTTTCATCCCATTCAAAAGGAGTGTCTTGTTTGAGCAAGTGCATGAAACCTTTAGTGATCTTGGCATAATTAACGATAAAACATCAAAGAAAGTTGGACTTTCCTTGCAGGCTTTGAAGTTGCCTGAGAGAATGAGGAGGAGGAAGATTTACAATGGCCTCGACTTTTAATGGATCCACCTGGATGCCTCTACTAGATACGATGAATCCAAGTAATCTACCTGACTCAACATAGAAAACACACTTGTGGGGATTCAAGCAAATTTTATAGTATCTGCATCTTTCAAAGATTAACCTCAAATGATCCGGATGTTGGACCCTCTTGCGAGAATGTGCAGGCAAATCATCAAGGTACGGTTCGACAGTGGATTTTATGTCGTGAAAATAAAAGTTCATGGCTCGTTGAAAGGTATCCCCAGCATTTTTCAATCCAAAGGGCATTTTTCTATACGCAAATGTACCCCAAGGGCAAATGAAAGAATTTTTATGTTGGTCTTCTGGTTTGATTTGGATTTGATTGTAGCCGGAGAAACCATCCATAAACGAGAACACCTCACTCCCCGCACATGCATCTATGATCTGGTCAATGAATGGTGTGGGGTAATTGTCCTTAGGATAGGCTTTATTGAGATCTCTAAATTCCATACAAACGTGAATAGTCCCTTGCTTTTTATCAACGGGAACAGGGTTTGATACCCATTCAGTCAAAGCTATGGGATATATAAAACTAGCTTTCAAGAGCTTTTCAACTTCTGCCTTCACAGCCGCCGCTTTACGCGGGTTCACGGGTCTTAATTTCTGTCTAATCGGCTTGGCATCAGGATAGGTTCGGATTTCATGTTGGACAATAGATGGATCAATGCCTGGAATCTCCTCATATGACCATGCAAAGATATCACGGAATTCCTTAAAAAGGGTAGTGTAGATGGCAATCTCCTCCGAAGAGCAGTTTGCACCTATATAGATGTTTTCCACGACATCTGGTTTCACAGAGATATTGATGGGTATAGTGGCAGAAATTTTTGTCATATTCCCCTCAGCAAAGACCCCTTCCCTAGGAAAAGGGTTGATAGGTACCTCAATATCATCTGACAGTCTCACTTTAAACTCTTGGTTTTCTATCTTGCTTAGATCTGGAAGGAAATAGGATTGGTGATTAAGATCCTCACAAATCTTATCACGTCCACTCATAGCTTCCAGAATAGCTTCATCGGAAGGTAAAACGGTATCTAAGCAATCTATGGAATGTGAAGAGTTTTCTGCCCATGCAGGAAAATAGACTTCTTCTAGATCATCTGAGACTGATAGAGGATCTGGAATGGGATCAGCAACAGCTTCAGTGATGGCTTGATAAGCTACCTCTACTGCTGATAAGGGCACTTCTGGTTCATGGGGAGTTGGGAGGACCCAAGGATCAATCCTATCGCCAACCGTAGCGATGGACTTCCCCACAGTAGTAGAACCAATGTAATTCACTGGGGCTGGAAGGTCAAATGTGCCCATCAATGATGCGTACATTCCAGCTCCCAAGCTCTGTGCAGCAGGTTTGGCCTGATCAACCAATGGCACAGCGGATTCCTTAGACTCTAAATGGCCTTTTCCGATAAAATCAAGTTGGTAAACAGTAACCAACTTTCCCTCATGTGGAAAAATCACTACACGAAGAACAACCGATGCAACAACAGACATTGTATAAGTCCAATTCCTTCCCAGAAGCAAATTGTAGTCCAAAGGGGCATCAATCACTTCAACTTCAACAGACACTGCTTTGCCTGCTAACTTAATCTAAAAAGCTGGCAGGATACCATGAGGATGAAAGGATCTTCCATTGAAAGTAGTAAGTAAAGTGTTTGATGGGACCAGATCTGGGGATCCAAGAGCTTTCCAGCAGGCCAGGGACATAACACATGTAGAAGCTCCCTCATCAACAACTGCCCTTCCAATGGTCTTACCACCATGGATGACATCTATTGATAGGGCTACATGGTAAGGAAGGCGAATTTTGACATCAGACAAATTGAATTTCTCCATGAGACTCGAAGAATCCATGCTACCTAAAGCTACTAAGAGAGCATCCCACTGGGAAGGACAACTCTATAACACCTCTAAAGCTAACATTGCACACGGGGTTTGAGCTAAATATTCAACCACATAGTAGTTTGAAGCATCCCTAGCATTGGGGTTATGCAAGGTCTTCTTGAAAACACCTTTCGGTATCTTCGGCATAGTTTCGGCTGGTTTCTCTATTATGAGAGGGTTGGAAGTTTCAACTATAGATTTACCCTTCTCAGAAGTCTTAGTTTCATAGTTTTTGTTCCTGGTTTGCAACAAAGTCGAAGATCGAACCATGTTGATATAATTAGGGTCAGGGGCAATTTGAGTGCCCCCCTGCTACAATAGAAGCTGAAGCTGAGTTATGACCTTGGGGAAATGGGTCTTTCAGGACAGCCGGTTATTAAGCTTTGAGCAGCGTCTGGGCTTGATCCATAAGGGGACAAAGGTGAGTAAGGTGGTCCTCTTGGCACAACTTACAAGGGAACTTAACCTTCTTCTTTTCTTTTTCCCCCCCATCAGCATTGTTCGCGGGCTTTGGCTTGTTTTGGTTTCCCTCTCCTTTCTTACCTTTCTTTTTCTTCCCGTCGGGCTGCTGATTGCCCTTCTGATAGGTTTGAGCAAAGACATTTGCATTCTGGGGAGAGGGTTCAGCCTTTGTTTCCTCTGTCGTAGACTGTTTTACAGACAACTGGTGAATTTGCTTAGTTAAAGACTCTACGGTGGGAGAATTGACAGACCCAACCACACCATCGGCATGGGGTCCAGGCTTAGGCTTCTCCGCCTCATGCGAAGGCCTCGGTGCCTTAGGGATGATCTCATACAAGATCCCAGACTGTGAGTAAATCAAGTCTAACTGTTGGGCCCTGAGTATGGCTTCTTCTTCGTTCGTTACTCCTGATGTGGAAACATCCTTAGATATGTATGGCAACAGTGATTTAAGGAACCATTCTAATAGAAAATCAGGAGGAATGGTGGCTTTTATAAGGCTCTTTCGCCTCCTCCACTCTTGGATATGATCTAAGATGTGGGTAGCCTTGTTTTGTCTAAAAGTAGACAACAAGTCCGTTCCGAAATCGAATCGAACCGGAAGCTGAAAGTGGCTAAGGAAAGCACTAGCCAAATCCCAGTAACTACTAAAGGCAGCAGAAGGCAATTCAATATACCATTTTGCAACCGTACCTGTCAAGGTCCTCTGGAATAGCCTCAATCTAATTGAATCCTCATTCAACGAATTGGAAGAACAACATAAGTGAAAAGTGGTGGCATGTGCCCCAGGATCTTCACTAGTTTTACCTTCGAACTTAGGGATGTCCGATGGCAATTTGGTGGGAACAGGTGGCCACAAGGGGTCATGCCTCACCAGGTCATTCATCAATTTTGACAAGTCTGGCAAGTTTAAAGTTGCCAGGAAAGGAAGTTTGGGCCTAACCGGGGTAGCAAATGTGCCAACTTGGGGATTTGAGGGACCTACCCCCGAATTCCCATGGGTAAAAGTGGCGTTGCCCCCATCCACCGGTTGTGAAGTGGGAAGGTTGCTTTGAAATGGATTCCATCCGTAAGCCACAAGATTTTGTGTGGGAGGTGCAGTGTAAGTGGTTCGGGCCGTCCCCATAGAAGCAGGGGTCTGAAAGACTGGAGCAGGTATCCCTCCACTAAACAATGAAAAGGGAGAGCTCGTGTATGGGACCGAAATAGGGGTTTGGAAGATCTTCCCATAAGAGGTGTTGCTCCCAAACTGCACTCCTACATATGAAGGAGATGGACCTACGTATGGACTAGATGGGGGAATGTGCCCCCCATTCCAAGGAAATCCCTGGACATAAGCCGAGGATCCTACCAAACCGCTCTGAGTAGTGTAAGGAAAGGAAGAAGGAATGGTAGGTATAATGGGGATCCTAGCAACCATGTTACCAGAAGTACCTCCTATGTTGGAGTGAACCGGTGGTTGAACCACCCGGCTGACTGGAGTTAAAGGTGTAGAAGGAAAACTAGATCTAGGGGCACTAACTGGGGGAGGTAGTACCCCTTCAACCAGAAGGGTTGAGGTAAACACAAAAGAAATTTCTTCCGCAGAAGACATGAATCTACTCACAGGGACACCTAGCTCTGGTGAATCAAATGGTCTAACCTGCATGATCACAGGATCATTCGAATCAGTCAAGGGGGAGTTAAAATTTCTTGCAAACTCGTCAGTCTGCAATTCTTCTATCTTGAATGTATCAAGATTAAAGCACTTAGCAATGAGTTCTGGTTCACCAAGAGCCTCACTTATTCCTACAGGTTCAAATGAACCCTCTGTGTCTAATCTCCACCTTTGAGGTAAAGGTGGAGGCTCCAATGAAGTGATAGGAGGAAGGTTTCTCAACCTTCTTGACCTTCTAACAGGTTGGTCCTCCAGAGTTAAAAATTTGACTAATCACACCCTAAGGCCAACTAAACACAGGAAAAACCATAGAGAATACACTAAAAAGTTCCTAGAGTCTCAAGCAATCAAACCAGGGTAAAAGATATGCTTTCTCGAAGAAAGCTGATGAATGATTACTTGGCATCCTTGAGGTGGTTCTTAGGCACAAGCAGAGGAATCACCCACTGCCCTCCTACACTTTCCACAACGGTTACCTTCCAAGCTCGTTCAAGGTGAACCAGAAATAGCCTTTTGATTTACCTAGGTATGAACCCTAAAGGACAAGAGACTAAAGGCTACCTTGGCAATACCAGCCATCTGGGGGGACAGTCGTCATCCGAACTCGTATGCATGGGCAGGGTAGCTGAGCCCAAAACTCTGTCTAGGACAGAATCCCCATATGCGTAAAAGTCCTGGGTTACATTTTGACAAGGATTCGGAGGGTTATCTCCTCTGTCCAAGCCTCCACGTGGCCTAGTGCTTAACTCCTGTTTGAGAGGAGCTTCCCAGATATAGTGATACAGTCAAGGATTTCCCTAAATAAAGGTCCGCTATGTCTGAGTTTATAGCTTGTGGGAAGTTTACACTTCCTATCCCACAAGTCTAGCCTAAGCTAGTAGGTGAAAGGCCCCTATAAAACAAAACTTACTAGTAAATTTTAATTTATGCGTTTATTTTAAAGGGCTGTTCTTTACTCAAGAGGAAATGGAATGGTATACTGTATGATGTTTTGACTCAAACAAGAAATAAATGAAAGTAAAGGTGCATTCAAAGAAAAATTGTCATTATAAAAACAAACTTCTTTTTTGTTTTGCAAATATGTATTGATGAATTGAAAGCAACGATGAAGGAAACTAAGCCTATGTTTTTGTAGTTTTTGATATAATATTTTTAAATTGAAATAAACACTACTTATGCAAAAATCACAATGCAAAAGCTTTAACTATGTTTTCTTTTCACTTTTAAAAATAATCAAAACTCTACTAAGCATCTACAATGCACTATGCTTGAGAAAACTTGACGCTTATAAACTGTATAAAAGTAACAAACTGAAACAAACAGGCTGACAGGACCCAAAAGACCACCAAAAAAGGGAGGCTAGGAACCCTAGCTTGGGTGCAAACAAAGAAAAAGAATCAATGCAGACTTACAAAGGCAAGTGACAACCAGCCACTGTCAAAAGACAGACTGGAAAAACTAAGCCCAAGACCCTAATCACTGATCTGGACTATGACACTTTAACCCACAACCCAAACAGGACAAAAACACTTCAGTATGCAAGCAGTAAATAAACCAAGCAAAAAGACTCAAGAGCTTCTGAAAAAGCAAAGAAATGTGATCACCAACAGTATTCAGACCCACTACACAACATTCTTAAAGAAAGACCACTCAAAAAAAAGGGACCAAACAAAGAAAAGAACAAGCAAAATTTATCTTAAAAATCCCCACTTCCAGGAGTATTCGTGACTGTCACTAAGAGCAAATCGCGAGTGACTCGCGACTGTCTAGTATAACAACCCGCGAATGCACAGTAGTATTCGCGACTATCTATAAATACAACCCACGAATGGGTATAAATTTTTTCTCAAAAAATCAAGAAAAACCCAATAATTTCAAATGTTGAAGCAAGTATTGAAACAGGATAACAAATCACAGACAGACTCACAAGCAAAACTGGTCAGGAGGACAGAAAACAACCTACAGTAGTCCGGGATCCCCAGCGGAGTCGCTAGTTCTGTTGTATAGGATTATGCACCTAATAACCTAAGGTTTGGGGGTTACCAACCTACTCAATTACTTGCAGACAATTGACTTCTAAAGTACAGAATAAGAAATAGGAAGATTGAAAAGACTTACTTGTTAAACGAAGGTCGATCCTCGCTAATCTTCTTCTTCTCTGTTCCACTTCCAAAGTCTTCAGGATTGTTCCTCTTTCACCTGTTAAGAAAACACTTTTCCAGATACAAGATGATTCATATATGTATAAGCAGGTTAGATAAATCACATATAAGATGCATAAGCATAAACATTTATCAAACCAATACACATGAAACACATATGGAAGAAGTAATCTCTTTATTATCAATAATGGAAAGAGTTAAGGTTACAACCCAGCATCTGAGACAAGGACTCCTATGCAACCAAAGGATTATGAGTTCCACTGCTCCAAAGACTTCTGTATAAACTCCACCAGCATAAATTTTCTCTCTAAGTGTAAGTCCCCAACACCCTCCCCAAGGCCTATATTTATATGGGTGAAATAAGGCAGTTCTCGAAGGTTGGGGAAGTTGTAGCAGTTAAAGAAATTAATTTAAATGAGTTAAGTAATCTCCCATTAGCACGAGGGTTTTTATGTTTTAATGTTGAGACACATTCTCGAGTCTGTAGTAGAGCAACCCGCGAATGATTCGCGACCATGTATAAGAGCAACCCGCGAATACATGGATTCATGACTTGCTACAAAGGAGACTCGCGAGTGATGCGCGAGTTGTATATAAGGATAGTCGTGGATACATCTCAACATGGGTAAATGACAAAGTAACTAGGTGGATGGTGAAAGAATGTATTTCATGACAAGAAAAGCTATAGTGTTTTGGGCAAACCTCTATCCATAAGTGTCCTTTTTTGTGCCAACATGAGGGATGTCGGCACTCGGATGGAGAGGTGCCATTCAGGTGTATAACAATTCTTCAAGATGAAATGTAAATTTCGATATGCAAACGCTCCCCACGAATATATAAATGTCATTTTATACTGATCAGCGGGTAAAATATCTATCTGATCATAGCTAGAAAAACCATCCATAAATGAAAAGATGACACTTCCAACATAGTTATTGATTATCTGATCGATATGTGGAGTTGGGAAATTGTCTTTAGGACAAGCTTTATTCAGGTCTTGAAAATTGATGCAGACTCTAATAGTGCCCTATTTTTTGGCCGGACGAATAATGTTAGATACCCATTCCGTCAGGTGTATGGGATAGATAAACCCCGCCTTCAGAAATTTCTCTAATTTGGATTTGATAGCTGCATCCTTCTTAGGATGTACTTGACATAATTTTTTATGAATTGGTTTTTCCATGGGATAAGTTTTAATCTCATACACAACAATAGATGGATCGATCCTAGGAAATTCTTCATAAGTCCAAGCAAAAATATCAAGGAATTCTTTGAAAAGAGCTCTAAAATATTCAATTTCCTCCATCGAGCAGTTCTGGCCTATATGAACATGCTCAATGGTTCCAAGTTTGACTGATATGTCAATTGAATTTGTCTTAGTGATGTTGCAAATATTTTCTTTGGATTCTATATTTTGCAACAATACAGGCATTTGTGGATGGGTCACAATATCAGTATTGATAAGAGAAACAAGGTCAAAACTTGTCAAACTGGAGTTGGGAAGAAAATAATATTAGTGATGGTGATATTCCCATATGGATTCAGTCACACTCATAATATCCATGATAGACTCGTCTGAAGGAAAATTCTGTGCGAGATAGTCTAGAGTGGGAGGAGAGGGTTCTAACCAGTAGGGAAAGTGGTAAGGATCCATAGCTATCAGATGAATATCATCTGGTTGGACATCAGAGGAAGATTAGACAACATCATATATCACTTCATAGGGTCCAAGAGAGGACTCAACAACTTATTTTCCTTTGGAACTATAACCAATTGTAGAAATCATGCTCATGGTTTCTAGTTTCGTACTAGGAGGGGCTGAAGGAAATACTCCCATAAGAGTTGAATATTTCAGCATACCTACCCCAATCGACTGATAAGGAGGATGGTACTAACCTAGCATAGGGATTTTATTCATGGTGGGAGAGGTAACATCCGGTGAACAAAAATTGAGTTGATCAATAATCACAATTTTTCCCAAGTGAGGAATTTGGAGAGTTCGAAAAACTGTTGATGCAACAACACTCATAGCATAAAACCAATTTCTCCCTAATAGGAGGTTGTAATATAACGGGGCATCAACCACTTCCAATTGAATGTAAAAACATTTTCCCCTAATCTTGACTGAAATACCTAGTAATAGACCATGAGGCTGGAAACCTCATCCATCGAAAGCTTTTAATGTCATAGGAGATTTTGTAATCTTAGGAGAACCAATGCCTCTCCAACAGGATATGGACCTTTCTCCCAACTACTTTAGAGGCAATTTGAAATGAAAGTTGGTCAGAAAATATGGAATTATAGTTCTCCACATTAAAATGAATTAAGTTGGTATTATCTGGGTCTAATGCCCACAAAATCATTAGCAGGTTTTTACGTTGTGTTGGACAAATTTGGAGCACCTCAAGGGTAGATATCACACAAGGTGCTTGAGCTAAATCTTCAACAACACTATAAAATTGTGCAGCACAGGAATTGGGATTAAAAACAACCTTCCTGATGGTTTCCTTAGGTGGTCATAAAATCAAATCAAGATTAGGTTTCTCGATCATGAGAGGACCATTAGACAAATATGGAGGGGAACTAGTAGATGGAACTTTCTCTCGAGAAGGATTTTTGTCCTTCTTCTCTGTAGGCTTTTCATATGATTTATTACTAGTATTTAAATTGATGGTATTCGAATACATCATCCTAATTTCTTCCATGGAACTAGAAGTACCTTGATTAGACATGTGGTCTATCAATTGTTGTTGAGATGGGAAAGGATCGGTAAGCACCGCGGGTGTGAGGTTACTTTTCAAAAATTTACTAATCACTTCACGATGAGGGCACTCCTTCGTGAAGTGATCATCCCCACATAATAAGAAAGGGTGCTTAGATTTTCTTTTCCATTTGTTATCATTCTATATGGCTACAGTCTTAGTATTCTCTTGTTGGTTCCCAGGTTTTTTAATTTTACCTTTTCCTTTTTTCTTACTGCCAAAGGTTTGTGTACTTTGAATAGAATTTACCTCGGCGGAAACCATAGGAGTTGAAGGAGTAGTAGAAGAAGTAATAGGTTGCTTGGAATATTTGTTTACTGATGAGGGTTGGACTGAACCAACAACCCCATCAACAGTGGCTTCTATAGGCGGCTTGGAAGGGCCCGTGCTAGGACAAGGAGCTTGAGGGAGGAGGTCATACAAAGTTTCAGATTAGCAATATACCAAGTCTAGATACTTAACATGACTAATAGACTGATTTTTAGTAACAACACCACCCATAGCCACATCTTAGGCGATAGGAGGAAATAAGCATTTAGTGAACCAATTAGCTAACAGTTGGTCTGGGATGGGAGCTTTAATAAGTCGTCTCCACCGTCTCCACTCATGGATATGGTATGAAATGTGTGTGGAAGAGTTTTGACGGAGTGAATTCAAAATATCCATACCTGTTTCATAATGAATGAGTAGCTGAAAATGTGTAAGAAAAATAGTTCCCAATGTGCTAAAATCCACAAATGAATGTTGTGGAATTTCAATCTACCTTTTCGCAGCTGTACCGGTCAAAGTGCGCTAGAAGAGTCTCAACCGAATAGACTCATCCATAAAAAAAATTAAATAAAACCATAGATGGAAATTCATGACATGATTTTTGGGATCATCTCCCTGATTTCCATCAAACTTTGGGATTTCTGATGGTAATTTAACTAGAATAGCCGGCCATGAAGGATTGTGTTGAATGGGATCATTATTCAACTTGGAGAAATAATGCAAGTCCAAAGTTGCTAGGAATGGAAGCTATCGATTAGGTTCAACATACTAGTAATATTGGTAAGGAATATGTGTACTAGTAGGACCATAAGCTAATTGATATAGTGGCTGCTGAGCTGGTTGATGGGAAGAATATCCTCCCGAAGATTCTTCTAATGGGGGAGGGCCTCCAGGAGGAGGGCCACCTGAAGGTGGTGGGAATTTAGGTGGTGGACCTACAGATGGTGGTGAACCTCCAGGTGGAGGTCCTTCATATGGTGGTTTCGTAGAAGGTGTACCTCCAGGTGGTGGAACCCCAGGATGCGGGCCTTTGGGTGGAGGTCCTCCAGGTGGTGGTCCTCCATAAGGTGGACCAATGCCAGGTGGGCCCCCACCTAGTGGACCTCCAAAAGGTGGGACACCATAATGTGGCTTTTCGACACCTCCAGTAGTAAGAATAGTCATTCCTTATATAGTTGGAATGTAAGACCAATTAGGTTTCCCCCATGGCGTGAATGTGTTTCTAGGGTATGGGATTCTGGGGTACATAGTTCCTGTAGATGTAGGTTGATAATTAATATTTTCTACAAGTAATTGATTTCCTAGGTAACCATAACCCCAAGAAGGTTGATTTACTGCAGGTTGTACCCCTAAGGGTTGGCCTGAAATCGATGGAGGATTTACCATGCTAGTATCGGTAGGGGAACAACCACTATAGGTTTTCCTACAACAGAAGTATGTCTAGTACTAGTAGGATCTTCACTAACAGGTAATGTAAATAGTGTTGTGGGTTTCACCTTGATGTTAGAATGTACTGACACCATTTGAGCTAAGGATTTTCCCTCAGCTGTAGAGGGTATGGGATGACTAGACATAGATCTTTGATTTACAACTGTAGGGTTGGAGTTTTGACCTGGATTATGAGAAATCACACCACTTAATGGAACTTCTTCAATAGGAACTAAAGTCTCAGCAAGTGTACGATACTTAGAAGGCCATGATCTGAGAAATGAGGAAAAATGGAAGACATAGGTTCTTTGTAAGATACAGGTGAAGGAACAATTATTTCCATTCTCTCTGAAAAATTACGAGCGTGTTCAAGATAATATTGGTTTCTTTTATGTTCATCCTCACCTGGAGGAGGGTTTTCAAAAGAAGGCCTAGTGACCCCAAATTCATAAATGTCTTGACCCATAGAAGTTCTCCAAAAAGGATCATTAGGGCCATATTCAGTTTCAGCAGGACTATCTGTATGACCTTGCCTTGGAGAATGGAAGGAAGTAATAGTCACATGAGGCTGTTGTACCAAGGGATTTACGTAAGCAGTGAATTGTTCTTTGCTTTCCACAATTTTACTTCCTCACACATGGGAGTTAGTTGCAACTCCTTGATTTATGGCTTCCATTTGTCTCTCCCCTATAGTAGGTGGAAACTCAGGTGGTAATCCCTATGTTCTTCCGAATCATCTCAATGGAAACTTGGCCAGATTGTATGGTCTCTAAAAACCTAACCTAGGGTTTCAAAGCTAAGGAAATCACACAAAAATTTCTCCTACACAAACTATAGGTCACAAGAAAACTTAAGTGATAAGAGGGGATGAACAAGCCGGTTCCTCACCAGGATTGTCAAGTCTTTGCAATTCGTGATATACCACAAGGTCCAACAGTAAAACATGGTGAGGAGGATCAACCATCCCCCACATGAATACCCAACTACCTAGATGGCACGTGCATAGAAACCTCCCTGAGTGTTTTTCTCGGTGTATTGTGCCAACGAGATGGCCAAAAGGGATTTTCTTATATGGTCTCAGAAATCCTAGTAGAGCCTCTCGATATACTCAATATTCGTGGGAGTTCAAATCCATAGTAGTTCTATCTAATGCATAATCATTCACAAGGGGCATTTCTATATACAATCGAGTACATGAAGTACCTTTCAATATACCTCAAGGGTACGTGAAAGGCCGTTCGATATACTGATGGTACATGGAAGAAAAATGTGAGTCCTGGGTTGCAGTGCAGACAATGAATGAAAGATCCTAAGTTTAACGACGTCGGAACACATCTCTAACTTATCACTCAAGTTACTAATAAATTTTAACCTATAGCTATTGTTAATTTTAAGTTGAACGGTTAGGTGAATGCATGAAGTTCTGACAAAAAAGTAAAACCATGCAATAATGATGTGCATATTCTTTCACATTATCGTTCAAAATATTCCTACTTACAGGAAGGAGAGAGTATTTTTCCTTTTTCCAATTTTGTTTCAAAACCAAGATGTACCCAAATAGTCAAACTCAACAAAAACTTTTTTGAGAATTTCAACAAGAAAAATACTTTTAAACTAACCTTTTGAAAGAAAATAGATGAGAGATATCCTTTTTCTTAAAAAGGAAGATAAGAAACACTCAAAGGTATACTAAGTACTTTTAAAATTTTCCTTCCAAAATAGAAAGATCTAACTTAAAACTACTGATTTTTTTTTGGATTGAGATAAGAATGTAAAAATAAAGAAGAAAAATGGAGATATGAAAGATTATTTGGTTGGTCAAATATCCAATATTTTGTCTTCAAACATAAATATAACTAGATCTCAACAAAAAAATTCTTTTTAAAATGAACAAAAATAAGTCCTTCACTAATTCAATGAAAAAATGAAAACAAGAAACCAATCAAGCAAGTATTTCTCTTTAGATTTATCAAACAGTAAGACATATATCTAATTGATTCTAAGTTTTCAAACAACACTCCTTTCCGAAAATTTAAAACCTGGCATACAAGCAAATGAAAAGATGAGTCTATCCTAGCTTTTTTATTTTAACAAAATAATCCTTTTACCACATCAAATTTTGAACTTCAAACACTCAGATCTCTTTTAAACAAACCTAGACACTCAGAACTTAAAGCCAATCATACAAAAATTTTACAAAAAACTTTGCAGAAACAATTCTAGAAAAGCCTACCTGGCATCGCTTCTAGAGGGTCATTGACAGAGTGGTTATTTATGAGAGAGCACCGCTTCCTGATTACTCATTACAGCTGGTGGCACTGCTTTTTGTTGGTTATCTGGGAATACCCAGGTTTACTATAATGTACCAACAACACCCCTAAATCACTGGCCCTTTTGGCGATAGACCACGGAGCAGCCTGAAGTCTCACCCGAAGTGATTCTAATGGGTTGGCCAAAGACTCAAGTGTATTTGACCAGGTTCTATAGCATCCTGGGGTCTCGTAGCTCTTCTTAGCCAGTGAGGTCTCTCTCCACGATGCGCAGTATCTCTTCCTCATGGGTTCTGATAGGGGAAGGACTCCTATCGCATCGTAGTGAATCTGGCGATGCACAACTCTCTCTTCTGCTTAACCTGCGATCTGCTCTATCTCACACCACAGCTCCTCTAACAGTGTGGTATCACCTACTGTCAACATGATATCTACTATAGTATGGCCCACTACAACCCTCACGGTCCAAAGCCTATCGCACTGGGTGGAATGACTCGGCTAAATTTCAACAAGATATTAAACACTCTGACGTGAACTTCCACAGTTCAACACACTCTACCTCAACTATACTTACTATTCGAATAAGTATAATGGAAACACTTTAACAGAATGACTTATTACTGTGTGAAACAAGTGCTGATAAACCCATATGCAAACGCCTGATACATGTAAATCCACCTTTATCCTTCAATAATGCTGTAACTAAATGATACATATAGACATTTACTAACTGATATGCAACATTCATGTAATAGATAACAACTATCAACTAAGTAAAGCACAATCACATGAAATAATCACATAACACACTGGTTTTACATGGTTTTCTTCCAGGGTAGAAGCTACGTCCACAGAACTGTGTTTATTATATCTTGAGAGAGTACACAGTTCTGCTGCAACCTGTTGTGCAGCTAGAGATCTTCTGGGTAACTCCGCACTCACTGCCAGGAGCCCTTTTCTCCTAGATCTCTTCTCTTTCTCTATATTGCCTTCTTACAATATTCTCTCTCTCTCTCTCTCTCTCTCTCTCTCTCTCTCTCTCTCTCTCTCTCTCTCTGTGTGTCAATCCCTGTGGATTGTTACATACACGCTTCTATGAGCCAACTGCTGGTTACAGTAAGATACTACAGAATGAATATAGAACCAGAGCACGAGTGTCTATGAGCTAACAGATCAAATGAATCTCTAATTGTCTGACTAGCTAAAAGACCCAATCACTAACTAGCTAACCTTTTACAATAAAAAATACATCCCCTTATATGCGGCCCAAAGGTCTCGCCATTACAACACTGTGGGCCTGTCCCAATAGTAACCCAAAACCCTAACTAGTGACAGTCAGCATATGTGTACTTGGAGTAGCCGCTTTCTGTCACACCACTGCTCTCTGCAGTCTTCCATGCTTCCCGGTGCTGACCATGGGTACTGGGCGCTACTTCCCTTTCTGTCCTTCGTCTTCAATACCTCAGCCTCATTGCCCCTTTTTCCTTTATGAGGGTCGTTGAGCCCTCCTGTCTTCTGCCGCTTCCTTGAATGCAATGGGTGAACTCTCTCTTCTCGTCCGCTGAGGTACTGGTGTCTTCTTTGACTTCTCTGTCCCGATAGTCACAGTTTCTGGCTCTGATTTACATCTAGAAACATGCTACGGCATCGTAGATTTACCTTATCTCTTATATCTTT